>CM069241.1:2449558-2839329 GCA_035582765.1 Acer negundo
CAAAACGAAAGATATAAAAACCGAAAAAATCAAAGATATATCGAACAAAAGAACTCAGAAAAATTCAACATAACAGTAGCACATACCGTTCTAGGTCCAAAATATGCCATTCGACTAATGATATTGCTCAGCGGATGCGAGTAAGCTACTCCAGCAGCTTGCGCTTGTAACCTTGTCTGATAACAACAATAACAATAGCATAGCAATAAAATAACAAACACTTAAATCAGGTGTTTGCATACAAATATTGTACAAATGTAACAAACCCAACAACTAAGCTACTCAAAACGAAAAATTATAATCAAATCAATAACAACACAGATATCATTGTTATTGTTATTAGATCATAAATAATAAAAAATAGTAAAAAAAAAAAAAAAAAAGTAGAAAAAAATAGTGAATTCATATTTGACAAATTTTTGATACCTTGGCGACATCAAGAGGGTTGACAATGATGGCGGACAAGAAGGCGGCACCAGCGGCGGAGAAAGCTCTCTCTGTAAACCCTAACTTTACATCCAACGCTTTCGTCGCTTGATTAGCTTGCGAAGCACAGAATCCCGTCCTCTCTTCATCAGACGCCGTCAGTTCCATCAGCGCCATTTCACGCCCGTTGATCTCGACACTTGCCGCCGTCGCTGCTGTCTGGTCCGCGCTCATCCACGGATTCTGCGTCAGGTCCGCCTCCACCATCGCCGCACTGATATTCTGATATATATATATATATATATATATGTTTTTTATTATTTCTGAAAACAAAAACAAATAAGAAAACGAAAGCGTTTTTATTTGTATATTTTTATCCTAATTATTTGGAAAAATAAAAGTTGCTAAAAATAAAATAAAAAAAGCTCTTACACTTTCAAGGCCGCGTTTGGAGGGTGATGCTTAGAAACCGACTTTTTTTCAAAGACCTAAAAGCACTTTTGCTTTCATTTAAAGAACTGCCAGGAAACGAACGAATGGACCAGTGGTTTGAGTGGAGAGAAGCAGAGAAGCCGAAATCGACTTTTGTAGGAGTGAAAATAGGAGTTGTTTTGTTCACCACCGTAGGTTAATATTGGTGTGAAGTGGTTTTATTTTGAGGAGCCAAACAGGGCCTTTGGCTTTTGTGTTTTTTTTATTTTTTTTAAATAAATTTTTTTTCCTGGACTCTATTGAAGCATGGCACGAGGCGCGACTCACGGTGTGGAATCGATTTGCGTGTGACAACTGGATCCTATTAACCCTATCAATTTTTATTTTATTTTTCTAAATTAATTGCAATAAATAAAAGATATTTTTTCTTAAATTCAGTTTTTTTTTTTTTCTTTCGAGTAATGAGGTCTCGTATCATAGGTGTGATATGATATGACAGTAAACCTCGTCCGGTCATAAATAAAGGATACTTAAAAGTTAACTAGATTAATAGTGAATGTACTAATTTTTTTTAAAGAAGTAAGGTTGGTTTGGTTAGTTGTAAAGCCCTCACACCTATATCACAAGATTAAAGGTTCGAGTCCTCTTCTCTCTTAAAAAAAAAAAAATAAGAAGCTAAAATTTATGTAAAGTGTAATACTTAAAATATAAAAAAAAAAGTACTGCAATTTTATTTTCTTATTTTAAGAAAGATAACCGACCATATATAAAGTTAACTTAATGATAAACCTCTCACATCTAGGCTATGTTTGGTAGAAGGAAGTGAGAATATAAGGGATTGATGAATTAAGACTTAAGAGGGAGAGAGAGTATAAGGGATAGAGATGATAACATCTATCATTTATATTATTTGGTATTGAAAAGATGGTTGAATAGATGAATTGATATTTAATTTGTAAAATTACTATATTACCCTTTAAAAAATTGGAGGGCAATGAAAATTTGGAGGATATTATAGTAATTTTCCTCCAACCCTCTCTCCCCCCTCTTCTCCTCTCCTCTCTCTCATCCCTCCAACAAAACAAGGGATTAAACCTCTCCCTCCAACCCTCTCCCTCGCTTCATCTTTCCCTCATACCAAACACAATGCTAAGGTTCTAGATTCGAGTCATGTACTCCATGATCTCTAATTATCAGTTGGAATTATGTTACTTTCCCGAATTTTAAATTTGTAATAATTTAAAGGAGTAATTCTAATTTGTCCAAATTTGGTGCTCAAATGATGTGTCAACACTATAATCCATTCATTTAAATTGTATTAGATTTGCATTATTTAAATGAATTGACTAGAGTGTTGCCACATCATTTGGGCACCAAAATTGACACCAAATTTGGGCAAAGTATCATTACTTAATTTACAAATAAAAACTCTAAAAATGTATATAAGAAAATTGATTAACTTTTGTGAAAATTTTCACTACTTCCATGTAATTATCGAATTTGGATTATCTACTGATCTGATATTTTTCCTGACCTCACCTAATCTTATAACACATAAACATTGCAATGAATGTGTGGTTAAGATGTAATTGGTTTCAACAACCAATCACATGCTTTAAAAATACCATATCAGTAAAGGATCCAAATCCTTAATTATGTGACCTTGTAAAGTGGTAAAATCATGTTATTTTTTCTTTTCTTTTCTTTTCTTTTTTTAAAGAAATATGTGATAATATTATCTCTTAAATTGGTTCCCATAATCCATTGGATTAAATTTATGTAATTGAATCAAAGGTAATCAAATTATCATATCTAAGTACTTAATAAAAGTTTTACTTTCACTTCTTTCTTATTATGCATTGATATCGTTATCTTTTTTTAAGCTAATAATTGATATGGTGTTGATCAAAAAATTGATTACTTGTAACATTATATTGAAATGTGTCTAATTTTCAGCGTTTATTCCGTCTTGCAGTATTTTATATTCAAGTCACCGTCAAACGCCAACCCAAGTGATGTTTTTTTATATATAAAAAAAAAAATGATTAATTTTATCACTTAAAATTACATAATTGTGGTAAACATTAATGAAAATTTCACAAATTTTTTATAAAAGAAATAACTAATTTAATTATATTTTAATATATATATTCATTTTCATTTTATTGACTTGATTTTTTTTTAAATAAACATTATTCAATTATATAATAACGGCCATGACGATTTATATTGATTTATGTAGTTCATTGGTCATTAGTAAACAATGCCGGCACCATTGATTATTAAAATTAAATAAAATAAATTTTGTCTTTTGAATGAAAGAAACATTTTAATTTTAATTATTACAATTAATTCTTTTTTATAAGGGTTTTGATTTGATCAATTCTAATCGAAATTGTCAAAAGTTTAATGTGATAAGCCTACTAAATATTTTAATTATCATTTAACAAAGATTTGATATATATGTATATTTCATGGATAGAATTTGATTAATCACTTCCAACAAAATAATAATTCAGTAAAAGAAATTTAAAAAATAATTGAAAAAAATTATACTATTAAACGGCGGTTTTAGTGTGACAGTGCTGTGAGCTAACCGATCTAACCTACCAATGCAAACGTTACAACAATAATCAAACCTGCACAAACCGTTCCTAGTATTCGAATCCAACGGCTGGGACAGGACTCGGCATCACCATTTGTTAATGATTCTTGTAGGCACTGTTTGTCCTTCACGGTAATGTAGAGTTTCATGCCTTTGAGACAACCGTTTAGGTAAATCACAGATGTAGTAGTGATTTCCACTTTCCAGGGCTAAGCGAAACAAAAGTTGATGGGCCGACGTATTTCCTCATGATTTCGTGCTCCGTCGTGCAGAGTTCGAAATCTTCCTTACTCACTTCTATCACGCTATGTGTCTCTGTGAAAATAAACAATACACGAGGAGTAGTATATTGCATCGTGAGAATTCATATTATGTAACCGTTACGGTAACTTTACAGGTCGATCCAACGATGAATATCAGAGACTATTAGATTACTCAGATGTCGAGACTACATGAATTTACAATACCATGGTTAAAGTTTGAGTAATGTTTAATTAGCAATTACGCTATTGTATTCTCACTGCACATGCAATACTATAAAAGTAAATTCAGGATTTTAAGGAAAGATACATAATTCGAACCCACGATCTCAGCGGTATAAATGTGAAGGGTATAGTACAACTGAACCCCACATCATTTCATTCTGAAATCTCTTTCAAATCCTCTTGAAGTTTATCAAAAATTCTATTTACTCACCTAATTCTTCTCCAACCGTAAAATTTCTCGAATCAGCCCATTCTCCGTAGAACGAATCGTTGTCGGGAACTCCCCATCCGAAACTTAGCTGTTTGCCAATTGATTGATGGAGATATTGAAAAATGAAATTCAACCATCACTCCATCAGTATTATTAGATTTTTACTTGAAATAAAAATTGTGGCTGCCGTTTTATGTTGATTGTTTTTGTAAAGTGTTTTTACTATTTTAGTTGGCTAATACCAAAACATCGACAACAAAATAGTTTGAAGATGTGTTTGTGTTTCTGATTGAATCCAATTTAATTAGTAGGGAGGAAAAAAGGTTTTGGATAGATACTTATGGAAGAATCAATGGACTTTTTTTTTTTTTTTGGTGGTAAATTAAACAAATTAATTAATAAGATGAAAAAATTATGAATTATAAAAATTATCAAGTACATACATACGGGATCCTATAAGTTTTTTCATACGGAATCCTTACTCTATAACCTTGCAAAATGAAAAACTCATCGACCATGAAATGTTAGTTGAATCCCAAGTTTTTATTTTTTATTTTTCTAAATTAATTGCAATAAACAGAAGATAATTTTAAAAAATGTAATTTTATTTTTCTTATTATAGGATAGATTGCTAGATGTACGTTAATTAATTTTCAACTTATTTGAACAAAAGTCAATATTTGATGGGTGTTGACGTGGTCCTGTTGTAAGTTATACTACTGGTCTAAATAAAATTAGGTAGCTCCGTAGCTCTATTATTATATGGAAGAGTCGGTATACAAGTATACTGACCACTTAATAGGGTGTTGTCACGTGGTCAAAACTCTTTCATTTTTTTATATTTTTTTCCTTATTTTGGGTTACGTGACAACCAACTATTGGGTTGGTCAGTACCTTGGATACTGACCAGATCGGCACCCAAATGTTGTCCTTATTATATTTGCATTCATAAAATATCTTCTCACGTCTATGTTTTTAAAAAATTATTCAAAACCTTTTCAACAAAAATAATAATAATAATAATAACCAAAATAACATATAACATAATTACTTTTATAATCAAATAACATAAATCAATCTTCTTCTTCCTCAACCCACATCAACGACTGGAAAAAATATATATATTCCTCCTTCAAGTATCACTAGAATGAGGTATGACTATTTCATAAAGGAAATTGACTTTGGTATGATTCCGAGCCATTTATGAAGAACCCAAATGAAAAAAATCCAGAGAACAAGCAGATCTAGAAACAATTTTAAACACTTTACACACACTAGCAAAGGGAGGGCTTCTTTCTTCTTCATTGTTGTGTTGTCTGCTCAACCACAATTTTTTTTTTCCGGTTCTCTGTTTTTATTGTGAAAACCATTTGTGTTGGAGTTTGTAGAATCATTTTTTTTTATTTTTTTATTAATGTTTCAAAATAATAATTTTGGAGACGGATGAAACCAATAAAACAATATTGCTTACGAAATAACCATTCATCAATCTAGTAATGCTTTAGCATGATTTTGAGTATTGAATTATGAAGAATTTTACCCGTTGCGGCTGATGAGGAAGGAAAAAAAAAAAAAAAGATTTACGTTGTTTGGGTATAAAAGTAATTTTATTATAAATTATTTTAATTAAAAATTAATGTATGAAGATATTTTATGGGTGGCTCATAAAATTATCTGCTGGAATATTTATGTACTATCTCTTAAATTGGTTTCCATTAGATTACATTTATGCAATTGAATCAAATGTAATTAATGTATAATATATCGATCAAATTATCATATAAATATAACAAGACGAGGTTGGTTTAATGGTTTACCATTCACACATAGGTTGTGAGTTCGAATTTACCCTCTTCTCTAAATCCTGAATTATCGTAATATTTCAAAAGAGCCCAAAAGATAGCATTTAGTATTATTATTATTATTGAACTCGAAGTGGTATGTCAAGATCCGTTGAGATCAAACTGAAAATTTTACTTTCACTTTTTTCTTCTCATGCTTTGATTGTGTGATCTTTTCTTTTAAGGTAATAATTAATATGGCATTGATCAAAAAAAATTATTTATTTATTTAGAAATATTACAATCATTTAGGATTTGGGGAAAGGGAGAGAACTCTAACTCTAAATCTCGTGGTGTGAGTGTGAGGGGCATACCACTGGGCTAACCTCATCTTTTATCGATAAAAAAATTATTATTTTTTATTATTATTTGTTAGATTAATTATATATATATATATATATAACAAGTTTAAAGTGATAAGCATACAGTACTATGTACCTATTGCTGTAACACACGTGTGGCTTCCCACCATATTTTCTTCTTGACTTCTTGGACACACCAATATACATGGAATCTTGTCTTCAATTGCTTCATCCTTAAGTAA
The DNA here is from genome assembly GCA_035582765.1 of Acer negundo. Taxonomy (NCBI): domain Eukaryota; kingdom Viridiplantae; phylum Streptophyta; class Magnoliopsida; order Sapindales; family Sapindaceae; genus Acer; species Acer negundo. Next base: position 2,456,103 of record CM069241.1, read on the forward strand.
AATAGGGTGGCATTATTTAGATAAGAAATTACGATGAGCACCCCTTGTTCGTTTGCCTATATATATGGGTGTGTGAACCCAATTGTTTTGTTGTTGAATCAGATAGCTTAATATAATAATATCAATACAAATGGAAAACTCTATCATCTCTCGTCTCTCTCTCATCTGTGTCACTCTATTTATTTTATTTGTTCTTCAATTATCATTCATCTATTATTCATTATTTACAGCACGTTATCAGTACGATGCTGCTATTTTCAGAATCTGAAACTTCTGAATTCATTACCATTAGAATCTGAAGTTTCTAGATTTATTACCAGAACTTGAAATTCTAAATTTATTATTACTAGAACCCGAAGCTTCTAGATTTTTATTTATCAAATACCAGAACCTGCAGTTCTAAATTTACTTTCTCGCATTTTATTTTTACGTAATTTAATTTCTCTCACTTTATTTACCTTTTACGCGATTTACTTTCTCGTATTTATTTATTTATACGCTTTTATGTGATTGGCTATGCCAACCTACCAGAACCTGCAGTTCTAGATTTACTTTTTTCACATTTATTATTACTCATTTTATTTCGTAATTTTATTTAAGCAATTTGGTCATCCATCCAGAACCTAAAGTTCATGGATTTATTTATTATTGTCGGAACCTGAAATTTCTGGATTTATTCCTTTATATACCTGAAGATTTAAATTCATCGGATTTTAATCAGACCAGAAGTTCTGACTCCGATTATGACTTTCAGATAACCAAAAGCAATGTCTTTAAACGATAAGTTGAGTGATATTGAAAAGCAAGGTACAGGAGATATATATCTAGCCGATAGTGCGACGACACATACGATTCTGGGGAATCAGAAATACTTTCTAAATTTAACACTGCTTAAAGCAAATATTAATACAATATCAGGTCCAGCAGATCTGATATAAGGCTCCGGTAGAGCCATGATATTGTTACTAAACAATACTAAGATATGTATCAGTGATGTTTTATATTCAAGCAGATCCAGAAGAAATCTACTTAGTTTCAAAGATATACGGTGTAATGGATATCACATGGAAACTATAAGTGATGAGAATATTGAGTATATGTGCATTACTTCTCATAATTCAGGCTAGAAACTCATTATGGAAAAACTGTGTACTTTATCATATGGATTATATTACACCCTTATAAGAAAGGTAGAAGTTTACGCAGTTACGAACCAGAAGTTCTTAGATCCAAAAATATTTATGCTTTGGCATGACCGTCTTGGTCATCCAGGATCTACGATGATACGTAGAATCATTGAAAATTCTCATGGACATCCATTAAAGAACCAGAAGATTCTTTTATCCCATGAAAATTTATGTACTGCATGTTCACAAGGGAAATTAACAATAAAACCATCCCAATCTAAGGTTGGCTTTGAATCCCCGTCATTCCTACAAAGGATCCAATGAGACATGTATAGACCTATTCATCCACCAAGTGGACCGTTCCGTTATTTCATGGTCCTAGTTGATGCATCCATCAGATGGTCTCATGTTTGTTTATTATCAACACGCAATATTGCTTTTGCAAGATTACTTGCATAGATTATCAGACTTCGGGCACAAGTCTCCGATCATCCAATTAAATCAATACGCTTTGATAATGCTGGTGAATTTACTTTCAAGACATTTGATGAATATTGTAGATCAGTTGGGATTGATGTTGAAAATCCAGTTCCCCATGTTCATACTCAGAATGGATCAGCAGAATCACTTATCAAGCGTCTCCAGGTAATTGTAACAACTTTATTATTACGAACACAATTACCAATTTCTGTTTGGGAACATGCTATTTTACATGCTGCTACATTAATTCGCCTTCGTCCCACTTTTTATCATCAATATTCTCCTATACAACTTGTATTTGGCCATCAGCCAGATATTTCTTATCTGCGTACTTTTGATTGTGTAGTATATGTCCCAATTGCACCTACACATAGAACTAAAATGGGACCCTAACGGCGTTTGGGAATATATATGTTGGTTTAGATTCACCATCAATTATTAGATATCTAAAACCTTTAACTGGTGATATTTTTACTGCACAATTTGCTTATTGTTATTTTAATGAGGGAAATTTCCCATCATTAGGGAAAGGAAAAACTTCTCTTGAAGAGAAGTGTGAATTTTCTTGGAAAGTTCCTAGTCTAATTCATTTTGACTCATACACATCTCAATGTGAGAATGAAATACGGAAGATAGTTCACCTTCAAACAATAGCAAATCAATTACTAGATGCATTTACAGTTGCCACTGGGGTAACAAAATCACACATCCCAGCTGTTAATGTACCAGCACCGGTGATTGTTTCAGAAGAACGATCTAAACAAATAATAGCAAAAGAATCATCTACTATACGTCAGAAGCGTGGTAGGCCATTTGGTTCGAAAGATACTGTTCCCCGAAGAAAGAAAACAAAATATCATAATCATATTCCTGAAATTATAAATAAATCCACTTCCTCTAAATCAACTCCACAAGAGTTAGATGTCCCTGAAAGGACATAAGAAACCCATGCAGGGGAAGAAATCTCTGAAGAGATACAAGAACATAGAAATGAGAAAATTTCTATAAATTATACAGGAGGAATGTGGAATCGTGAAGAAACAATCATCGATGATATATTTTCATACACAGCGGCTACTAAAATTTTAAATGATGATTATGAGCCTCATAACCTCAATGATTGTGGGCAAATGTCTGATTGGCCCAAATGGAATGAAGCAATTCAAGCAGAATTGGCTTCATTGACCAAACGTAAAGTATTTTGACCAATAGTCCAGACGCCTGAAGAAGTCAAACCTGTTGGATACAAATAGGTTTTTGTACGGTAACATAATGAGAAAAACGAGGTGATGCGTTATAGGGCACGACTCGTAGCACAGGGTTTCTCACAAAGACTTAGTATTGATTTTGATGAGACGTATTCACGTGTGATGGATACAATTACGTTTCGATTTTTGATAAGTTTAACTGTCTTAGAAAGACTTGAAATGCATCTTGTGGACATAGTAACTGCCTACCTGTATGGCTCACTCGATTCAGATATTTTTAAGAAAATCCCTAAAGGATTTAAAATGCCAGAAGCATACAACTTGAGACCTCGCAATTTATACTCGATTAAATTACAAAAGTCCTTGTATGGATTAAAGCAATCTGGGCGCATGTGGTACAACCGCCTCAGTGAATATTTGATTAAAGAAGGATATATTAATAATCATATATGTCCATGTGTCTTCATAAAGAAATCCAAATCTGGATTTGCTATCATAGCAGTTTATGTTAATGATATGAATTTGATTAGAACTCCTGGAGAGCTCCTGAAAACTGCTGAATATTTGAAAAAGGAATTTGAAATGAAAGACATGGGAAAGATAAAATATTTTCTCGGCTTGGAGATCGAGCATAAATCAAACGGAATACTTATCCATCAATCGACATATATTGAAAAGATTCTGAAAAGATTTAATATGGATAATGCTCACCCATTAAGTACCCCTATGATTGTTAGAAACCTTGATCCTAAGAAAGATCCATTCCGACCAATTGAAGATGGTGAAAAGATACTTGATCCTGAAGTACCATATCTTAATACAACTGGTGTTTTATTATATCTGGCTCAATGTATTAGACCAGATATTGCATTTTCAGTAAATTTACTTGTTAGATTCAATTCAGCACCAACTCGAAGGCATTGGAATGGAATCAAACATCTTCTCCGTTATCTTTGTGGAACGAAAGATTTAGGATTATATTATTCAAAATCTAACAACTTTTCAGGTTTACTTGGTTATGCTGATGTCAGGTATCTATCATATCCTCATAAAACTCGTTCACAAACGGGATATGTTTTTACCTATAATGGCACAGCAATCTCCTGGTGCTCTATGAAGCAAACTCTTGTTGCTACATCCTCTAATCATTCTGAAATCCTCGCACTTCATGAAACAAGTTGAGAATGTGTGTGGCTAAGGTCAGTTATTTATCATATTCAAAATACATGTGGATTTTCATTATCTACAGAAATGCTAACACCGATATTTGAAGATAATGCGGCTTGTATTGCTCAAGTTAGAGGGGGATATATCAAAGGAGACAAAACCAAACATATTTCTCATAAATTCTTCTATACTCATGAACTTCAATAGATCCGACAGATTGATGTTAAACAAATATGATCTACAGATAATCTTACAGATCTGTTTACCAAAACATTGCCTACATCAACTTTTGAGTAACCGGTATATGGAATTGGCATGTGTCGACTCTGCAAATTACAGGATTGATATTGAAGTTTCATTCAGGGGGAGCGTTCAACCAGGGGGAGTAAAATTTTGAATGGACATATGTGTACTGTACTCTTTTTTCTTCTATCGGGTTTTATCCCACTGGGTTTTATCGGAAAGGTTTTAATGAGGCAATTCTAAACACATCCACATCACTTGATCCAGATTATCATTGTATATATTTTTACTAAGTTTTTTGTCCCATTGGATTTTTCCTAACAAATTAAATACAAATTGTGGAAATCTAAAGGGGAGTGTTGTAACACACGTGTGGCTTCCCACCACATTTTCTTCTTGAGTTCTTAGACACACCAACACACATGGAAGCTTGTCTTCAATTGCTTCATCCTTAAGTAAAATAGGTGGCATTATTTAGATAAGAAATTACGATGAGCACCCCTTGTTCGTTTGCCTATAGATATACATATATGGGTGTGTGAACCCAATTGTTTGGTTGTTGAATCAGATTGCTTAATATCAATACAAAAGCAAAACTCTATCATCTCTCGTCTCTCTCTCTTATCTTTGTCACTCTATTTATTTTATTTGTTCTTCAATTATCCTTCATCTATTATTCATTATTCATTATTTACAACACCTATCTTAATATTAATCCATTTAACAAATATTTGATGTGTATGTATGTATGTATAAATTCCAAAATTTCGTTTCTTGATTATTTTATTCTTGTAAAAGAGATGGATAGTTTAATATGGTTTAATGTTAAGGGTACTCACTCATTTAGTCTGATAATTTCTTTCACAAATAGTATTTTATTTTTAATTTATTAACGGTTATCCACTAACAAAAACACATTTGCTCAAATTTTTTTTTCTTTTTCTGTATATAAATTTTTGTCTACAAAGGGAAAATATATATATACTAATAAACATCGGTGTTAGTGGGACAGTGCTGTGAGCTAACCGATCTAACCTACCAATGCAAAAAAAAAAAAAAAAAAAAACCTGCACAAACCGTTCCTAGTCTTCGAATCCAACGGCTGGGAGAGGACTCGGCATCACCGTTTGATAATGAGCCTAGTAACTACAATTGTTAAACTTTGATTAATGCTAAACTAGCAATCACAATTTTGTATGTATATATACACTGTCACATGCAATATTCGGGATTTTGAAGGAGGGGGACACAATTTGGGTTGGTATGCAACTAAACAAATATCATCTCGTTTAGAAATCCCTTGCAAATTCCTTTTTTTAAAAAATTCTATTTATATTAGTCAAACACTTTATAAGAAATATTTTTTGATATACAATTTCTTGTTTTTGTTATACCGGCCATCTGTAATGCGGCGACTCAAAACTTCTGAAACATTATTAGTCTAAATGAGCAGCATGATAACCCTTTACCACTGAACTACACTGGACTGTGATTCCAAATACTAAACAACAACTTTTTAATGAGAAATTAAATAGATAATAATAATAATAATAACAACTCACCCAATTCAGATCCGACTGTACATTTGTTTGAATTATCCCATTATTGGTATTACGTACGAAGCGTTGTCGATTGGGAACTCCCCATCCAAAACTTTTCCCGCCAACAATGTGACCTTGACATGGCATGTCGTGACCCCGAAACATCCGATAAATGCCAACAACATCAAGCAGCATATATAGCTGAAATTTAGCCATTGAATTTCATCAATGTTTCGGAGCTCGATCTGCATGCGCTGAATCGGACCCGAAAAACCGATCAACACACAACGAGGGATGATAGAAGCCGATATTTCATGCCGGTTTGGTTTTATAACTTGAGAAATTGTATTAAATTAGCTGTTTGCCAATTCTGTAACCTTACCAAGTGAAAAAAATTTGAATATGTGATGTTGCCAATTGTAATAAAAATTCGAATTTTATTTCATGATTAATTTATATATTAAGGTCTTGTTTCATTCATTTTCGAATGATAATTTACATTAAACTCGTTTAATATATATAAAAAGACTTGAATTTTTATTTATTTTTATTTTTTTTAACAACCGATCTATTGAAAGAGCAAAAGTCAAGAGCCAAACAACAAGAAGCAAAGAGGGGAGCCAGACAAGCCCCAAAACACAAAGACAACGAGACCTACAGACAAGAGGCCAAGAAAACCAAAAGAAAAACAGGGCACAATCAAATATCTCCCCAATCTATGAAATCGCCAACCTTAATAATATCATATAGTTTATCTTATCTAGCAGAGACAACATATTTACAAATTGCAGAGGATTCCAAGAACGTAGACAGCTGAAATTTGATAATTAAAAAACGAAGTTTTAATTTAATTACATATCATGCCAATTAAACCATAAGTCAAAACATTGATAGAAAAAAAATAATTTAACCACCAAATGACAACATCAAGCCGATCAGTTGAGTTTAAACAACAAAACTTCAAGCTAGCTAGCTAGAGTGTAGAGAGCTCCATCAAAATACAGAATTTTGATCCTCTACTGATTTAATCTTTTTCCTAACCTCGCATAATCTCATGACATATAAGCATTGTAATAAATGTTTGGTTAAAATGTGATTAGTTTCAACAACTAATCACATGCTTTAAAATTGTAAGGAAAAAAATCGGATTAGTAGAGGATCCAAATCTTAAAATACATGGGATCAAGCTTAAAATAAATATTAAAAAACACTATTGGGATTCCACATGTTTTTTTAGTACAAAATTTCAACCGATCACTACAAGAAAAACAAGGGTTTATGATGGAGGAAAACCGTCATAACAGGCAATTCATGACGTTTAAAAACCGTAATTAATCTCAGTGTCAAGAACAATTTCTTGACGATATTAAGAGTGTCATAAGTTTATAACGGTATTTCATATCATAAATTCTTGATGGTTTTTACCCTTCATATTTCTTGTAAAAAAAAATTTTTTAATAATTTTAATAATTATTCTTATTAAATCTTTTAATATTAATACATATTTTAAATTTAATTAATTTAATTAATTTTATGAAATTAAATAAATCATTAAAAATTTAAATGTCATTCTTCAATTTTGTTGAACAAAAATCTCATACACAATAAACAGCTATACAAAAAAAAAATTTTTAAATATATATATATATATATATATATATATGCAGTAGTATTACACAAAAGAATTTCAAGAAAAAAAGTAGTATTAATCAAATCAATCCAAAATTTTATTCAACAAAATTTATCTCATATACAACAAATAACTATGAAAAAAAAAAAAAAACATAGATACAAAATATAAAATATCTTAACTAAAAAAATTACAATTGCAAAGTTCATCTAATAACACTTCGATTTGAACAAATAATTCCAGAGAATGTTACAATCTTCATGTTGATAACCTAATAATCGAAACACAGGAAAAAAAAGTTATGTATCAATAAAAAAAAAAAAAACACAAGTGGTATAGAATAATTTCTATAACCTTAATAAAAACTAGAAATACAAAATTAAAATTGGATAAGAATCTAGTAAAAAAAACAAGAATATATATATATATATATATATAAATATAGTAAAAACAATCATATAAAAAGAACAAAAAAAAAAATGCTCAATCATATAAATAAAACCCAAAATATGCAGGAAAAAAAATAAAACAATCATATTAAAAAAAAAAATAGTAAAAGAAACATATAAATAAAGTGAAAAGAAGTAAAATGTAGTTGAAACCTCGAGTTGTGGTGAATGAAGAAGAAGATAATGAAGAAACAGAGGAAAAAGATAATGTGAGAGAGTGAGAATGAAAGAATGGTGGCTGCAATGAGAGAATGTAAGTGATAAAAAGAGTGTAGGGTAATTAGGGTTTGTAAATTATACATTTTTTATTATATAGGATTATGACGGCTAAAAACCGTCATAGATTTATTATGTTTAAAAACCGTCATGGCTTCATAACGGTTTTAAAGACTATTTTAAAAAACTGTCATGGCGTTATGATGGATTTTAAAACCATCATACTTTTATGACTGTTTCTAATAACCATCAAGACTATTTGATGGTTCTAAAAAACCATCATTATTTTGTGTCATAAATCTTATTTATTCTTATAGTAGATACCTGTGTAAAATAATATATATATATATATATATATTCATTTTACAGCATCGTAAATTTGGATCTCACATAAAAAATGTACGAGATTAACACACCAAATAATTTATATGTATATATATTAGCTAGACTAGGTGTAATTTACTAGCTAGCTAGCCGATTAATATCAACAGCATGCAACAAAGTTTATTCTACGTAGAGCATATGCCTTCTTTAATCAAAGCTTATATAGAATATCCCATATATTCTTTTGAATTTCTTGTTGTTCCCTCCACAAATCCACAAGCAATCACCTAGAAATCAACGAGCCAAATTACTCTTATCACTTCCATCAAGACTCGATCAGGTGTATATATAATCATCTAATCGAATTAATAATACTCACACTCAAAAAAACAACAATCAAATCAAAACCAATCTAGTGATTCAACCATGTCCAACAATCTAGCAGTGCTTCACGCTCTTGACACTGCTAAAACACAATGGTACCATGTCACGGCCATTGTCATCGCCGGCATGGGATTTTTCACCGATGCTTACGATCTTTTTTGTATCTCCACTGTTTCAAAACTTTTAGGACGTCTTTATTACTACAATCCCTCAACAGGCAAGCCGGGAAAGCTCCCTACTCAGGTTAACAACTCTGTTATCGGTGTTGCCCTAGTCGGAACCCTGACGGGTCAATTATTCTTTGGTTGGCTTGGTGATAAGCTTGGACGTAAAAAAGTGTACGGAATCACACTCATACTCATGGTGATTTGTGCCATTTGCTCCGGTCTTTCGTTCGGATCATCTGCAGGATCCGTCATAGGAACTCTTTGTTTCTTCAGGTTCTGGCTAGGGTTTGGTATCGGCGGAGACTATCCGCTCTCCGCCACGATTATGTCCGAATACGCCAACAAGAAAACCCGTGGAGCATTTATCGCGGCAGTTTTCGCCATGCAAGGCGTTGGTATCGTATTCGCCGGATTGGTTTCGATGACTCTTTCGAGCATCTTCCTCAGTAAATACTCAGCCAAGTCCTTCAAAGAAGATCAAGTATTCTCCACACAACCGGAGGCCGATTACCTATGGAGGATTGTCCTCATGCTCGGTGCCCTACCGGCGCTCCTAACCTACTACTGGAGGATGAAGATGCCGGAAACCGGACGTTACACCGCCTTAATCGAAGGCAACGCCAAACAAGCCGCAATTGACATGGGTCGAGTACTCGATATCGAAATCCAAGCCGACGGTGACAAGCTGTCCCAATTCAAAGCTTCCAACGACTACTCTTTACTCTCTAAAGAATTCTTCCGGCGACACGGGATGCACTTGATCGGAACCACCACCACGTGGTTCCTCCTCGACATAGCTTTCTACAGCCAAAACCTAACACAAAAGGACATCTTCCCGGCGATGGGACTCACAAACAAAGCCGAGGCGGTCAATGCTCTGAGAGAAATGTTCGAGACCTCTCGAGCCATGTTCATCGTTGCACTCCTCGGTACCTTCCCCGGTTACTGGTTCACAGTATTCTTCATCGAAAAGATCGGACGGTTCAGAATCCAGCTCATCGGATTCTTCATGATGTCAGTATTCATGCTGATCCTCAGCATCAAATACACGTACCTCAGGAGCGACAACAAGTACCTCTTCGCTACCCTTTACGCTTTAACGTTCTTCTTCGCCAATTTTGGTCCGAATAGTACCACCTTTGTCCTCCCGGCGGAGCTGTTCCCGACGCGGTTGAGGTCTACGTGTCATGCAATAAGCGCGGCTTCGGGGAAGGCAGGTGCAATGGTCGGAGCATTCTTTGTGCAATCGTATACTTTGGATGGCAATCCGAAAAAGATCCAGAAAGCGTTGATGTTTCTGGCCTTAACGAATATGCTTGGGTTTTGTTTCACGTTCTTGGTTACCGAGACCAAAGGGCGGTCTCTGGAGGAGATTTCTGGTGAAGACGGTGGCCAGAATGAAACTCAGATGACTTCTGAGCCGCAGATGACTCGGCAGGGAAGCCACAGAGAAACTATTTAAAGGATTATATAAAAAATATCAACACACAATTGAGCTTTGCTTTGATATTAGTTATATATATATATATATATATAGAAGGCATGTGAAAAACTTAGCAGTACAAATAAAAATTAGCAACAAAAAAAAAAACGGTGTGGTTTTTTTTTGCTTTTTGATTTGAAAATGTTCGGTTATATATATATATATATATATATATATGTATTTATATAGTCCTGTATCTTGTTAACAATAAGAATGGAAACTATGTTGTGATCTGTTTTTATTTATTTTGTTAATTTTTCACTCTCTTTGTCAATATATATATATATATATATATTTATAAATTTATATTCTTATTGGAACCTATCAAGATCAAATAATAGGTGTGTGGCTTGGACTTCTACGAAAGTGGGAAAAAACTCAATTAATTAATGACGAAGTTGAGGCTGCTCACATCAATATGGACTCATATAATGTACTCTCGTTACTAAATTTGTAATAGTTCGAGGAATTTGGATTATTTACTAATATGATCTTTGTCCTGACCTTATCTAATCTCATGTATGATATAAAATATGTTTTGTAATGAATGGGTGGTTAAGATGTGATTGGCTTTTACAACCAATCACAAGCTTTGAAAAGGTCAGGAAAAATATCAGTTTGTGAAGAATAATAAATTAATAACAAATAAATGGCCCATTTTTTTCCCTATGTTATTCTATCTTGCTCTCCTTTTAGTATATTTTTACATTCCTGTTCGGATCGAACTCCACGAGTGAATTTCAATGGATGTTCAAATATAATTAAATGTATGATTCAATCTTAATAATAATTTTCTTTAAATATATATATATAAATCAAAGAGTATAACAAAAATGTATAACAAAAATCAATTTATTAAAGATAATATTTTGTCCCTCGCACAAATATCATTAAGTTATGGGTTGAATTTGTCCCCCCTCCTGAAATTAAATCTCGAATCATTTGTAATATTAAAAAAAAAAAAATCAATTTAATAAATTAAAAACGTTGGATATACCTATTTAAAGGCATTTATAAGCCGTAGAATTGGTTGAAATTATAACAAAATCACAATTGAAACTTCGATAAATCTGTCCAATAAAATCGTATCATGTATATAAATGGCATACTAAATCAACATTGAAAATATGGTATATTCGTTCAATAAAATCAAATGTATTATGTATACAAATTGCATATGTGGTACGTGATATGTAATTCTATTGGATGAATATATAAAATTGATTTTATTGAAAGAATGTACCAAACTTTTTCGGTTAGATACTTAGATCATGCGATTGTACTTTCAACATAAAGAAACATCTACTTTCCATTTAGTGGTTATGCATATTCTATTTCTTATTATTTACTATCTGAGCCGGACTTTAAGTATTTAATTACGCTAAGTAGTGATTTTTTATTTTATTTTTTTGTAATATTATGGGGTTTTTTTAAAAAGGGGAAGGATTCGAACCCACGACCTCATAACGTAGATATATAAGGGGTTTATTATTGGACAAATCTACGTAGATATATAAGGGGTTTATTATTGGACAAATCTAGCCTATTTGTTGGTTGATGTGAAGTATGACAGGTAGGAAACATCGGTCCACACCCTCAACCACATAAAGATTCGAACAATTGATATGGGTGTCTCATGTGCCCCAAGCTTGTTCTTTCTATCAACTCTAGCGCCCTAATGGCTAGACTTTAGGTTATTGCCAAGAGTAGAACTAAGAACTTGGGTTTTATCTCAAACTTTAGACCACTAAGGCAACCACTTGATAGTTGACAAATGTTATTTTCACAAAAAATAAAAATAACAGAACATATTTATGTAAAACTTACAAGTTGGAAGGAAGGAAGAAAAAAAAAAAAAAAAAAAAGAAAACATGGTACATGGACCCAAATATATTGGGTATATGTACTAAGCTCAATGATAAATTGTGGTTATAATAAGCCCCATTCGCCCAAATAGAAACGACAGCGTTTTAGGCTTAGAGATGCGTGCCTGCCACTGCCAGCAAGAAGTTAATGACTTAACTGGCCACGTCAAGTAGGAGATGACGTGATGGTACACGTCAACAAGGAATCAGTGATGTGTCTAAACAATCATTGCCTACATAGCGACATGTCTGTAAACATCGCTGACGTGCCCACAAAACAGACGATGATGTGTACTCAAATAAGCCTTATTTGTCACGTTTTTACTAACATGCGCTACAGAATCCATTTTTACTCATCATACTTAAAAGGGGTGAGCATTACCCCCTTTCTAAAAACATGACATATCCATTTTTACTCATCATACTTAAAAGGGGTGAGCATTACCCTCTTTCTAAAAACATGACATGTGTTTATTTAGAAGGTAAAATTATTTAAAAAAAATAAAGGGTTTTGATAAATTTACCCCTCTATGGACACATGTCATGTTTTTAGAAGGAAGGTAAGCAAAAATGAAATCTGAACTGCCGGTCCACGTCCTTGTTGTTTGCCTATGTGTATAGACACATGTTGTCACTTCTTGCTGACGTGCCCACAGAATGCTGAAGTGGAAGAATTTTAAGTAGCTATAAAAGATAAGGGCCCAACTGCCCAAGCCCAACTGAAACCGTTGAGATATTCAAAACGTGTCAATAAATCCAAACACAGAGCCTTAAATTAACCGATCAAAATCAAAAGCCCTAGAAAATCAACAATTTTCCCCCCAAATTTTCACTTTTGTGTTTTCCCTCATGAAATGGGACATGGAGATTGAGGAAATCGAAGCCGTTCTCGAGAGGATATGGGACCTTCACGATAAGCTCAGCGATGCCATCCACTCGATCTCGCGTACACACTTTCTCGAATCCATCAAAACCCTAAAAAACCCACACGACAAGAAGAAACCCTACGGTGACGCCGGCGACGATAACCGGGCTGGGTTCGTGTTCGTGAAGGGGTTTCGGGTCGACGACGGTGATTCCGCGATTCAGGAGGCTAAGAGTCTCAATTCGATCAGGACTGCTCTCGAGAACCTTGAAGACCAGCTTGAGTTTTTCCATGTAAGTTTTTTTTTTTTTTTTTTGTCGTGGCATATCTGTAATTTTTGTACTAGTTTGTCTTTCTGTTTTGGTGTTTGACTTTTTGTTTGCTTGCCTCGAAAATGCGGGAAAATATGGAAATTTTGAGTTTTTTTTAGGTAACTTGGTTAGTAGTTGAATTTATGTTGCTTTTTAAATATTTTTGTTGAGATTTATTGGGTTATGAATTGTAATTCATAGGAGAGAAAAATGTAGTTTACAACATTAATGACTCAGATTTAGTCAGTTTTTTGAAGTTAATTTGGGATATTTTATATTTTAGGTTATGGGTGCTGGGTGCTGGGGATGAAATCCGAATATCTAATTAAATTTGCTTGTAAATAATGAAAAAGGGGTAGAGGTGGTCTTACTTTGATCAGTGCAGAATTGGTTGATGTAATTTTTTTCGTTTTCGATACTAGATGGTGTTCAACACTTCAACTCATGTACATAGGCGCTCTTTTGGTCACTGATACCTGAAATTAGGTAACAAATAACAATTAAGAGTATGATGGCTTAAGATGCCCAGGAGTTGCATTTTCTTTGATGAGTCATATAACAAGGAGTCTTTGAATGTATGTAGTGGCTAAAGATGGCTTCAGGTACTTGTGAGGATTTTTCTTGTATCGTGTGAATAAGGAAAAGTGGGGAGTTGTTGTACTTGTACTATGATTAGTCCGGAAATTGTTCGCATTTATTTGTGTTTAATTCATGTTAGCAACAGACCTTCTTTGGGGAATATCAGAGTTTGTGCTACCTAAAATTAGATAATGATCAAGATTGTGATGGCTTAAGATGTCAAATAATGGCATTTTGCTTCGCTCAGATGTATCGTATGACAAAGATTTTTTCAATTTAATAGAGTATTCTGTCTTGTCTAACTTAGCATGTGATTGCAACATGACAATGAACTTAGTTAGCAATGTTTCTTGCCATGATATAGAAGAACTTAACTTTTTGTGTTAGGCTCCAAAATTGAAGGTCCCAAGAATGTGATTACAGATAATGCAAGTGTCAAGTTTGCACTGAGGTTATGAATTTTGAAAGAGATGTAATGGAGTTGCTGTCATTGATGCTTGGAGAGTAGGGAGATTTGACAGATAATGATGTTGCATTTGACTGCAATATGAGGGAAATTTAGCAAATATGGCTCCATCAGGTGTATTGCAAATCTAATGATTAGATAGGAGTACAGGAATCTTATTCATCTTTAGTTGAAGGTGATATAAGTATCTTTGAAAAAACCTAACAGAACTTCTTTCGACCTTTGAATGAGTATGTTTCAGACATCTCAGTCCAAGTGGCTGGGGCAGGGTTTAATTTTTAGTTAGTTGCTGCTGATTATGCTCAATGCTGTGGTGAAGAAGTTATGTTCTCAAATACTTTATCCTGTTTTTGATGCTACTTTTTGTGTCTTCATGTGGAACTTTTAATTTAAATTTTTAATATTCTTTAGTTTTAAGTATACAAGATTGTATACTTGGCAATTCAATAGAATATTTATGGAGCTATTTGTGTATATATTCTGTATTACAGACTATACAAATGCAGCAACGAGCTGAGAGAGATGCTGCAATTGCACGACTAGAACAAAGCCGAATAGTCCTGGCAATGAGGTTGGCTGAACACCATGGTAAGAAGTACAAAGTCATTGAAGAAGCTTTAGATTTCATCGGGGATGTGCATGACACCTCTCGCTTTATTTCACCTGACAACCTTTATAGTTCACCGACAAGTCCATCTGGCGAGAACATCATGACACCTGGAGGACATGCAAATAGACTTATCAAAGCTCTTATATCAAGTTTCAATTTTGCAAAGAACTCTCTTAAACTGGATCATATGGGTGGGATTCTAGGCAATGCTGCTATGGTTGCAGTTAGCATGATTACGCTGCTGCATCTGCAACAGGTAGCTTATAAGGAGCATACACAGAAACAAGAGGACAAAGTCTACATCAACAGAAGTGTGAGAAAAACTCCTCAGCTGGAGGGATCTTCATCTGATGGCCGATCAAACCAATTGGATGTCTTTTTGGCTCGAGGTTAAAGCAAAAACCAGAAATTCTTCATCTGTTTGTCAAATGGTAGGAAGTCACACGTGCAGTTGTTCAAATTCAATAGAGCGGTTTAGTTTTTCATTCGACACGCGAAATTTGAGCGAGTAGGGTTTGGCCAGAGGTATTGTGGATATTGCTCGGCACCACTTTTAGATTGTTCTAGTTCTATAAATTGGTGTGGAGATAACGATCTTTTTATTTGTTTGAATAGGTGTTAAGGAGCATATAATTCTAGCTATATGCAGGTTGCTGAGCTTTTTCCTTTCTCCTTCGATATTCATTGTGTACATCTCAACTTTCATGTCTATGAAAGCATACGTTCAATATCTTTTTTTTTTTTCCAATATCTTTGTTTGGAATGCGATGAAATCTCAAGCATTGTGATTCATAGATGTACGATATACGGTACTGATGTTATCAAATGACTGATTCCAAATGTCTTATTTTCATTCCGTTTCGTAAGAGTTACAATTTGGAAATTTCCATGCAAATTGTGTTCTCCATTGACTGTTGATTGCCTTTCCATATGTAGAAATCAGAGACATGTTAGCTTCTTTGACTTGTTGGAAAATTTTGATTTTCATCAGCAATGATCTCACCCTCTCCCAGAAAAGCCACAATCACAATCTGAAAACTTGAATTGCAAAAGCAATTAGAGCATCTCCAATGCTATTATACATTTGGAGAAAATGAAATGCCATATAAGATAGATATTAAAAAAGTTAGAAAAACTCTCTCCAATGCTATCATCTAAGTTGAATATGAAGATGATGTGGCCAAAAAAAAGTTAAAGAATATGGAGTTGAGTTTCTAATTCTAGAAACTCTCCTAGAAATGCTGACTAGGATTTCTAACTATCTCCATCAATAAAATTAAAGCTTTCAACTTTTTTCACCAATTAGATTAAACCTCATTTAATTGTAAAATAAAAGAGGAGAGAGTATATAATAATTGTTTTATTATGATTGGACATAAAATGGATGTATATTTGACTTTAGATAATTGCATCGGAGATATGAATATGCATTTCTTTAATTTTTTTCAAAAATGGGCTCATAATAAATAGAAATGCTGATATGACACTACTTAGAAACTCAAAAATACATATTTACATTGGAGATGCTCTTATTATCGAGTATTGACACTACTAGAATTGCGTTTAATCAATTTCTACCTCTAAAGATATGGGCCCTCTACGCTGTGGCCACAACTGAAGCCTATAGTTTTCAGTTTCTTTTTCTTACTTTTTTGTTTTTTTGTTGTTGGACAAATTCAAAGCTGGAAATCAGAAAGTGTTTTCGGGCCCATGTTCATGAACTTTCATTGAAATTTCTTGGTTAATGTTTTCAAGCCTGGAGTGGGGACTTTTAACATCAAAAATGTTAACTAGTCATGGGACTCTCATTGTTTGTTTTGTTGGTCAGACAAGACAACTGGGCCATTCCCCACTTGTAAATGGGTCATAATCACACTAGTTTATACGAATACCGTTAGGGTACGGCTACTCAAACCTAAAGATATAATCAGATTGAATGATCATTCTTTACGATAATTAAATTGTATAAAAGAGTTCAGATCAATAAAAAAATCACCGTATTAACGAAAGATACACTAATTTCACGCACATAATCCGAACTACCTTATATCTTAAATGGGGTTATGGGACAATTCCAATGCATCCACACCCAACTTTCAACAATTCAAACTTTCTAACCATTCCACAATAAAAAATAAATAAAAAAGTAGCAACACCTTATACATATATAAAACAGAAGCAGCCAAATTACAAAATTGTGGAGGGAATGTCGGCAAAAGTTTTGATGTGTTTAGGATTTTCTTTTTCAATCTTTTGTATAGGAGACATGAAGAAACCAAAACCAAAAGGAAAAAAAAAGGTTAAAAGTTTGAAAACATGATTAATTAACTAATTTAGCCTTTTTAATTTGCAGCTGTGTTTGTGTTATTATGTGTATAAACACTTTCTTTGACTTCCTATTGGATGCATGACTCAATCCCCATTTAAAGAAACGCTAATGTTGAGAAGACAAAAGCCAACCATCTTTATTTCTTGTCAAAATTTTCTCAAAAATTTTATATTTTTTTTGTGATTTTTGTGTAAATCCTAAGTGGGACATGAAGATCATTGTGTTTTCGGTGGAGAAGGTCAACCAAATTTGAGGCTGAGAATGATAGGTCAACAGGTGTTTAAACTATCTTTAAATGTGGTTAATATTAACCAAAATCAAATCACTTTAAAAAGGGGGGTTGATTAAAGTATTAAACCTTTTTGTTAAGTGGTTAATTAAGAATTGAATTTCTTAACAAAAAAAACTTCCAAAAAACATGTTGACACAATTACACAAAAAGGAATGTGGTCCTTGTGGTCATTTTTATGAGTTCATATTCTCTCATGGTCTAGTTCTTTACGAGTTTTTTTTTTTTTCTTAATTTAATAACACATAAACATAAAAGGCATCGCTAGTTGTGGTTCTTAATTCCATTTTAAGTGTTTTTTTTTTTTTTTCTAAAGTACTATGATAAATTCTGATATTGAACATGTTAGAGGTTTGTCAGGATCTGCCGATATCAAACACTGTATGTGCGTTCTCAATATCAACTCCCACAACACAAAAAAACTCATCACAAAGTAAAGGTGATGTGAAATACATGGAAAATGAGATGCATTGCCACCTTAATTTGCAAAGTAAAGGTGATGTGCATTCCATTTTTATTGTTAGATTAGGCCTTTTAAAAGCTTTTCCATTTTGTTTTGTGAAGTATACTTTATGTTTATATCCATAAGGAAATTGAATATGATATGTCGAAATGTCGAATTACAAACAAATTTCTAAAAGCTCCAAATAAATTGTCACACCAACAGAAATGTGTACAAAATCCATGAAAGAAAGAGACAAATTAGGAAAATATAGAGTAAATAAAGTAAGTTGACTTGGTACCAAAAAGTTTATCATAGCGTTTTATAACAAACTAAAATTGTCAATAAAAAATAGTGACAATTGCATCAAAATTCTACCAATCTTCCCTAAAAGTAAGTGTGGGCATCAAAATGTGAACAGACCTGAAATAAAAATATGTGTTCATGTCGATTTTGTTAAGAAATTCGGTTTTGGATATCTAAAACTGAAAACTTGATATATAAATATAAAAAATAAAACCCTAAAAGTTTCAAAAACTTTCTATAAAAAACTTGACACGATGGATCAAATTTATGGACTTGATGCATTAATCTTCCTTATCAGTTCAGTCTAGTTATGTGGTATATCATTCACACCTATACCAAAAGATTGTGGGTTCGAGTCTCGTCTCTTTTTCCCAAATCAATTTTATCCGGTTTTCAAAAGTTGTCACATGAATATAAGATGTAATATATATAAATATATAATCTTTCTTTATCGATTTAGTCAAATCATATATCAACTGTCGTCAAATGATGCAATGATATCAATTTAGCATATGTTGGGAGAAAAATGTCCAGAAAATAGTTTGATTAGTGTAGAATTAATGAAATAATTACACAAAATATTTGTGTATAAGACAACAGGTTTCCAAATTCATTGGCATATATAGAAAGTCAAAGGCTAGTTGGAAAATCATGAATCATGATAAATGTATAGGTGGATGGCAACTTTGAGTCAAAAAGAGTTTGTTTGTAGAAAAAATATATCAATTCAATCACCAACAAAGAAGAAGAAGAAGATGATCAATACCTTCAAATTCCAGCCCATCACCTTCTTGTCGGTAGTTGATCAAAACCTGTGGGCCCTATCAGCTTCTACTCGTCACCGTCCGATCAATAATACCATTAACCCATATATTTTAAAGTTATTAGGTTTCGGTCTCGTTCTTACAAAATTATATTCGTGATAAATTATATTTTGTTTATCGATAGGGTTTATAACTACATATAAAAAAAATAAAAAAAAATAAAAAAAACAATACGATAATTATGTGATGATGAGAAAGTTTGATACTTGAAATAAAATTAGAGTTTCATTAAGGTTTATCATAAAAATTAGGGTTTATCAAAAGTTTTTTTTTTTATTGTTATTATTTTTTTATTTTTTTATTTTTTTATTTTTTTAAGGTAAGTGTTTTTTAATAAAGAAATATAGTTGAAGATATGAGTATAATTAATGAGTGTAATTAATATTTGATTTATTTTTAATTAAAGTAATGTGTCCTTATTGATAAATTTCTATTGAGATATTTTTGTAATTAAATTTTTTAATAAAATATGAGTATACTAATAAATTTTATGTGTGTTAATATTAATACATCATACTTAATTAACATTTAATTTAATTTTACGTGTATAATTGATACATACTAACTTGCAAATTCACGTAAGTAGATCAATCTACATTTAAAAAACTAACAAATTTTACATTCAACTACATGGATACAGTGATCATTTTCGTAATAATAACATCATAACCGGTTAAAACATAAATTCTTTTTATTTTTCTTTGTGATCTTTTGATATATAAATATTTATATCAATGAACTAGTGTCTTATGCATAATTAGAAACGTAAGGCACCGGATCCTGACTTGCAATTTCATATATGTAGATCTTACATTAAAAAAAAATCGTAAATTTAACGTTCAACCATGTATGCATAACGATCGTTTCAGTTATGAAAGCAACTGCAAAACCCAAATCAATTTTACTTTTCTCCCACTCTATCGATGACCCATCTCCACAACTATGGCTTGCCACTACTACTACGATGATGACACATGTCCCATGATTAGAAATTGTAAGACGACGCTCCACATCATGATTGCCACATAGACAAACAAAATTCCACATAGACAAACTAGTATGGTACAGATGTCCCATACTAGTTTCACGTGTTACCCACCCGATTGTCTCCTTTTAAAAAAAAAAAATTCGAATTATTTCTGGCCCTCCATCACCCTTTTAGCAGGGACCCACATGAACAATCACACGACACGAAAAAGTCTTTGTATGATATATGGCATGTGCATGGGCTCAGGATATTAAACGAAAAATTGATTTTGTGGGTCTCAGCTAAGTGAAAATCAACGGATTCCGTACATATGACACGTGGTTGATCAAGAACCGTAATTTTGAGAATTAGTCAACCTCTGATTAGATTTTTGATCCATAAAGCAATGATTACCATTAATTATGCTTGATTAGTTGATTTATTGTACAAATTTTCCAATATTACGGATTATTGGATGCGGAAAATCAAACATAAAATCTTTGACCTTTTTTTTTTTTTTTATTTTTTTATTTTTTTTATAAATAATGTTGTGAAATGAAGTTCACTTAATTTTAGATGAGGTTTTTCTTATATATTTTCTAATAAAATTATGATACTTTTCATGATTATTTTAAATATTATTTTTAATTAATTTTGTATATACTGATTACCTCGATTTACAAGTGTGTATGAGAAGTTTTCTTTCAAATTTTGAGAATAAATATCTGAACAACATATGTATTGTCTGATCTTGACAAATCCTGATAGTCCTATTAATATAATAGTTGTAATTCTTCAAAAAAAAATTGTATTCCATAAATTTATTCATATATATTAGTCAAGCATCAACATAAGTTAATGGAAATTATATTTATTTATTTTTTGATAATATCTATTAATTCAGGACCATATATTTTTTTGAAAGTTTTCGCCATCGGTAGGATTCAAATCACTAACCAGTGTATCATTTCCCCAAGTCTGGAAATTATATTTAATTGAATTGTGTTAATTTTTGTCTAGGATACACTTTTAAAACCAAAAAAATTATGTTGTTACAAAACTAATCGTTATATACGATAAATCATGATTCCATACGGATAAAATTTATGAAATTTTATATCTGAAACGTCATATAGAGAGAGAGAGAGAAAGGAGAAAAGAAAAAAAAAAAAAAAAAAGTGCATGCAAGCAAGACATGAAGAATATCGGGTGAAAGCGATGTAAAAAGTAAGTGAGGGGACCAGTATTAAATAAAGCATTGGAATAACATACACAAGTTTATACAGAAAGCAAAAAAAAAAAGGTGCTCGCTTTGCACAGGTGTGTTGTCAATTGTCAACATTGTTCATTTAATTCTTTTTTTTTTTTTTTTTTGTTCTGCATTGCAATGTGTAAATATTTGCAGACGCTGCTGCAACTATATCTATATGTATTTTTTCGCCTGACAATTCAGTAAACCCACACGGAAAAAAATTCAAGATATAATTAATTTCATGATTTCCATGTAATTCATTCACTTGAATATAATTAAGGTTAATTGGTATCGATGTCCCTTGAACTATGCTAGAATTTACACTTTATCGCTTATATTTTTTTTTTCCCACCATTAATCCACTCTGAACTCTCATAAATTGACAATAAATGAAGGAATTTACCCCCTCATAGGAGACAAAAAACCTAATTGTTTACCAAAAAACGAGAGTCTAGAGGGTTTAATTGCGAAAAAAAAAAAAAGAAGTATAGAGGGTAAGGTATAAATTTAGGCATAATTTAGGAGACATCAGTGTCAATTAGCCTATAATTATACTCAGAGTTTGATTTTCACGGGGAGTAAATTGGGGAGATTATCCCCTGTCTAATAATTTTCCTGTATATATATATATATATATAAAAGAAAATACATTTTCTTTTTTTGTTTTTTGTATTTTTTTTTAGTGGCAGATTGTGAATCATGAGGAACAGAACGTGCATTTTAATATTGCATTTGGCTTTTGTGTCAAATTTTAGCTGATTTTAAACGATTGTAAATTAATAATGTGATAAGAGTCTTTTTGGAAAATGACAAATCATAGTAAAAAAAAAACAAAAAAAAAACAAAAAAACATTGCTGGTTTTTTATTCACTAGGCAACTTGTGATCAACAGCTAGAATTACTGCCATCGGACCACACTGACGAACAGCTAGTGTGTATATGTATATATACTTGTCTATGTTCTTAATTAACGAAATGTATATCACGTTATTTATACTCTCCGTTCCGAAAAAATAGTTATTTTCAATAATCCAGAGTTCTTTTAATTAAAATGTACGTACCTTTAGGAGTTAGGAGACAGAACCGTAGGTAATTAAGAAGAAACTCGAAATGTTTCAAGTTATATAATAAATGTTAATTTTTTTTTATTTTTTTTTAAATTCACCATTTTGAACTTTTATTCTAATCTGAGATTTGAGAGAAAGATGTATATAATTCGAACCCATTACTTTTTTTGATGTGGGCGTTAGGAAAGGCAAAAACTTTTAAAAGGAAATTAAAATATAAATAAATATAAGAAAATTAACTATGTATATTAGAGATAATTGGGTCTAGGACTCTAGGAACAGGCTCTCTCGATCGGCCCCCTTCGAGTCCCAACCTGGCTTTATCATTCGATATACCATTATGTTAATCTCACCGTGGCAATCATTCCTGGTATACATTTGATGGTTTCCTCTATAGTATTCTAGTAAACAATTTGTTTCTACCGATACGAAAATTATAATAGGATGTGTTCCTTACTCTCCCTTTATATATTGCTTTAAATCAAATCTGCAATTCATAAAACTGGAAAAAGTTGTGCTGATTAAATTAATTATATCCAAAAAATAAAAAATAAAGTTAAAGTTTCTTTAACCTTCCAAAAAGAGAAAGAAAAAAATAATAATAAAGTAGTCGGTTCATGATTATAATTACACCAACTTGCATACACCACCACCAATACCTGAAAAAAAAAAAACTGTTGAATGAATAACTTTGATAAAAGCAAACAGAAGAAACTAGACTCAATATATCTCTCTCTCTCTCACGTGAATTGGAAAAAAAAAAAAAAAAACACCATGATCAAGAACATTGTGAGACACACAGATATTTTTTTAAACAATATTAACCGAACACATCAAATTAATTACATGTGAAAAGATAAAGTAATTAAGTTAATTTCAAAAAACTTTTGCAATCATGCAGTGATGATGATGTTTTGTTTATATAAATATATATCTGCTGCATGCATGGAGTTATAAATATTAACCGATCATCAAAAACTGAGCTTAATGATCCATGGTGGTGGCTAACCAAGTGATATAGCTAAACCATAGGGTCATATATAATAATTGGGTATCGAGATACGTCTGGTTATGGATCTGTCGAGACCAAAGGTTAAACCAGATTCATCAATTTTAGAGGGTTTGGGGATATACCAAAAGCTTTGAAAGAAAAATGTAAATATCAAAACATTTAGGGTAAACATTAGATAAAATCGAACTGTAATTAAAAAAAAATTAAAAAAAAATTTGGGTCAAGTGTCATAACAAAACCATAGAACAATAATAATTGAGTTTGAGATATATCCGGTTAGTTGGCTTCATCAAATTTAGAGGGTTTGAGAATTATAACAAAACTTTGAAAGTAAAATGTAAATATCAAAACATTTGAGGTAAAAATTAGATAAAATTTAACTATATTTTAAAAAATTCGAGATCTACCGAGATTAACCATTACAATCGTGGGAATCAAACCCGTATTGATTATTATATAGTCCTTCAAAATTTCTTATTACAGCCTATCAATTAATTGACGAAGGATTTCTAATTCAATGACAGAAATAGGCAATAAGATATGGGTATGGTAGTCAAACAAAGGATCCAACATAGTTTTCCTTAAATAGAAATATTAATTTATTATTTATTAGAAAATTTAGGCGAATCCAACACAAATCTAGGCAACTGAATGACGTGTCTTGCCTTATATAGAGATTTTATGATGCTTTTTTTCTTTATTGACAGTAAATATATATTAATTAATTTGAGAGTGTGAGTGTAACTTTCTATATAAAGCAAAAAGGATAAATTCGTCAACCAGCTTAGAGCCTAATAGATACCTAAAAATAGAACTGTTTCCATAATGACGTTTGAAAAAACAATAAATGAAAAAAAAAAAAAAACTTTTTTCTTACATACTACAGAAAAATACTAGAGAGAAAAGTCGTGTGTATACCAAATAAGTTAAATTTAATTTATAGAATTATATACCAAATTTCATGAATAACAATAAGCATTTTTTTTTTTTTTTTTAAATTTTAATTTTCAATCTATATATCATTTACATCACATCACACAAGCATGTATATAAATATTGTTTTTGTTTGGAAAATGTTATAATGCAGAAAAGCTATATATGTATTAAGTGGGTCAAAAAAGTACTTTTTCATATAGCTGGTTTTTTAGCTAACTTTAAATAATGAGAGTTAAGTTTTGCCTCCTAATAAGTAATAATAATGTCTTTTCAAAAGAAAATAAATAAATAAATCCAAAAAAGCATTATTTTTTATAAGTAATTACACATAATTTACTCGGGTTTTGTTTAAGTTAACGAGTTGGAGATAAACGGAAGTTATTCTTTTTTGGTGAGGATTGGATATTTATATGGAAAAACAACTTTGTTTATGTATTTAAATAATAAGTGGTTGAATTTGTAGGATTTTAAAGGTCATCTTAAAAAAAATTAAAAGAAGATATGTAAATATTAAAAATATATATATATATATATATATTAGGGGTAAAATTAAATAAAATTTTATTTTTAAAAAAAATGGGTATGGAGGGTCGTTGATTTCATTTGTTATTTTACGGGTGTATTAATGGGATATTTAAGTCTTTTTACCTTTTATATATGGTCAAACATTAACAGCGGAAAGGTCAATATTAGTTTTCGAAAAAGTTATTTCTGTTTGTAAATAAACAAACTTCAATTAGAGTAAAAATATTTTTAAATAAGTGCTTTTAATGTAAAAAGAAAGAACAAAAAAAAAAAAATCAAAGGTAGTAACATGCATGCTGTAGTACAATTTAACATGTGATAAGAGAACCACATTGCCCCAAAAAAAATTATCTTAAATTTTACCAACCGGCAGCCACCATAAAATTAGGACCCATCTTTGAGCAAACCATATAGCTTAGAAAAAAGCATTTCGTGTCGACTCAAAACTCTATCCAGATTAAAAGTGCTTTTTTGCTTTAGCTTTCGCCTACTTGCCTTCCATATCCACACGAGAGTACTGTAGATAGGAAGCCAAATGCAATGAAAAAGATCGAGAGAGATTAGTGATCTTGTTTAAGATAAGCTAATTACAAAACAGAATATAATTATTTATTATTTGAAGACAATGACAAGAAAATAGTTAGGTTTTATTATTCTAATATATATATATATATTTTTTTTTTATAGAATTAATGCAATAATTAGAAACCCTTTTGATTCAAGTGTTGGTTTTAAGTTCTGAACTCTTTCCGTGTATATGAGGAGAGGATACTTCTTTCCTGTTTTATGAATTGTATTTTGAATTGTACTTATCGCACTTGATCTTACCATATCTTAACAGAATCATAACCTAATTGGTGTTAGATTTCATTTAAAAAAACAAAACAAAACAAAACAAAAGGCTTTCAATACAAAATAGTTTTTCTGAAGATATATACTAACTAGCTTAGCTATTAAAATATATCATGTTCATGTAAAATTTCAATCAATATAATATTGGGGAAAATAAGTTAAAAATTAAAAAATATTTTTAACAATTAATCTTTCGAAACAATTTGTTTAAACAAGATTGACCATCTAATAATTATCAAAACTGACCCAATTTTGTTTATTTATTTATTTATTTTCTAAATACTAGATTACCAATTTAATTAAAGATAATATTCCATTTGAAAACATAATTATGATAAAAAAAATATAATAATAATAATGAACGTGTACTAGACAAGAGAAGGCGCGTGTATCGAAGATTTATATTTTTGCAAACTCAATTATTACTTGAAATTAATAATTGTGTAAAATGGGTTTGAGACATAATTATGAGGACTTTTTTGATATCTTTTTAAGAAATTATTATTATTTATTTAATTATTTTACACTCTTGACTCTTGAGTAATAGTGAAGCAAGCAAGTACCAGTTCAGGGTTGCTCTCACACACTCACTTCAAAACACATAAATTCTCTAAAATATTCTTTTTCGTGATTTTTAAATAATAATTGTTTTTTTTTAATTTAATTTCTCACACATTTTTTGAGGTTTTTTTTTTTTTTTTTTTTAAGAAATCGAGAGGACTCGACCCTTTAACCTTACCATGTAGTTGTGAGTATATTACCAATATCATCTCGTCGATTATATATAAATATTCAAAAACTATTTCGATTACTAATTTAATATCAACCTAAATGTTGCTTTTATAAATGTCTTCGACAAGCTTTCAAAATTACAAACAATGGCTGCCAATGGAATATCTAAGTTTCTAACTATAATTGACTAGTAAAATAAATTTTTTGATGATGATATTATGATAATGATTGGAAAATTTGGCAATTGTCATTTTCTTTAGTTTCTTATTTGTAACAAAAATCACGGAAAGCACATTCTTTTTCAACTTAATTGGTATAAACATTTATTTTTCTATTTACGGTAAGGAGATCATTTATTAGCATGTTTAGAAAGTTATTTTCCCACTGTTTTGGGGAGTACATATCCTCCGGTGTTATAATATTAGATATCTTGTTGTTTATATATCACTAAATTTCAGTAGATTATTTGATCGATCATCGAGAGATAGATTTTTTTTTTTTAATAGATATATTTACTTGAATTTTTATATTTTTTATGTCATATCTCAATTAAATGGTAAATTATTTAAAAAATAATAATGGTAAATGATTAAATTAATTAACCTTTTATATATAAACAAAATAAAACCTCTAGACTTTTAAATTACTGGTAAAACTGCACAATTAACTTAAATAATAATAATAATAATAATAATAATACAAAAAATAGTTTTCCAATTCAAACCCAGTTCAAAAGATCAAAGATTCAAAGCTGTCAAGTCAGTTTTAATGGAAACTGTGTTGACTCACGAGTGGCAAATTCTATTCTAATTAGTAATTACCTCGACACAACACACATGTTTAATTAGTTTAAACGTTTAATTAGAATAAATTATAAATAATAATAATAATAATTCAACCCCTAAAGAGCCTCCCAATTGTAGCTTTTTATTATATAGGCTTCACTTTTCGGCAGAGAGCAAACAATGCATTTAATTTTAATTTAAAGATTATTATTTTATTTTATTTTTTTTAATTCACTTTTTAACAAAACGACGTCCCGTTTTCACACACTAGCAGCACCGACCTGGACTTCCACAACTACAAACCAATACCACCGCAAATCTCGCTACTCGTGTGGGTCAAAAGAGAATGCCACCTTAGCATTTTTCAAAATTCACACACGTAATTATATTATTATAATAATTAAGTACATTCTATACTATCGAGTATCGAAATCATATTAATGACCGATCATCTAACGAATTCACCCTTTTCTAAATGGATGACATGTGTCTATAAATAGATAAATTTATAAAAAACACCGTTATCTTTTGAGATAAATTTACCTCTCATTAAACACGTATCATCCATTTATATGGAGGGTAGTGCTCAAGCAAAAGTAAACTCTTTAAAGAATCATATAACGAATCGACGATCGATGTAAGACACGTTTAATAATTCAGTAAGGAATTATGTTAATCTTAAAAACATTTAATTGTGATTCTAGAAAAGAATTAGATACTTTTACAAACCAAAACATGATTCGAATATACATTTTCAAATCATCGTAATCATATGATGGTTGTTATTAGAGACATTTAATGTCTCAAAGACATTACGAATAAAATTGTTTAATAATATATATATTTTTTTATATTAACATTATATTTTTCTTTGGATTCACAAAATTAATAATTATATTATTAGAATACCTACATAATTTAACAAAATTAAATTAGAGATTTCCATTCATTTAAACAAAATTATACACATTACACAGAAGCCTAATTATTATTATTATTATTATTATTATTATACTAATATAGAGTATATAATCTTAGCAAAACTCCACTCTCAACCCCGTTAAATTTAACGGAGATGTGTAAAACAAAATAAATAATAAATAAATAAAAACTAACAAAACTCCACTGCCGGTACAAAATTTGCCGAGAAAACGGCAAGCAAAACGGCGGTGACACGCACGCGCTCACTTCACTATCTCTTTGAAGGTACAAATTTTTTTTTTGTCGTCTTCAAAGTCCCACAATAGGGTCGGAGAAGAACAAATCGCCGATGTCTTGGAAATAGTCGTCGACTTGAAAGAGAGACGACGGCGGCGGCGGTGGCGGCGACGAACAGGTGAAGTCTTCAGGAACCGGGTCGAGAAAGTCGCTCCAGAGGTTGTTGTCGTGGAAAATCGGGTCGTTTTGGTCCAAAAACGACAGTCCAGGAGTAGGAATATTGTTGAAAAACTCGTCAAGAAATGGCATGTCTAGCGGCAAATAATCGGCGGCCGATGAGTCGTCAGATGACGACGATGACGAGTTTGATGTGTCGACTTGACAATCTAGAGCAGCAGTGAGTACTGCATTTTCTTGACCCGGTTTTGATGGCTTCTCCGGTTCTGGTTCGGGTTCGGTTCCTTCACTCGATGAAGACAACTGAGTTCTGAAATGGAGAACAGAAGTAGGAGACGAGAGGTTGTTACATTGAGACTCGTCACCGGATTCATAACCCGAAACCGATACTTTGATTTCAGGCTTTTCCACATTCGATACAACCTCCGGCAGCGGTGTAGAGAAATTCGTCAGAGCATCAGGACCTCTGAGAGTGATCGCCGCCTTGTCGTAGACTCTCGCTGCCTCCTCAGCGGTTTCGTACGTCCCTAGCCACAGCCGTACACGTCTAGCCGGATCGCGAATCTCCGCCGCCCATTTCCCCCACGGCCGCTGCCGTACGCCTCTAAACTTCCTCACGTTCGTCGACGCAGCTGCAGCAGTCGACGAGGTCGTCGAGACCTTAGACGGCCGCCGTGAAGACAGGACATCCGCGGCGGTTCTCTTCCGGTTACCAGAAATGGCGGAAGCAGAAGCCGAAGAGGAAGGCTCGATGCTGATTTCGTTGATGTAGTGTTTAACTCTCCGCCTACCAAAAAGCCCTCCCTCATCCTCCTCGTCGCTGGAGGAGTCCGTCGCGTCATTATCAGTCATGGATATCCGTACAACCCTCGTTTTCCGATCATCGGAAGAGATCGGTCTTGTGAACTTCTTGGTTACACTACAATGTTTTGTGTATTTGATTGGACATAAGTAATCATGATCCATGGTTGTTTCTCTAGTAAAATTTTCTCACTCACTCAAGTCAGATTCTCAGATGCTCTATAAAAATCCTAAAACCTCATCAAAAATATTCAAAAAAATTACAGCAGACCAAAAGGACCAAAGAGAGAGTCTGTGACTCTGTATCAGACAAATCTTTGAAAACCCAACACAATCTTTTTAAAGACTGTGACTTGTGAACAGAAAAGGCAAGTGAACAACTGGTTTGATTTGTATTTTGACAGCCAAGAACTGATCAGAAGTTTCTATATTTGCAGAGCTTTAAAATTTCTTGACAAATCAAAAATATCTCAAAAACACTCTCTTTTGTTTGAAAAATCACTGAAGAAAAAGAGTTTCTTGGTAATAGAGTGAAGTTGTTGTTGAAATGAGAAAGAAGAGAGAAGAGAGAAGAGAGAAGAGAGAAATGAGAAGCAGAGTTTTAGTTGCGGTGGAGACCGAAACACTGAAATCGCTGTTTTATAGGATCCCAACAGCCGAAATTGGAAAACACGAAATAATTAATTATTAATTTTTTTAATTAATTATTAATTATTAATTATCTTTTCTAATTAGGGGGGTGTAGCTAGTTAATATTGGAGCCGGTCGGTGAGCCACCGGAGATTCCGGTGAGAGAGTAAAAAAACGACCCGCCGCATCCCAATGACGCAACACGATTTCGACACGTTGGTTTTGGTGGGTCCCAAAGGGAGGAGATTGGCCCATTGAGAGATTATCGTATGGTGGCAGAGTCAGCACATGATGTATGGATCTCGAAGATCGTGATGCCGGTCACGTGAGGCCCAAGATGCCCGGCCCTCTGTTAATTTTTTTTTATTTTTATTTTTTAGTTTCTCAGTCAAATTTCTGTGATTAGCATTTAGCACTTGCTTTGACTACTTAAAATACCCCCTCCTCTTGTTAATCACTGTTTTGTCCTCCTTAATCAAGTGGATTATCATACATGGTAACACATATTTTAATTTGTATCACATTTGATAATTTTCTTAGAACTGTTACAAAATTGGAGAGGAAAGGAAGAAAACTTGACTTGAAACTCTATGGGTGTGAACAAATTACTGATAAATCAGTGTTACAGATTAATTTAAGATATTCGGTGTTACCAATTAATTTATCATGTGCAGTGATTAACTCGAAATTTGGAGGATTATTTGGTAATTTAGGTGATGTGAAACATTTAATTCCATGCCGACTTTGATGGGTTATTAATATTTTTACCAAGTTTGTTAAATTGCTAAATCATTAATTGTGATGCTAATTGAGGCATCTAGCATTACCGATCAATTACCATATGTGGCTATTAACCTAGATTCTAAAGGATGTTTTGGTAATTTATATGGTGTGCAACATTTCATTTAATGCTGGCTTTAATGGGTTAATAACATTTGTACAATTGTATTAAATTTCTACGGTCATGAGTTGGATACAAAATTAAAACATCTATAATTACCAAATTATTACCATATGTGATTATTAACCTAGATTCCTGAAGAAGATTTGGTAATTTACATGGTATGACACTTCATATCAAGCTAGTTTTGGTGGGTCAATAATATTTTTACCAATGTTATTAAATAGCTACATCATGGATTAGAATACAAATTGAGATATCCAGTCAATATTACCGATAAATTACAATATGTGGATATTTACTCAGATTCCAGAGGGTATTTTGGTAATTTGGGTGGTGTGACACACTACTTATCGCGCTGCCCTTGTTGGGTTAATAATATTTTTACCCTTGAAAGATTCAACTTGATTATTTTTAATTTTTTGAGTTATTGTTAATATATATTTTTATTTGATCTTTTAAAATTTACTTTTTTACAGCTAGTACTAACGTGGGGGTGGGGCAAGTGGCAACCTAGATTTCGCCGCCATTTATAAATCGGTTTTGTACGTCTCTGGGTTTTTTTTTTACTGTTCTACTTGTTTGTAGTATCGAGATTTGCTTTATCGTACTTGCAGTTAACAAGTCCGTATCAAACACGCTCCTCTAAATATTGCAAATTTATTTATTTATTTATTTATTTATATTTATAATTCAAATTGTAAATCATTTTATCAAATTCAAAAACAATTTATCATAAGAGAAAATTTTATTAAAATAATAATCTTCTAAAAATGTGATAAGAATCTCTATGAATTAGATTGATTTATTTAATAAAAGGATTCACTCATTTTATTAGGCAAGATTTTTATCTAATATTAAGTCAAAATATAACCATGAAAAGTAATGTGTTCTTGTTTTATTGGAAACTTTTAGAATAAATAATTGGAAAAAAAAAAAAAGACTTTTTTTTTATATTACAAGACTTTTGATAAAATGTCGAAGCCAAAAATATTTAAAATAAATCAACCTTTTTAAACAAGTCATGTTTTCACATTTTAGACCATCTAATAATGCAAGATGATTATATTTTTTAAAAAGTGCATTATAATTTTCAGATTTTTTTAATTACTTTTTATTGTGTTTTAATAATTTTATCTGATTTTAAATATAACAACTCTTTTTAATTTCAAACAGTTCATTAAATTTTTTTATTAAAATAATATAAAACTATCTGAGTCTTCTTTTCTTAATATTCAAATTGCATAAACAAATTGATATTTGAATAGTGAAATTATAAGAGGCTTTTGAGGTCTCTCTAAGAGAGTAAATATTCACGTCACACGTGTAGTTAGGAGTGATTATCTATATCACGAATGTAGTATTTTATTTAATTAAACATTTAACCCATCGTGTCACACATCAACAATATACATGTAATACTTGATTTTTGGGTGTATAGGTATTCGCTCAATTGGTAGATGGACGAGTTTAGGGTTTGAATAAACGATTCTCAAATCAACGGCTCGAATCCTACTAATAACTAAAGTTTTTTTAAAAAATATATATATTTCTGATTAAGAGATATTGTTAATAAAAAAATAAAAAAACTGCGGTCATAGGCTTTTTCATATTATAATATTATTTTACTACAAGCCATTTAAACGAGCATGGGCTTTTTCACTTTGCAACTCCACTCTACACAGTCTACGAACTAGTAGAAACTACAGTCACAACAATCACCTGTATCGCGGTACATACGTTTGAAAACGGAACCTTCCTTTTTGTACCATACACGTGGCTAATGTAGAAAATCAAGTCCAATTTTTCTACAAGTAGGACCCAAACGAAGCAGTATGTGGAAACGTTGAGAGACTTTTTCACCGCACGATCAGCGTAAAAAACAAAAAAAAAAAACAATACACACATGGTCAAATGTTTTGGTGGGGCCAGTCGACCATGTGCCGTCCGTATCGTATAATCCTTCCTCTGATTTTCATGTCAAATTTTATTTTATTTTAATTATTTTTTGCGAGGGTTTTTTGGAGCGACCATGCTCGTACAAGTCAACCAAGTGTGAGTACAATTTTTTAGGATACAATAGAATTTTTATTAGACACAAAAAATATTTGATTATTGAATTATATTTTGCCTTAAATAGAAAAACAAGAAAATATTAATAAGATTTTGACAAGGGATCGTGTATAAATTTAGTATTAAAAATTAATTATGTTGACCTATTTGGTTTGGTTTGGCCATTCTTCATTAATAATGGGTATAATATGTTATCATTAGGTTAACCTAATGCTAAACTAATCTTTTTATTTTTGAAAAGTCAATTAATACGTGATAAAAATTGACATAGTTCGATTGTAAACACATCACAGTCATGTCGATAAGATTATCGAAACGAGTAATGTCATTTTTTCTCTCTCTTTAATTTGTAATAATTTATATATCAAAAGTTGATTAAATCATAATTCAATCAAATTGATTCATAATGAGTTGAAAATACATGTGTAGTCGTTAGACAACCTAAATATTTGTATCACTCATTTTATAATTACGATCTTTCAAGCTCATATCCGAAAAAAGAAAATATGTGGACATTTGCTATGGATGAATAAAAAAAAGTTCAAATTCTTTCATGTTCTAGTTTTTGGTCCTAATCTAACGGCATCTAATTTATAAAAAATATTACATGATCAAGATTTGTTACCGTCTTTTTATCATGCAAATTACTTTTTCATTCACGCTAAGTACTAATTTTAAATAAACAGCTAAACAAAAAGTCATATCAGAAAATTTTCATACAAAATTCCTATATTTTCACATAACCATATGTACATATGGGATAGTTGACAAAAACAAAATGAGAAATTAGAGATCATCTAATTAAATCAGATTTTAATTAAATTCAACAAAATTATATTTATATATATAATTAATATCCAACAAAAACTAGAGATCATCTAACTATGACTTGTTATTCTGCTCGTATTATTCCATCATTTTGTCACAATCGAATTAACTTCTCCAGTAAAATCTCCAACTAGTATGGAACTAAGTAATTAAATTAAACTACAAACAGAAAATGAACAAAAAAATATAATTTTTTTTCTTGCCTGCAACAATGAAGACATGGACGTTGACTTTAAATATAATTTTGACCTCTCAAATTGATTCAACAAATGAGGTTGGTCCGGCGCACCGTTTTGGCTCAAAAAATTGACAATAAATCAAACAAAAAAAGCCGACCATTTTTATGTTCATATGAGCCTGAAATATATATATGTGTGTGGGCACTGTGATGACTTGTCTTTTATGTGTCGATAAATGATTGGTGGTTGAGTTCTCACCATCACAGTTGTGTCAAGTTTTGGTTTATGTACCATCTGTTTGTGTTTAGATTTATGTTTGTATGTACTAGTTATTTGGTTTTGTTTGCATTGATGTTATATTATAGATAAGCTTCTTTTCATATATAGAACACGGTTTCTATTCAAATTATTTTAACTTCTAATTCACCAACCTCACTCGTATATTCTTCGAATGTCTCTCTATTAATTAACTCTCAAAATATCGAGACGATTGATATGCTTATCGAGACCGATAATTTGTCAAGTTGTATGGTTCAGTAATAGACTAGTTGGTATGTAAACGGTAAACCCCTCATACCCCTTAACTTATACATACATCAGTGAGATTATTAATTCGAATCATATTTTGATTTTCCAACTCCCTAGTTTAAAAAAACTATTTGAATTCATTTGCACTTAAAACTGGGACGGAGCCAATAGGAGGGGCCAAAGTGAAAAGGTTTTAAAACTTGATGATAATTTTATAATTTTTAAAAGAGTTACTACTATAGATTTATCAAATCCTTTACCCGCTAACATAGTAACATGTAAAAGAAGAATCAGTCTTTATCTAACGAAGATTGATGTGGTTTGATAGTAAAAGACATTAATTCTCGGTTTGATAGTATTTCAAATTCGAATTTCGAATCACCGTACCGTGACAATTCGAATCCGGCTGTATTTAACTTCGGAGCTAAGGTAGCTAGCAGTGAAAATGTGGGGTGTGGGTTACAATGGATCACGCGTAGAGATCGATGAGGCAGGCCTGCATGGAAAATCAGAAAGAGAAAATGGAGGTCATAATTTTGAATTTGGTGGTCACAATCACTCACTCACAGTCACAAACACATGCATGATAATTAATGTTGTTGTTGTATTTGTGAACGGATGATATGTCACGTGATCACTTGACATTTCGGTTTCACAAATGAGTTAAAATTCTTCTTATCACGTGATCACTTTCATTATATATATATTTATTTATTTATTTGATCTCTCTAATTTGGTTTAATCATTATAAGTCTAATTATTATTTTTCATTGCACACAAATTTTAGTACTTGTAATATATAGAATGTTATTATTTTGTTTGCACTTCAAATATAATAAGTTGGATTCCCGATCCCTTCGTTATTGTTTTTAAACGAACTTTTAACGATAATAGTTAGTTAATTTTTAGTTCTCTTAACATTAGTAATTTTCTAAATTGCATAGATTATTAATGTTTGATGTTACGTTAAAATGGCTAGATGACTTCGTGAGTTTTTGATATAAAGAAGTCTTGTTTAATAATAAAATACTTTAATTATCGGTTCAATTAACTAGTACTTTCCATCGGTTTTATTTTTACCGATCTAGTTAGATGATGATGAGAATAAGTGTTTAAAATTGAATATATAATGTTAAAAAGAAACAATCATATGTACAAATGTTAGAGAGTTCGAAGACTTAATTTCTTTTGCTCCAAGTTAAGTTTTTAATTAAGTGAGGGATTAATTAATTAATTGTAAATATAATTATCAAACATATGGATTAGCAAACATAAAATTCAATCAAATTATATAAATTTATTGGACTCTGGCCCCCTCCCCCTATCGAGCCAAGTGAATATTATTGAACAATACACCAAATTCGACAAATCACCGGTTGTCTTTCCAATATATATATTCATTATATCTATCTAATTAATAAAAACTAAAACTAATTATTAAAATCAAAACTATACAAAACAAAAAATCTGGGTGTTTCATGTTTGTTTTATTGGCTTCTCTAACAGTGACATATCTACTTATGTTTTGTTTTCATATCTCTGGTGGGTAGCTAATAAATTTAAAACAATTAATTAATTAAAAACAATTATATTAATTAATTAAGGTGGAGATATTGAAGTCAATATATACTAGCATCAAGTCCAAGATCAGTATTAGATTCTAATAATCAGTGAGTTTTTTTTTCTCTTAAAAAGATCAAATAATTAATTATAAGTTAATTGAATCATGAATTCATGATGATGATGATTATGATTATAATTATAATGATTATCATGTTCAAAGTGTTACCGGCTAGGCGCCTACTCATACTCGTTTTGCTTCTCATCAGAAAAATCTCAAAAAATAAATAAATTTACAGAAATGAGTGATGATCATAAACATTGGAGTCAACTTCCAAATTCTAATATGTAGTTTTGGTTGGCAAATATAAATCTTTTGTTCGAGAAATTCCCTATTCAAGAGAAAACACCAAGCATAAAGAAACAATTAGCACTACAAGAAAAAACGATAATAGGGACGAAAAATAATTGTCTCAATATCTTAAAATTCATTTATAGAATAATAAATAAATAAATTTATTTATTTTAATAAACTAGAAATTCCCTTAACCCACTTAGAGAGTTCGAAACTCTGAACCTCATTGAACCCTGTAATCTTTAGGAAACATAATATTGTAGCATTTGAATATAGGGATTCAAATTTCAAACATTATGGGATCAAACAACAGGCACTCATGGGCAAAAGAATAAAAATTAAAAAAATTAACTTTCAACTTGAAAAAGAAAAAAAAAAACATTTTGTTTTTGAAAATATATCAAGAAAATCTTCCTCTTCAATCTTCATGATGAAATTGATTCTCACAAAACCCAAAATAATAATTAGAAGGGAATAAGATAATTTAAATTACGAGACATGCATAAAGAATAAATTCAATGTAATTAATTAGAGGGGAAATAAATAAATAATTAATTAATTTAGAAATTGGGAGGTGAAATTATGTTTAAATACCCGTGCTAATTATTTGTCTAATTAAAATCCCAAAAAAAGACATAAAATATAAAAGAACAAGATCCATTCTAAAAAGACGGGCCACCACCTCCCAACATTGAAGCTTTATTGCCATGTCGGTCTTGGTGTATTTGATTAATAAGAACAAAAAGAAATATTCATGAGCTCGAATTTTCATGGAAGCCAAACAAAAAAAAAATTAAAAACAATTTGAAAGCAAGGTGCATGGATGAATCCATAAATAATTTATTTTTATAAGCAGAAGTTTAATTAATTATATTATTAGTAGAATCTTTAATTAATTAGAAACAAAGTCACAAGCCTTTACTTTGAAGCAAGAGATGTTGGTCTCTCTCGCTATAAATTTTTTTGTTGTAATCATACTTCTTGTTGAAGATTTGAACAGGGTACTTGAAGAGTAACCAATTAAAAAGATTATCTTGAAAGAAAAAAAATATATCTAAGAGTTGAAATGAATGGTAACCATCTTCATCAAATTCATCACCATTTCTATTTTGGTTCACAATATATTATGCATAGGGTTCTTCTTAAATAGTCTAGAGGTCACAATTCGGGTTTACGGGTTGAGTTGGATTCACTCAACTGACATGATACGAATCCTTTTATGTTCAATCCGACCTAACACGACATGATTTGTTAAACATGTTATAGGGGTTGACCCACTGCTTGTTTAATAAACAGATCCGATTGTGTCAAATATTGACTTGTTTGACTCGTTTTATACATTTACTTCTACAAATTATATTTATAAACCATGAGTAAGATTCCAATTATATCACTTAAGTAATTTAAAACTATAAATTTATCCTTCTTAAAATGATTACACGAGTCACGTGTTAATCCATTAATGAAACCTGACACAACCCGTTTATTTAAATGGGCCAAATGAGTTGATCCGATTTTTAACCCGATTTATTTGTCTCAGGTTCGCGAGTTATGGCCCATATTGCCGCTCTAATTTTGGATGAACTGATTTTTTTTTCTTTCAAAACTATATATATATATATATATTTTATTAGTTTTATAAACTCTATAACATTATAAAAATAAATATCGTGATTTTTTTAAAGACAAAAAAGAATTATTAATCATGAATGAATTTATCATGATTTTTATTTTTATTTTTTTTATTTTTAATGTTAACATGCTTGAAGGATCACATGTAGCTTTCTTTTTAAAGTTATTATTAAGAGTCTCTCCTACCAAGAAAAGTAAAACAAAACAAAAATATGTCTTTAACGTGTGCTCTTTTGGGCTATTCCATATATTTTTGGCCCTTTACATGATAAAAAAGATTTTGGTTTTTGAGTACAAAAAAGTTGAAGCATGTAAATAATTTTACATTTATAAGGATGCTTATTAGACTGTTTTTATATATATAAGCCATTTAAATATGTGAAAGTATCAATGTTTTTGTTAGAACTTTTATTTATTTATTTATTTATTAATCATAATTAGAACTTTTATTTTTAAATTGTAATAAAAAAATAAAAAAATAAAAAACCTTGTAATTATTTAAAGAATTTGTTCATCGACTTCTAGTTTTTATTTTACCATAATTGAAACAAATATTTTTAGGAATCGAAAAAGTTTTTGAAGTATTGTTTAGAAACACATAAACTATAAAGGATGTGTTCAATAAAAAAGTGCTTTTACATAAATAAAAAAATAAAAAAAAAACATAACTTTTAAGTTTTAATGAAAATAATCTCAAATTGCACTTCAAATTTTTTTTATACTAAAAAACGTCCTCGTATATTTTAGTTTAATACTATAAAACAAATAAACTATATTTCAAATTATTATAAAAACATCAAAAATACTTCAACAAAACTCATAAATTTACCATATATAAAATAGCAAAAAACAATTAATATTCTCTAAAAAAAATATTGGTTTATATTCAAAAGATCAAAGTAAATCTTTTTTTTTTTTTTTTTAATCAAAGTAAATTTCATGGGCTGAAACTTGAAGTGAACTCACGTGCTGCTTTCTCGATTTCCATTAACAGTAAAAGCTAAGAAAAATACATTAAATATAAAGTAAAATTGAAAAAAAAAAAAAAATTCCATTCTTTTCTTCTAAGACCACGACGTGCGGGCATCGTGTGCTAAAGATTTCATAGAACTTTTACAAAATTCAGAGTCAATAAATAAATTAATAAATTCATGCTTATCATTTCTTCTAAAAAAAAATTAAAATTCACGGTTGCTAATTAAAGTAATTTTTTAAAAGTGTTTTACTATGTTTTCTATAAGAGCTTTGCACAACGTTAAGTCTATGAAATTGAATGCCAACCGTTCTTAAAATTTATAACTAGTAGTTGCATGCTAGTTTATCACTTTATAAGTCATCTATATGTAATGATTATTTTTACGGTGTTGTTTGGTATCCGTTGGTCTGGATAGATTGGTTAATTAGTTTAGTTTATGTTTCTTTACCTTTTGAGGTATTCATACATTTTGCTCTCGATTTTCTGTTCCCTATATTGTTCTTCCTTTTGTTTTGTTTATATATATATATATATATGTATATGTATATATGGTTTAATCTATGTTTTTTCGATAAATGATCGTATGCAGAGACGAATGCAAAGGGGGCATAGGGAATGCAAAGGGGGCATAGGGGCTATGGCACCCTAGCCAATGAAAAATCAACCAAATTTACATTACATGCATATTATGATAATGCTGTATGAATATGATAACCTGGCCTCTCCTTTTATAAATAATATAAATTTCTTATAAGAAATGATTTGTGTAACCGGAGTCGCGTAACATTTGCGGTTCTATAGTGCATTTTGAAAAAAAAAAATGTGGGCACCACATATTAAATATGCGGATCCCACATCTTTCTTTACAAAAAATACACTACGGGGCCGTAAATGTTGCACGACCCCGATTGCGTATAGAATCACTCATTTCTTATATATATATATATATATATATATATTTAAGACAAAATCATCATTTTTAGTATTTTAATTTATTATGATTTCTTACATTATTTACTAATCTTGTCTATATATACGTTCAACTACTACACAGTTATTGTACGTTAATTTTCAATAATTGGATTTTAATTCAAAGGCCTACAAAAATCAAAGATTTAAAAATTTATAAGAAATTAAAACTAAAAGAAAATAAAATTTTCTTGTAATTACCCTTGCAACTATAGTATAGCTAAATCCGTCTATATATGTATGTATTTTTATTTTTATCAGGTATGCATTACCATGACAATTAAATATATTAATGGTATAATGATATTTTAAATATTTTATATGAATTATATAATTACTAATTAGGAACTATTAAAAGAAATATTTCATTTATGTAACAAGATGAAAGATCATTTATTTACAAATTCTTTGATTATGTATATTGAAATAGAAATCGTAAAGAGATTTAAATAAATTTGATTATAGATGATTTTTAAGATACAAAATGGAGTCAAGTTCTATTTTGATTCTTAAAGTTAGTGTTATTATTATTATTATTATTTTGTATAATAATATTAAAGACTAAATGACATTATATTTTGGTATATTAATATATTTTTCTTATGTAACCTTTAATATTAATTACACCCTCCTAAAACTAAAATCCTGGCTTCGTCCCTGATCGTATACGATGTTTTTTCTTTCAAGATCGGTCCGATTTATATAAAAAAAATAAATAAATAAAAAGTTGCATCTAGTTTATACCAATAACCATCATCGACAGCTGAAGTTTTTATTAGAATAGTAGATTTGAAATCAATTCAAGTCAGTGTCAGTCCAATTGGTATTTAATTTAATTTAATTAGTTATATTATGTATATATAGTCATTGTATTTAATTATATAAAGAATTGAAAATAGTAAAGTTTTTGGGAAAATATATATAATGGGATTTTGTCTTGTGACTTGACGACAGTTGGTGACCGGCTTAGTCTGGTGGGCCCCACTGACACTTAAACAATCTTGAGCGACCGGTGACCGGCGCCGTTCACGCCCTCTCGTTGGTATAAGACAGGCACGTGTGCTTCACCATGTGAGGATGACGTGTCCTCGAGTTGGAATATGGAACTTATATTATATATCCATTTAATATAAATT
Organism: Acer negundo; assembly: GCA_035582765.1. Classification (NCBI taxonomy): domain Eukaryota; kingdom Viridiplantae; phylum Streptophyta; class Magnoliopsida; order Sapindales; family Sapindaceae; genus Acer; species Acer negundo. The sequence continues at coordinate 2,497,439 of CM069241.1, forward strand.
AAAAATATATTTTACTAATTTAGAATACATTAGAAGAAAGTGTGTATGTACAAAACAATCTTATGATCATTGATTTTAATTATTTAATTTTTTTTTTTTTGGTGTGAATTAAAGAAAATAGAATGCTGATTATCTGTTGTGTACTAATGTGGATGTATCTCATGAATAAGAATTATTTGTTTGGAATTTTTTTTTCCAGATAATATAATATTGGTCTAGTGGTTTGTCTCTCACACCTATATCATGTGGTCGTGGGTTCGAGAATATCTCCTCTCTAAAAATCTAGAATTATTGTAATATTTCAAAAAAAATTAATTATCTTTTCTATAAAGAATAATTAGAAAATATGTGAAATTAAAATATTTTAGAATTTTATTGGTTTGGAATTAATATATATATATATATATATATATATATAAGAGGAGAGGAAGAGAAATAGGAAAAGTAGAGCAAAAAGGTGAATTTGTGTGCCTTTGATTGAGGAATTTGGTAGAAAGACATGTTCCATTGTCTTTGAAATTTTTCAAGACATTGAAGAATATATATAATGGATTTGGTATGAATGATTGGTTGGTTTTACAATTTCTAAAAGGCCATAAAATTAGGAGGATAAATGCTTTGGTAATTGAATTTTGTTTTTGTTTTTAATATATAAAATGGATTTGTTAATGGATTTGGTTTTGTTTGTGAGAGGGTAATACCATTGAAACCAATAATCTTATAGTGTAGATGTTAAAGATATGTCATCTAACCAACCTTATATCGTTAAATCAAAATAACATTTTCTTAAGATCAAACTTAGTATGGGATTGATAATGAGTTTATAAATATATATATATATATATTTTAAAAGACAAAATTGAATAAAAATCTATATGTTAGCACAACATAAATGTGTTTAGATGTATGTACTAATTCACTTCAACCTTAAAAATTCATAAAATAAAATAAAAATAATAAAAAATTGGACAATATATAATTCAATTTTTAAATTTGTAATAATTTAAAGAACACTACTTTAAAGTCACATTAATAAAATATTGACTATTATGATAAAATAATTTCAAAATTATAAGGAACAAAAATGGTTCTCGAAATTGAGATTTTAAACATTATTTGTCTTAAAATTTCATATATATATATTTTTTCAGTCACATATCTTGATCATCCAATGGTTTCAACAAACACTATATGAAATACTACTTGAAATTGTATTTTATTTTTTATTTAATCTAAATATTATGCTTATTTCACTTGAAACCAAAGAGAAAGAAAAAAAAAATCCCTAATAATTATGCAATCACAATTGAAAAGTAACCAATAATTAAATCAAATTCTTTTGCGTGAAAAAAAAAAATGTAATGCATCCCATGAGACTCTTCTCATTATAATCATCCACCAACAAGAAGACAATTTGTATTAACCAATAATTACATAATTAACTAAGATTTTATCTTTAATCCAACTCACAAGTACTCCTTATCTTTCCACGTGGAAAATTGTGAACTTGCCACGTAAGTACCCACAATAAATAAATAATAATAATAACAATAAAAAAAACCCTTTTAAGTGGAACTCAACTAGTTGTTGGGTGTTCCTCTCCTTTTGTCTTTCACTAAAAGACACTGTTGTACATGAACCTGATTTTGTTTAAATATTTAATTAACAAAAAATTAATGAACCTGATTTTAAGGGACCATGCTTTGCTCTACTCGTGGGCACGACCTAATTTCCGGAATTCTTTATTATTCTTCCAAACTCAGATTTTTTTAAATTTTTTTTATTTTTTCCCTACTTAGTTAGAGATTCGACATGTGTAATTCTATTATTAAAATAATTAATGGGTTTAATATACGTGCAATTTTATTTTGTTTTATTTTTTTTATTGAGAGTAGATATTCAGATTGTGCGCATTTAGGGATGACAATAGATAGGATTGTGTATGGAAAACCCAATATCCACCCATTATCCGTTTGTGAAATATATTTCCATCCCCATTTATTAGTGAGCGGGGCAGATTCGGATAATTCTCTAATTAAGATAGAGATATTCATCTCCACTACGTTTATATCCGTATCCGATGAAAAGACTTTAAATTTGTATAGTTTACGAGAGAAAAATATAACTAACATATGTAACGATATATTTTATCTTATTTAAAGAGAAACATATACATCCAATACAGTTCAATACAGTTCAAATATAAAAATTAATAATAACCTATATAATTAGAATTAATAATTACATAATATATTTTTATATTTTTTAAATATTAAAATCTATAATGGATCTAGATGGGGATGGATATCCATAGACAATATCCATCCCTATCCTCGAAAATAAAATGGATATTAGGATGATATCTATCCCCGCTCTATCCTCGAAATAATAGTATCCATCTTTATTTTAAATGGAACGGATTCATACAGATATCCATATCCGTATCCGTAGAAAATTTTGCTATCCCTATACGCATTTCACAAATCTCATCTTTTTAATTTTAATTTAATTTAATTTTATTTTATTTTTTTTACGGTGTCTATCTATTCTATTATTAAAATAATTAGTGGGTTTAATATACGTGGAAAGTTTTTTTTTTTTGTTCGAGAGCATATGTTCTGATTGTGCATATATTATTTTACCAGTATTTAACAAATCTCATTTTTTGTTTTGTTTTGACGGTATCTATTTATCTACTTATTTAGATTAGAGATTGTTTTGAAACCTTTTGCCCTTAATAGGAATCGAGCCACTGACTTGTATGTCATTAACATTAATCCCAAGTTCGCCAATCTACCAGCAAATCTATGTCCATAGGGAGCCACAAATATCATCTTTAAGTGTTCTTAAGAAACAGATAGATTTTTGCATGTTAACTATTTTATTAAAAATTGAAAATCAACTCAGTTCTCTTGATGCATCAAGATGACTCCACGTGTTTTTAAATATGATTTTTTATTTATTTATTTACTTTCTCAATTCGTTGGAACAAAGGGACGAATTTATATATTCATGCATCTAATAAACTTAATAGTTAGATTTTGAATTTAAAACTTATAAATATCAAAACTTTATTGAATATATTTTGCGTACGAATTACGTGATATGTTGAATACTCATTAACGTATTTTTCTTCTAATTTCAAAAGAGCATAATAATACATATCAAAACTTTATTGGATACATTGTGCGTACGAATGACGTAATATGTTGAATACTCGATAACGTATTTTTCTTCTAATTTCAAAAGTACACAGTAACATATCAAAACTTTATTGGATATATTGTACGAACAAATGACGTGATATGTTGAACACTTGTTAACGTATTTTTCTTCTAATTTCAAAAGTGCATAATAACACATATAAAAACTTTATTGGATACATTGTACGTACAAATGACGTGATACGTTGAATACTCATTAACATATTTTTCTTCTAATTTCAAAAGTGTACAATAACACGTATCAAAACTTTATTGGATTCATTATACGTACGAATGAGGTAATACACTAAATACTCGTTAACTATCAAAACTTATTGGATTCACTTTATGTACAAATAACGTTACGTTGAATAGTCTTTTAACTTATTTTTCTTCTAATTTCAAAAGTGTACAGTAACACAATCTTTTGAATAGTTTATACATTAAATAAGAGACATGGGTCGTCATGTACTTCAAAATATATATTTTTTGTTGTGATTTTGTATTCCTAGTCAATGGTCCTGACTTTTGAGTGAAGTGGCTTCTAGTTGATTCGGTATTAAAATATTTCGGTTACTGTATAATTTTTATTAATTTTTTCTGTGGAGATATTTCGGAATTCGTAACCCGAAACTCATGGGTTCAACGACACAATGAAAGCTCGAGGTAACACTGAAAAACCAGTCTCGATATAATAATAATATTATTATTATAATTTAAAATAGATAATGTAAAAAAATAAAAATATGTTGTTTATGATTCAGTTTCAGTAACTTTCTCTTTTAAGAATGTAACCGATATCAAGTTCGGGGTTTAACCGGACCTATACCTGATAAGATCAAAGATTACACAAATTTAAATATGTAACTAAGAAAACTAGACTCGAACACCTAACATCAATACGTAGAACGTGGTGCGTTACTATTCGACCTAGCTAGAATTTAATGATTTGGTTTCATTTTTTGAAAGGTATTTTTAAGCAAAAACAAATACTATAAAATTGATTAAACTTGTTAGCAAATGATTTAAATCATCTTATGATCATATTATTTACTTTCATAGTCTTGAAAGATTTTATTAATGATGGTATGGACAGCTAAAATTTAAGTTTTTCACATAATTAGTTAAAGATTGAGGAAAAAATTTTTTGGGTGAAATAATTTATTAGAGAACTGAGAACATTACTTGACATTTTATCGATATATGATTATATATTTAGATGGACAGCTGAACTCATATAAACATAATGTCGAGTAGGCTGGCGCATTTGGACTGTTTCACTAGTCCAATCGAAGTTTTTTTTCAAGGTATAAATAAAAAAAAGGGTATTCAGATTTGAATCATTCGATCAAATAATAGTCTACGACATGCTAAATTCAAGGTACATTAGGACAATTTTTAACGTATTAGTGAAAAGGACTTAACAAGGAACCAACTTTCCAAAATCTAAAATTATAAGCATCAAATTAGTATCAAAACAGCTAGACACCATTAACCCTTTTGAAAAATAAACACTTTTCAATACCATTAACCAAATGCATGAATCTAGTCAACTACTAATTTTCACTTCACCAAACTGTTTGTTTTCTAGTGAAAAAATATATAAAAACGATAGATGAGATTGATTCGATGATAAACTCCTCATATTTACACTATTAAAATTATAAATCCGAGACAGAATCCCTCTCCCATAAATACGGAATTATTACTATTTATTCAAAACAATTTAAATAATAATAAATAAAAAATCAAGTTGACTCGGATATGATCTATGATTCTGTGAAGGTAGTGACTCTTCAAAGGGTTAAAAAAAAAAAAAAAAAAAAAACCAAGAAGTTGGCTCAGATATGATCTGTGAAGGTGGTGACTCTTCAAAGGGTAAACGAGCTAGGTGTCATTTAATGCTGCCGATATGTTTGACTTTTTCAAGATCTTTGACCTCAATTAAGGCAATATGTTTTTTTTTTTTTTTTTTAACTTTATTTGGAGTGGAAGATGAGCAGGTGGTTTGTAGGGTACATGGTCCGTCTTGTAGGGGTTGAAATGTAAAATATTTATAGAATTTTTTTATTTATTTTATTAATAGTATTTAATACAAACACTTATTCTTTTTTTATTTAATTTTTGGTCTTAACTAGAAAGATTTTGATAATTAATGAAGTGTTATATTATTTAATTTTTGGTCTTAACTAGAAAGATTTTGATAATTAATGAAGTGTTATAGTTAAATGAATAAATTTTTCAAGGCATCAATAAAAACTTATTTATTACCACTCTCTATGGAGAATGCATGTTCTTGATTCACAAGAGCATATAGGTGATTACATGTCTTATCGAATTCCTTTGTATAGATTTTAAATATGTATTTTATTGTATATATAATATATTCATTTCGGTGAAATACATAATTAATCAATTTCAATTTCAATAATACTCTCCGTTCCCATTTTTTAATATAACTTTTTATTACTAAAACACCCTTGAATGAAATCGTTTAAAGGGATAACATTTTTTTTTTTTTTCTTTTTAAAGGAAAATTCATTAAACTTAAGAAAAACAACTAGCCTAGACAATCGTCCAGGACCAATAACTCCACGGACGGAGGACAAGACTCCAACCGAAAGCATTCGAGATGTCTGGTGACTGTGCCCCAGGTTCACCTGCCCAATGCCAATGATACGAAGCTTCGGTACTCAGAGTCCGCCCCCAGGTTGCCCCTGGGTGGGACGAGGCGGTCCGGGGAATGGGCTTTCATTCCCTCGTGCTCTGGAACTCCTTATCCTTAACTTCGTAACGAGACGAGCTCTCCTCTTACGCTATTGTAGGTCAATTCAATGGGAGATCGGCTTAGGGGCGGGAGCCCACTTGTTCCATATCAGAGAAGGCCCACTTCCTGCAGGCTTCGAGGATTGGGACTCGGCCGACACGGCCAATTTTGCTATAGGGTGGGCAACCACATTATAGCTTATAATTCAAAGTGCTTTTCTACAATTTGTGTTTAAGATGCCGATAAATTTGTAGGTAAGTTCATAATAAAGATCATAACAGAACACTTTTCAGCTCCTATGCATAGACTCTACGTAATCTTGGAGATTTTTGTAGGCATTTCGAGAGAGAGCTTCATTGCCTCTAGCTCTAGATCTGTCTAATGACTCAAGGGTAATATCGGACCTAACAAATTAATTTAAAGCCCAGCCCTGCCCGCACTTTTTTGTTAAAAGAAAATCATAAAAGAAAATCATCGACTGGATTCAATTTTTTTGTTACCATAAATGAATGAACACACTTTCTGCCGAACTATATTGGACGGTGGTAATTAGATTTCATTTTCATTTCACTTTGTGAAATTTTTCGAAGGTAGTAGTAGTCACAAAATAGAGTAGAGCGAAATTTAATCAATAAAATTGATGAATGTATATGATTATTTGTGGAATTGCATACATAAACTTGATTAAAAACTGTAAAAAGAATTATGAATTTGGGACACATTTTTGGTTGAATAAATTCACATTATCCATACAAGAATAGAAAGCAACAAGTGTTCGGTTTTTGTTTTTGTTTTTGTTTTTGTTTTTTTATCAAGAGGAGAGTAATGTCACGGACCTCTTGCTTTTGGTTCACTTTAGGATTTTTTTGAACAAAGACAACATTCATTTCATTCATTCATTCATTCATTAATACATAAAGCTTAGAAAAGACGAAAGAATTATAAGAAGAGTTAAAGAGAGTGAGGGAGAGAGAGTGCCCCTCGCCTGGTGCAAGCACACAATGAGCTCGTTTAGCCCATGGCGTATTTCTGGGTCCAGCTCCTTGCTGTTGTCTCGTACTTGCTTCTGTCTGTCTTGTACATGTGGGCGATCTCTGGGACCAAAGGATCGTCGGGGTTTGGATCCGTCAACAGTGAACAGATTGATAGCAACACCTATAATAAATCAAAACACAAATGTCATCGGAGATGGAGATTACATTAAACAGAAATTAAATGATGATGCGCTAGGGCCTTGTGTTCCAATGTTCCGTATGCAAAGATGAAATCAAGACTAAACACAACGATCCTCCAAGTTTGCTGAAGAAAAGGTTTTAAGTGAAAAGTAAACGCGATTCCGCAAATAGAATGATGACAGCTTATTGATTTCTAAATTAGAAAAACGATAAGATAAAAGAGTTATGAGACAAAAACCTTGGAAATTGTTAGAGCAGGACTCCATTGCTCCTTCAAGATGTCAAGGCAAATGCTCCCGTTGCTGTTTATATTTGGGTGGAATACCTTTGTCCTGAATGCCACCTGCAAAATTCATCCGCATGTGAGATCGAATTCTCGAGAAGGAATGCCGATGCATAGTAATTTAAATGTATGATTATCTGAGGTACAAAGAGATCCATACATGTAATATTTCCTAGAATACACTCCAGAAATGGAAATTCAAAGCACCAATAGTTATAGCTCAAATGGGAAAAAGAACCCTTCAAATTTGATTTCAAACATTTATTCCCCAAATCGATCATTTTTTGCTGGTCTTCACCAAAATATAATCTTTCATCCATCATGATTCAAACAAAATTTTAATTAGAAGTAGAGAAATCCAACTTCCGTTGGTCTTAAATTCAAACATGAAAAAAATCCAAAAGGATGGCATGTTTTGGTAATTTAATAATTTGACTAAGTTTAAGATCAAGCAAGAAAAAGAATCCGATAGAAAAATACAATCCAAGGTGACCATGAAATCTATGGTTATATTATGGAAGTCAAAATTCAAGTTCATTTATTGATCTACTTATTGTGGTGTGCTGAGTGAGGTCGAGATATCACTTAAACAACAACTATCATTCATTATATATATAGCATAGTTAGTTGCACAAAAAACGGCACAACACGGATAGGTGAAACATTGCCCGCGTGTAAACTAAGCAAGCCTACAAAACCAACATAAAGCTAACTATGCCAGGCACTTGATAAAATCTTAAAAGAGTTAAGTATACGGTGTGTCATAGTAGAAGATAATTATTTTGGCAAACATAAGAAATATAATAAGTACCTTAGGAGGCTTAAATGGATAATCCGGAGGAAAATGGATAGTAACTAGGAAAACACCCCCAGAATAAGGACTGTCTGGAGGACCCATAATTGTGGCTTGCCAATGAAACATGTCTTCAGCGACAGGACCTGCAATAGTCACAGATATTACAAGACAATCAAATAAATGGAACATCATGTATAGCACAAAAGCAAGTCATCAACATTAAAAATGAGACTATTTCAAAAACAAAAAAAAACAAAAAAAACAAAAAAAACAAAAAAAGAGTTAAAAATGAGACAGGATTAATGTCCACACTGCAGTTTCCTTAAAATAAAAGGCAAGGTAAAGTGACAATTTATCTCATATTAATCAGTAGCATATAATGTGGGTTTAAATTTTTATCCAACTGGCTTATTCCCGGCAAAATAAACGATAAACATCAATTAAGGAAATCTGGGGAGGCTGATACAATTGGTACAGCAGGAAGCTGATGTGGCACAATATTTTTTTCCAGCAACGGATAAAAGTTATAACAGTAACAAATAACAACAAATATGCACATTTCAAAGAAATGTTTCTCATGTAACTTTTTCAGCCATGTTTAATTACATCCCTTCTCCACGGCCCAAACTGTCTACTACAAGAAAAAATAGGCACCTTAGAATGGTATATTTCATTTGAAAAACTGTGCAATTACACTTTAATGGACGATCAATGGTTTTCATATACCTAAGTTGAAAACCTTTGATCATCCATTCACCTTGATCACCACAGTTTGGGTGTAACAAAAGAAGAAAGCATCAGTCAATTCACACAATAGGTAAACATGCCAATAATTAATTAGTTCTATACCTTATATTGCTGCAATCACTAACCGAATACTAAACGGAATACTAAACTACCTAATATTGTTGAATAAACCCATGATTCAACCAATGCTTGCTACAAGGAGATTACATATCCTGAAGAGGCAAAACAAGGTTACATACATGGGCGCTTCAACCACATTAAAGTATCCCTTCAACAACACAAGGTGTGTCATGCATCCAACATTCCTATTCCAGTAAAAGAAAGGATAGACTAATTCTAATTTCTCCCCGTATTAATTCCCGTGTGATCCTATGTTTTAAAACAGATGCTATTAGTTCACCTCATGGTAAAGGATTACCAAACAATAGATTTGAAACAATCATAACTCGTTAAACTTAGCAAATTGTGCAAATCTGACACCACATCATACTAGATGCGTGCTGCAACATTAGACGATTCACAATTAAGCCATCTTTTGCTTTCTCATACATGATTCACAAAAGCCTTAGAGCGAAACAATCAAAAATCACTTTCCAACCACAAAACGTCTCTCATCCATCCTTGGAATCACAGAAGCCAACCAAAAATCACCAATATAACATATCAAGCACTTATTATTTCCTAAATAACAACAGCCATACAAATAAAAAATAAATAAAACTAATCAGTCAAAAAAACTGAAAATCTAAACCATCGTCACAACATCATTTTCAAACACTGAATCCACATAAAATCGTAATTAATCTACAAATCGCAACTTTAAGAACTCAAAAACCAACAACAAAACAAAGCACCAGATGTTAAATCAAAAGTCAAACAGATTTTATACACAAAAACGAAAATTATACCGGCACTGCATGACGTAGGAGGATCCTTCTGCAGATCCTTGAGCTCCTTCAAGATCCGCTTCGAAGCCATCAGTCTCAACCTGCGATTCAACAGTCCAGATCTCCATCAGATCAACATCATCTTCATAATCATCAAAACACACAAACAAAGTCAAACCAAAGAGATCGTGATCGTGATCGTGATCGTAAACGTACCTGATAAGCAAAACGGACGGTCCTCCTTTCTATAAAGCGCTACGTGTGGAGGCGCGAGAGAGAGACGGATGAGAGACGAAAGACGAAAAACGAAAAAACGAAAACAGAGAGAAACGAGAGAAGAAGAGAAGGAGATTCTGTGTGGTGACGACTTTTGTAAAAATTTATAGAGACTCACTGATTGGGTTTATTTATTCTCTTCTTCTTATAATATTACGGTGGGCCCAACTTGGCGTTTTCTCTACGTTCAACCAAAATTTCGCCGAAAGCTGCCGCCGAAAATCATTTTTGCGCGAGAGATATTATTTATTTATTTATTTTTGTGTTGTGAATTTGGTTCGTTCGAGTGGATGGGAATCTTTTGCGAGAGTTACGACGTCGTTTTCTTGGAAATTAGAAATTAGTGGATGTTTTCAAAAACGGTGTCGCTTTCTGTTTGGATGAATTCTATAAAGTCGACTAAGCGAATATATATATATATATATATATATATATTTATGGTGGCACCGTGGTGGCATGGCATGGTCCAACCGTGTCAACATAATGTCATCTTTTTCATGTTCAAACATTTAAAAACAAAATTGAATTCCATTCAACTAATGTGTTCCGTTCAAATTTGTAGATTCGGTCAATATATACATACATGATTTGTATATAATTATAAAACTGTCCTTTTAAATCGAATCTAATAAATTGATATCAATCATAAATTTATTTTTTTTTCATAAAGTGTTTATTGATTTTAAATATGACGTATATTAATACAATCCAATTTTGATTTGGCTATTGAAATTTCAATTTTAATCTAAGTCAACTTTAGATAAGAGAAGCCATTAATATTTTAATCAATTGGACCATATCAACTTTTTAATATATAGATTTAATACGATCTAATAAATTATCATAAATATTTAAATTAAATAAAGTATAATTTATAGATCGTATATAAATAAGAAAAAACCCTTATATTTTTATATTATATAAGTTAATATATTAAATCAGAACCGATGTTGTGATGAATGTATACAATTAGATGTCCAACACATTTAATATAGAGTTTCGGTATAATTCGATAAATTTCTAAATTAATTAGTATAATTTTCAAAAAAAAATTAAATCATAACTCGAAACAATCAAATTATTTAGTCGGTAATCGGTATTTATAATTCTTCAATTCAATTTCGAATAAAGAATATAAAAAAGGCAAGCCCATCAAATCGATTGGACATTGGAATCCAAGTGCCTGCACACCGCGTTAAGTGGATCCCACTTTTCGACGGTCCAGATTCCCTGTAAGTTACGTGTAAAAAAAGAAGATTGGGTCCCGGCTGGGCTGGCGGTGGGGACCACGTTGCATACGTGGCAAAACGTGCTCAATCACCATTGTCGCTTCTGTCATCTTTCGATTTCCGAGAAAATCAAAGCTAGCTAAGTAAAAACAACAACGCAGCAGCGCGTATCGTTCAGTCACCGATCCAGACTCGCCTCCTCCTCCTCCTCCGTCCGCCGCACCTGCGAAATGAGCCGATACAACAGAGGGAACAATCGGCGAGTCCAAATCGAAGAGCCGTCGCAGCCGGAAAAGCACGACGCTGGCGATGAAGACGGCGAAAATGGCTCGATCGGACACAGAGCGTCGGAGAACAACGTGACTGAAGGTCAGGAGCCGTTTATGGGGATCAAAGTCAGGAGAAAAGCATCGCTTCATCGAGACTACAAAGGCGACTATCTCGACGTGCCTTCGCGTCCGTATTTGATGAAGATTTTGCAAAAACAAGGTCAGCTAACTTCTTCTGCGAAAATTTAAAAAAATTTAATTTAATTTGTATGTTTGATTAGTGCAATTGATTGTCTATATTGGTTTCGGTTGATAATTGGTTTTTTTTTTTTTTTTAAAGTTTTGTCATCTCAGTTGTTTGCAATGTTTTTTCATTGTTGATTTTGTGATTGATATAGCAAGTGTTTGTCTGTTTAATCGCTAGAAATTTGATTGTTAGATCTAACAAATGATACATGTAGTAACCTGTTAAAAGCGTTAATTTCTACTACTTAAGTTCGATCATGAGCTTTGATTGATTAAACTGAAGTGCTTTTTCGCATATACAACAGTTGAGTATTCAAGCAATAGCCTATATGCTCAAGGAAAAAATAATTCTATCAACATTTTTCAAGCTCGAATATTGGCAACACTTCAACCAAATTTAGCACAATTTCAACACCGTAAAACTCTGCAACGATTTGTCAATAGTTGAAACTAGAGTGTACAAACCTTGATATCCATCGATTTACATCTTCTATCAGATTTTCGAAGAGAAGACATCTAGTTGATGTAAAAATCACATCATAAATCTAACGAAAATAGACTGCGAATCACAGGATACAGCACTGAAATTCATTTTAACATTTTTAGAACTGAAGGGCAAGAAACATTAATGCAACACATTCGAAAACTGACAATGATTAAAATAAATACGAATCAATAATACATATGGGATCTTTTGTTGTTGACGTTGATGCCACAAACTGCCTTATAGTAATTAATATCCCCAAGATGATGGCACCTCTAGTTCTATTTCATTTTTGTGGGGAGATGGGGTGAGGAGGAATGGACAAGGAAATTGTTTCAGTTCTGTCTCTAAAGCATTGATGCTATATACTTATATTTGAAGGTATACCAAAAAGTTTACCTGCCTTCCTTTCAACCCATGATAACACAGACCAAGAGCAAGAATCAAGTGTGTGCACAAACTCACGGAGATTTCAAGTTCTTCAGTTGTACATAAGTACATTAGTGTCCATTGGAAAGTTTCAGTTCTTTATTTAAAGTTCTCCTCTTCTAAAGTGACTTCATATTCAATTTTTGCAGGTGACAATCAAGTTCTCTTTGCTGATAAAGTTTTGAAGTTCACTGGTTCAGGGAAGATGAAACGTCGTATTCTTTTAATCACTGACTTCGCCATTTATCTTGTTGACCCTGAAACTGATTCACTCAAACGCCGCATAGCCCTTGCAGCTGTAGAGAAAATGTGTTTGAGTGAATTATGTGATAACTTCTTTGCAATTATCATTCCAAAAGAGTATGACCTACTCATGGCGAGTACTCGGAAAACTGAAATTGTTACTGTATTAGTCGAAGCTACTAAGGGTGCATCTGAGGAACTTGAGGTGACATTCTCCAATAGGTAACCAGAACTCATGCTGTTGCTATTTGTTTTACTACATTAGTATGTAATTTGAACCACTTTTTCTAATTTCATTTGGCTTCATCATTGTACATTTGAATGGAATGTTCTACTTCTGTCCTCGTAGTAAACTTGATGGTTGGATGGTTCTTCTTGATCTACAAGTTTTGAGCAGTTAGATGACTTATTTGAGGAAAAGAAAGTGTTAGTGAGAGGGAAATTTCCACCATCAGTAAAATTACTTAGATTATGTGGTCAAGGCTTGTTCTTGCTAGTGTGCAGACTTTCCTCAACAGAATTTGTGAATACTAGACAAAATTATTGGGATCTTCCTGAGTTTCTGGTTTGAGTTTATTGTATTGCATTGAGAAGGTTTTGCATACTAGTCCGGCAAGGCAAAGAAAAAATGAAAAAGGGAAAAAGAAGACTTTTTCAACATCTAGGACCCTGTATTGGATAATGTATGGAAAGCTTATATAAGCTTAGATTGATTTTTACACATTGAATTCATTTCTAGGAGAATAAAACTATACCCTTTTTTTTGTGGTTTGTATTGAACGCTATAATCTCTACAAAAAAATCAGTTTAATTGCCATCATGAACATTTGTTAAATTGAAATTGCATATGTCAATGTTTCCATCTGTTTATTTTTTAATAGTTGAGTTATTGCTGATATTTGTCCTCGAGATTGTTCTTTAGTTTATAATGCGTGTTGTCCCGTATCTTTTGTAGTTTCGAATATCACGCAGCTGCTGAACTAGTGAAAGAAGTTCAATTTGAGGAAGTGGAAGGTCCATGTCACCATATTCTTTCAAACAACTCTAGCATTTGACCAAATTTCTGATTTTGCATATTTAAACATTTGGTTCTTGGTTGTGCCGATTTTATGTGGTCCTTAAATCATCTTATTCTTGTGTATTTCAGGGGGTGTTAAAACAAGAATCGTCAAGAAATGAGTTGCTGCTTATACTTTCTTCAACGGGTTTTTAGACTTTGTGGGGGATTGGAACTATTCATTGTAAAGGTAAATGATTGTTTTGGTCATGGCATGCGCTGGTACTAGTTAGCATCCCCGAAAATATGTATCTTATAGTTTGAACACTGAAAATAGTGTGCAACTTCTTCAATTTTTTTTCCGTTGCACAAAAAAGTTTAGTGTAATTTTTCGCCTTAAAACCAGTTTCTGCTGGATGTATGAAATGTGTGATTATTTAATGCACAAACGTTATAAAATTGTTTGCGAAGTAGATGTGGCTCATCTCCTACTTGTTCAGATTTCAGTTTCGTGTTATAGAGTCAAAAACAATACCATCCTTTTATGTAAGAATAGTTATGAAATTATACACTGTACTGTAAAAATCCAACGACTCATCGAAACAGATAGTTAGATCGTCCTTTTGACGCACAATGGGATGATATGTATCAGTTTACTTATATACACTGCATCCGAAAATCGTGTTAGAGTCGTTATACAGAGGCATCTGAGTATAGCTGTGAGGAGAATTACTGTCTATTATTGAAAATGTTCTTCCGAAAAAGTTGATCAGCTTAAGCACCATATGCTGTTTGATCTAAAATTTAGGTTAGAATTCATTAATTTCAACTTCCCAAATCCCGATATCAATGAGATTTGAACCCAAAACCTCATAAACAACCGTAAGAGACTGACATTAGATTTTACGTTTTGGTTCCTCTAAAATTAAAATATGTTCATCATATATATATCTCGATCAACTGACGACCAGACCGCCACATGCAATGGCGAAAAAAGCAGACAAAAACTTTGAGTAAGTCATAATTGTAGATTCTTGCTTCTCTTTTTTTCTTTCTTCTGTGCTTGGTTGGCAAGTAATGTACAATGAAAAAGCTTGGCAGGGAAGATAACACCATTCTTGATAATATCTTTTTTCTTCAGGAGACTCACATATGAAGCAATGGAGAGAGATCCATGATACAAAAAGAAAACTTAGGTGAGAATGTTGTTGAGGGTCTCTCTCTCTCTCTCTCTTCATGTTAATAAAACACTATTTTTATCAGATTTGAATCCTCTACCGATCTGATCTTTTTCTTGATCTTTTTAAAACATATGATTGGTTATTGATAAAGTGGTTATGGAAACCAATCACATCTTAACCACAAATTCAGTGCAATATTTATATATCATGAGATTAGATAAGATTAGGAAAAAGATTAGATCAGATCGGTAGAGGATCTAGATTCATTTTTATCACCTAGAACATATCTTTTCTCTTGACATAAGCAAGCCTAACATGGACAAAAGTGAGTGTAAAGAAATTCTGGCCCATCCATTGCTTTCAAAATAATGGTAAAGTTGATATTATAGTCAAAAAGTTTTTGACGAATTCCGAAACCATTCAAATTCGACGTGTGGATAAGTAGATAAGGGATGTCATTAGTAATAGAGAAGAGCTTTGTTATACCAGGGAGTCGACGTGTGGTTTAGTGATTTGATAACTAGACAAGGGATGTTATTAAATCCAATGAAGAAAGACAAGTCATATACATTTTAGTCATTGCAGCTAAACCACCCAACAACCCAACTGAGAATAAAAGGATTAAATTTTGCTTTCATTATTAAGCAAAACAGTTTGCTTTCACATGCCATAACAACAAAAGTCATATCACTAAATTAATAATAATACAATAAACAAACAAAGACCTAACTTTTTTGGTTTTGAGTTTTGACCTTAGCTGGAATCAAAGTAGCTAAAAAAAAAAAAAAAAAAAAACTAATAATCTTAGAAACCAAATTGTCAAAAAGAAAAATAAAACAAATGGTCACTGATGGCTACTACTGGTTTTTACTATGACCAAAAATGAATCTTTAGTGTGCCTCAACAGCAGCAGAAGAACCTATTTCAATTATTGCTTGTGGTGTTGAGGTTGTTGGACTTGAAATTTCCGACTTGTTTCCGGTACCGACTTGCCGGATTTCCTCCACCATTTTTACTATATCTAACATTTTAGGTCTCTGCTCCGGAATTCTTACAACACAAGCCATTCCTATTTGTAACATCTCTACCATTTCTTCCTCTATGTTGGGATACCGAAGCAGCTCTACATCGAACACTTCTGCAGTCCACTCTTCTCTAACCACGGAAGTTACCCACCTCACTAAGTGAACAACCTCGTCGCTCCCTGTGGCGTTTGTAGAGGATTTCCCAGTGAGGAGCTCGAGCAGCAAGACCCCGAAACTGTAGACATCGGATGCATGAGTCGCTTTTCTAATGTCTGTTACTTCTGGGGCACGGTACCCTGCTGCCCGCACCACTGGTGGCGGCATTGGACTCATCAGTGTTGCCAAACCAATATCAGAAACATATACATTTCCTTGGGAGTTTAGGAAAACGTTTGAGGCTCTTATGTCTCCATGGACAAGTTTCCCACCAATTTCTCCGTGGATATGAGCAATGCCTCTTGCTGTGCCGATTGCAATTCGTAGTCGGGTGTCCCAATCTAAAGCAGTTCGGCCCTCCCCTCTTCTACCTGCAAATTCGAGAGTTAATACCGAGTAACTTCATCGATTGTATGAACATCAATCGACAACTAAGTAATGCTTCTAAGGCTATAACATGAACTTAATTTTAGTATTCGAATGCTTATGATTAAGCTCTTTGTGTTTCATTTTACCAATTCACCGAGAATGCAAACGAAGATCTATGAGATGATACGATCAAAATGCATACCTAGGCCATCCTTCTTCGTGCAATGCTTCGGTTCTAAATAACATCTAGACTCACAAGCAATCAAAGTAATAGTAGTTTTACAGATTGGTCAGACTTTTAACATACCATGTAATATTGAAGAGATGCTCCCCTTATGGTAATAATCATACACCATTAGCTTCTCGTCCTTCGAATAGTAATATGCCCTTAATGGAGCCACATTCTCGTGTCTTATACTCCCAACCATTTCCATCAGCTGCTCGAACTCTCGTTTCCCCACGTTCACTTCCTTCAGCCTCTTCACCACTACTGTGGTTGCATCTTCCAGAGCTGCCTTATACGTTGTCCCAAATGTTCCTTTACCGAGCACCTCAGCAGACGCTCTCAGCAAGTCCTCCAAGTCAAATGCAAGATTACAACCCTCGAAGAACACAAGCCTGCTGTTCTTATCTTGGCTCTCGGAGACCCCTTTCTTCAATGATTTCTCTATCTTCTGTGATTTCACTGGTCTACCATCTCTATCTCCTTTGGTAGAGCAGCAACAGATGATCAAAAGAGCGATTGCCACGAACCCCAGCACGCAACCCCCTAGTATTATCCCCAACAATGCAGGCTCACTTATTCTTGTGTGTTTTCTCATTGATGGCTGAATATTTGGTGGTTGAACAGGAAGAGCTGGAGGAAGGGCAATTTCCGATGTAATATTATTACCGAAAAATGCTGAGCTTGGAAATCTTTGAAGATAATGAGGCACACTTCCTGTGAGGTTATTGTTTGATAAATTCAGATGCTGCAAACTAGGAATATTGAGATCAGGAATGTCACCGGAAAGAGAGTTGTTGGCAAGAATCAAAGTTGTAAGGCGAGTCAAATTGGCGATCGAAGAAGAGATACTCCCATTGAAAAAATTATTCGAAAGATCAACAACTGTAAGATTCTTCCAAACTGAGAAATCCGAAGGCAATGGACCGGAGAATCTGTTGAACTCAAGGTAAAGGTATGTCAAGTTCTGCAGTTTCGACAAATCAGAAGGGATAAAACCAGAGATACTATTGGATCTAAGACTCAAAGTCTCAATTGCCGATAAACGACTAATGGTGTTGGGTGGAATAGAGCCATTTAGAGCCATTGCAGGCAACCTGAGAGCTATAACTCTAGATCGATCCTCATTACAGGTCACTCCAGTCCATTTATTGCACACTGAACTGCTCTCGTTCCAATTCAACGAACGAGAGTGATTGATATGGCGACGGAAATCAAGTAATGCTTCCTTATCTTCAACTAGGTCGGCTATGGTGGGCAAGAAAATTGTCCCCAGCAAGAAAATTGCACACAAGAGGTTCATTTTTTGAACACCTAACTTGTTAAAGCTATAAGTTTGCAGTTGAAGAGTGGATTGGTTCTGCAAAATCCTGGTCACATCTATATACATAAAAAATGAATCAGAATCAAGAACACAGACAAAAAACCAAACACATGTAGTTCTAGAATTGCTAGCAATTTGGTCAAAACAAGCAACCAAGCAAGTTAGGTTCGGTCTTTTATTGACTTTCTTTCACCTACTACTCTGTTTGATTCCTGAGAAAAAAAAAATGTAGAACATTCATTGAGTCATTGAGAAAAGAATCTAAAAAAATGTTAAAAACTTCCATACACTTGATGATTAAAACCTTAGAATTCAAAGTCTATTGTACTAAAGTTTCCAACTTTTTGATTTCCTCCCCCAAATCACATACAAACACATAACCCAACACTTGAAAAATGTCATTTTCTCAACAAAGACTTGAAGTTGCAGAGAAATTAATAAAAGAAAAAAACTTACTTCTTCAACCACAGATTTCATCAAAGCTCACTTAAAAAAAAAAAAAAAAATATCCCCAAATGTTGTTCTCTTCAAGAATGTTCAATGTCACCTGAAGAACATTCAACAAGAAGAAGACAGAATCAGGAACACAGAGAACAGAAGAAAAGTCTTGAACAAGTAGTAGTGCTGTTCTGTTACTTGATATTGATGAAATGATGATGAGCTGTTGTTGCTTGAAGAAGCATCTGTCACATGCAAGAAACCATTTTGATAATCAAAATCATTACTCTTGATCATTGGAAATCATTATTCATACAATATAATATAATCAAATTTTATATAGCGCACGAACAGGAAACTGCATGTGAAGACAAGCAGAGACCACCGAAGATAAAGGAAACTATCTATATATATATATATATATATATATATATAATTATTAAAAATTAAAAAAAAAAACAGGTATTTTATTGTGGGGTATAGATTCTGGACCTGGGTTTGTTATATGATTGCCTGGATATCCGCCATTGATGATGATGCTTTTTCTCTTCAAGGAAAAAATGAAACTTTTTTTTTTCTTACAGTTTTTTCATTTGAGCTCTGTAACTGGTGGTGTTAGCACTTACTTAGCAGTAATAATTAAATGAAAAATTAAATATTTATATACAATTAATTACTAATTAGATGGGCGGTGAGGATGATGTGTTACACCGGTTGTGCTACGTCATTTGTATAAACTGATAATAATATATAAAATGTGTTTGGATTGCAAAGAGAAAATATAATTTTACATTTTAAAATATGGTTAATATTTTGTCTAATAGTTTTATTTAGATTTAAAAATTTATCAAAACACTAATACGGAAGTAATTATAATAGTACTGCTAAACATACTAATTAATCTGGATTTAAGAGAGAATTAATGAATAATGTAACCGAAATCTTATTGATATAGGCTAGAAAGATGTATCAATAGCTAAAGTGATAAACTGATCTCATTAATAAAACTCAATTTTTAGTCGATAAATTCTCTACATATTCTTTATTTTGGAAATTAATAAATTGTATTTAGTCAAAACATTTAAATGTTTGTTTTCAAAATATTTAAAAGAATACTAAATATGAAAGATTTATAGTTGAACTATTGTTAGTAAGTTGTAGATTTACATATTTATAAGATATTACCATTTATAACTTGTCAAGTAATCTTATTATACTTATATATAAAAAAAAAAATGTTTTTCTGAATATATATATATATATTAAAATTAATAAAATTAATTTAAAATTTAAAGAAATAATAAGTAACTAATATAGATTAAAAAACAAAAGAAATAAAGTAACTAACAACGATTTTTTAAGTAACTTTTTTTTCTCACCCTTAATGAATAAATTTCTAAATAAATTACTCGTTTTTAAAAATAAAATTATTTTAAAATAACAAGATATTTTTTTAATTTTTTTTTTAAATATTACATTTTTATTTATTTTGTTGAAAGGAAAATAACAAGTGATCTAAATATTTAATGTACGTATTCGGGGCTCGTTTGGCACACCGTATTGAATTGTATTGGACTATATTTGATTGTATTGTATTGTATTGTATTGTATTGTATTGTCATTAATATAAACATGTGTTTGGTGATGCACTGTATTATATCATATTAGATTATTCATTTATGATTTTATTGTATTTTATTATATTATAAAAATATAATAATTTTTCAAAAATAGTTAATAATTAATTTTAAATATCATTACTATGAATAAATCAATAAATATTTTTATATAAAAAATCAATAAATATTTATTTTAATTGAAATAAAAAATTTAAATAAAATTTTCGTGCATATTTTAAAATTATAAAAAAAAAAAATATTAATAACATAACACATATTCTATATTCCATATTCATTAAAGAAAAAATGTTTTTTTTAATACAGTACAACTTAATACCATCAAATATAATATATTAGTTAATACAATGTATTAAACAATTAAAATATATTAAAATAACATAATATAATATTTTATTAAAATAATATAATACAATGATTATTTTAGTATATTTAAATTACTTAATACGATACAATAAACTAAACAAACGAGGTCTTATGGATTTGATAAAAATAAATTTTGTTCCCATGCTTATCATTACTGGGATAGTTGACCTAACATGTGTGTAAATAGCCAATTAGATTGTGACGTTGACACCACGCTCCCTTTATTGCAACGTTACACTTTCAAGTCTTTGTCGTCAGAATAAAACATCCACCAATCAACGGAGGTGACATGACAGCACCCTATATGTTACCACGTGTGCAACTTACTTTAATTCATAATTTTATTATGAGAGTAGATATATCCCGTTTATAATCATATTTATTCTAATACACATATAATTATTGATTTGATTTCGGTATATCTTTCAAACGATCGTTATTTTGTAAAATAATCGTTATTTTGTAAAATAATTACTTACCGTATTGAATTTCATAAATCTATCATTTCAAATTATAAATATTATACATAAATGAACAGTATCGTAATTACAATAACATGTAATATCTCTTTCACACTATTGAAATTCGTCTAACATATTATTATAGCGTTACACTTTAGGAAAATGAGTGTGATTGTCAAGTATGTATAGTTTATCGTCAAATTTGTATCGTTGTTTGTAAAATTTATAATTATGTAATCCAATAGTCATGTTACATATATACTTTTTTTTTTTTTTTTTTACATATAAATATGTATAGGTAAACATTAAAAAGTTGTGATATTGTACAAAATTGTGAATTGATATAGTTAATATTTACATGTGAAGGTTTTTTTTTTTATTTATTTTTTATTTTTTTATTTTATATATATATATATATATTAACATTATACCTATAATATTAAAATTTTGAATTTCAGTATATTTTAATGTAAAATATTTGATCATAAATCTTTATTTTTTATTCTTAAAGAAAAACTTTTATACGACAACCTCATTAAAACATTCCAATAAAAAGCTATCATAAGATGACTTTGTAAGTTATATTTTTTTTATTCCATTTAATCATATTTTATTTTTTTGTGTTTGAACTAATTTTTTTATGTACAAATTTAAGATTTTAAGAAGAAAAATACGACTTTGATTCACAATCTTTAACATTTAAATATAAAGAATTTAATACCAAGAGACTTGTCTCAACTTTTATGTTTATAATATGAAATATTTTGATTCGGTTTATATATAAATAACACGACGATAATGTCTCATTCAAAATTTTATCTAGAATAGTAGCATTTCCCCTAAGTTTTTATTTTTTTTATTTTTTGACAAAACATGCATGGTGGGCAATGGGTCCCAATTGTCAATTGTATGATGAAACGTGGGGTTGTGAATCTAATAAAAAAATTGTGTATTCATCTATAAAGGAACGTACAAATCAATAATTGGCATTTTGAGGTCAAAAATGAGACAAACAAATCATGATCTTGCTTGTCATGCCCATCAACAATTCAACATCCATGTTATGTACACTTTATATCATTTTCAAACTTAGGTTATTCACACTTTAATTTGATTTTTGAAATGTAATACGTTATATATACTACATTAAACGGACTTGAATATTTCGATAATCAGAATTCTCATTGAACTTTTTATAAATTAGCAACCTATTAATGTGTATCGCGTAAAAATTAATGTTAGGAAGGAATGTAGTCGAGTTTTATCTTATGTAATTGGAATTTATAAAAACTATACTGCATTTACAATCAAAATGCTTGTTTTTATTTTTATTTTTATTATTAGACTAAACACAAAATTTACCTAAATACATTTGACAAACGAAAGAGAGGTCTATATATTTTAAGGAGCTGACCATAGAAAGATTTTTATTTTTTTTTGAACGTCGACTATAGAAAGATTAGTAGTACTTATTTGTTTATTTATTCATGAAAAAAAAGTCACCTAATTAACATGATTATATAATGGTAGAATTTAACATAAATCCCATTTTTTTGACGATTTTTCACCTTTATAAATGTCTTTCCATATCCATCACTTTAGTAATTATTTTTTCCAAAACTTATCGATTTAGTCCATTTGACCAAATAATTGAAAATCAACTATTTTAAAACCCGTGAAAGTACACTTTTACCTTTATTACTATTTAGTTTAACTAAAATGATTATCTTAACTTTAAATTAAAATGAAAAACAATAAAATTCATAATAATAAAATCTTAAATAAATAGATTACTAAAAAATAAAATCTTTAATAAATAATAATAAAAAATCCATTAATTTTTTCTTATTTTGTATATTTTTTTCATAATGGATATTTATTTAACTAAAATGATTATCTTAGCTTTAAATGATTATTTTTCATAATTTTTTTTAATATATTTATTTAAGATTTTATTATTGAGAATTTTTTTGTTTTTCATTTTAATTTAAAGTTAAGATAATCATTTTAGCTAATAAAAATCCATTATGAAAAAAAAAATACAAAATAAGAAAAAATTAATGGATTTTTTAATTATTTATTTAAGATTTTATTATTGAGAATTTTATTGTTAACAAGTAGGTGTAACTGTTGAGTTCTTTGGTGGCGAACTGAATAGAGTGAGTTACAATGATCCTACAATTGTGAAAAAATATGCTAGACGTGTCTAATTGGGTGAAAATTTTGAATTAGATCTTGCTAATTTGAAATCCGATGGTGTTTTTCGTAGCAGTCCAAGAGGTTGGATTACTTTTGGACATTCTTCCTTTGTCTGCTCTTCTTCTTCCGACACATTTGGCATGGTGCTATAACCTTATTCAAAGATGTTTTTTTAATTATTTTAGCTAAATTAAATAGTAATACGGGTAAAAGTGTACTTTCACCAGTTTTTAAATAGTTGACTATCAATTATTTGATTAAATGGACTAAAGTGATGAGTTTTGGAAAAAATAAAAACTAAAGTGATGGATATAGAAAAACATTTTTAAAAGTAACAAATAGCTTAAAAAGCGGGACCTATGTGAAATTATGCCTTATATAATTAAATACATGTTTGACATTTGCAATTGTTTTAATTTTTAAACATTGAATCATGCATGATAGAGTACCTAATGATGGTATAGTGACATTTTCTTATACATAGTTTCATCCAAATGCATGCATCACAATGCATTGATATATATATATATATATATAAACACATAATTACTTGTCAAAAATATGTAAGCATGTTTTAATATGATGTGAAAAAGTTAATTAAAAATTTGAAAAACAAATGGAATTTATTGACAAGTGATGCATCTATATTTTGCTATTATTATACAAAATGTTTATAGTTATCGTAGACAGTGAAATAATAATTATTAAAATACATTGAAAATGTTACTTTTCTTTCTAAACTATTTAATTTAAATTCGACATATATTGTACGTTTAAAAACATTACTAGATATATAGACTATCCTTACGATACGTATTAATTTATCATAGTGTTACAAATTCTATTATATAAATAAAAACTACGATGTATATGAATTTATAGTTCGTATTAGATCTATCTATTACTATTATTACTGTTTTGAAATATTCAAGAAAGTAAAAGTTAATTAATACAAATTAAATTTTCAGACTTTTATCGACACTTTGTTTATAATTCAATTAATTTCGTAATTAATAAAGATGTTCGAGTTGCTTTAAACATTTTTTTCTTTGAAAATAGTTTTATACATTATTTTTAAGTAATATGTTCACACTTAATACAAAGTTTGGACAAATTTAATATATTAATTATGTGCAAAATATTCTACAAATTTTACCTATAAGAAAAAATGTACTATTCTACTACATGAGTGAGGCATACATTATACATCACACCTTATGGGGTACCTTTCCCCAATCGGGATTCGAGTATGAGACATGCTGATCCGCTTCCGCTTCCACTTCCGATTCGATTTATTGTCTTCCTTGATCCTATACAATTTAAATCAAAAGAGTATTTTACATTTTAACCATATTTATTTTAGATTTTCTTCCACTATTAAGGGCATTTTGGTATTGCTTTTGGGAAGTTAAAATCAGCTAATTTCATAATTTTGATATAAAATGATGTTTGGTAAAACTTCCAAAAGTGATTAATTGATAATTTTTCAAGTTTTAACAGTGATTTTGAAAAGCAGGTGGAAGGTTACTTTTTTGAAAGTGATTATGGAATAATCTATTTCAACATTTAATGAATCTTTTAAAATATCATTATTATCTTTATGAACTTAAATTAAAATCATTTATATTCCTCATTTCATCTTAAAATTAAATATTCTAATTAAATATTGATTTTATATATAAAATCTTTTAAAAATATTTTTATTATTCTTATGGAATTTTTTTTTATAATTTAAATATTCTACTTAAATATTGATTTAATATATAAAATTAGTATAAAAATAAAATAAAATATGGTTCTAAAATCATATATATTTTAGTCATCGTAACTAATTTCAACACTTTTGAAATAAAATTACCAAACATATGTATACTGCTTTTGAGTTGTACAGTAGTTTTAAAAGTATAATTAACCAAACATCTGTTGATTAACTTTACAGCTGATTATTTCTTCAGCACATCTAATAGTGATTATTATAAAAGTTACAACAATACCAAACTGACCCTTAGCCTAATACTTGAACTTGTTAAGTCCGGATAGACTCTTGATCCAATTTATATATATATATATATATATATATAAATAAATATATATATTTATATATAAATGCAAAATATAAAAGAGGTTGGTTTACTTTTGGACATTCTTCATTTGTCTGCTCTTCTTCTTCGGGCACATTTGGTATGGTTGACTGCTTCATTTTTACGCAAAGTGTAGCCCCATTTCCGTATCATTTTGTGTTCAATTCTCGGGTAAAACCGGGTATTTAATGTAATAAAATAAGTGTTTAAGGTATTTATGAAGTTTAGGGGCATTGGAGTAATTTTAGAGAATCAGGGGTCAAAGTGTAAAATATGGAGAATATATTGAAGATTCCGTGTTTAGAGAAGAGTTAAGGGTAGCATATTGTAATTTGCTAGGCAGCGCACGTGCGCGCGCCACATGTATTAGTGAAACGGTGTGTTTCACGATTGGGCCTTCTCCCGGCCCGGTCCATATCCGGTTTGCCCAAAAAGAACAAAGGCCCAGCTGCTGAGTGCACCCTAGCCCAACTCTAATTGCCACCCGACACCTCAGCCTGACGTTAGCATGACGTCATTGTCTTTAACCTCAGCTGACCCGGTTGCAGACCTATGCGCCTGACCCGACCTAGAATGTGACCCGGTTTCTAACCCACCTGTTCCGGTAGTTTTTTGGTGTCTTTTCCAGTGGTTTTTCACTCAGAATGGCGTCGCGCCTCCTCCCGATCCATTTGCCACCATTTTTTCAGGCATCCATGCAGTGTGTCTTCCAAGTTCCTTTTCCTTCCAAGCTTCCATGGCTTCTTGCTCGAATCTTCAACCGCGGCATGCAAGCGGCACCCAAGCGATAGTAATGTGTCGCGGTTGAAGTGCCGCGACCGTCTAAAACGCGGCACACTCGAGACATAGACTTCTCAGATGTGTCGCGGTCTAGTTGTCGCTTTCGCCAACCGTGAAAATCCCTAACCGTAGCAGTCCATCTTTAAGTCGTTTTGGATGAAATTTCAGCCCTATTTTGAACCCATATATATACATCTCTTGTTCTCAAATAAAAAAAGAGGAGAGTCACACAAAGGAAAACAGATTCCAAAGCCAAATCCACTAAAAAACCTCTCATTCCACCATCTCCTCCACCCACACATACACCCATCACTTCTCTTTACCACATACACCATCACTCCATCTTTTGGAACCAAATGAGAGTTGAAGACAGGGGCAAAGGAAGAAGAGAAGATTTCATTAGTTTTCTCTAATCTTTATTCTCTTTATTTTCCTTTACATAGCTATGAATTTAATTGATTTAATATATTGTATAGCTATACTTTGTGAGATGAGCTAAATATTAATTGCTAGGATATGATGAAACCCCATCCTTGAATATCTATATGTATTGACCTTTGTTTATTCATTTTGTGCAAGTGTGGTTTGTATGAGTATTTTAATGTGCTTAAAGTTTTCAATTGATTGATCTCCTTTTGAATGATTTTTGTGGTGTGTTATGTACTGACTGGACCCATTCATATATTCCGAGTAATCGAGAGATAGGCTTGGGTATAATTTTGGGTGTAATCTATTCTACTCGACCGAGGTTGTAGGTTAATATTAGGGTGCATGAATCTATGAATTATACGAGCATGATTTGGGTTAGTATTTGAGTCTATAACGAAAGTCAATAGAAGGTGGGGTGTAGTCAAGTCCTAGCATATTTCTCTCTATTATCACATTAGATTTTATTTCGTGTTATTCTTCTTTTGCATTAGTTTAAATCCTTTTACTAATTTAGTTTAATTTGTGTAATTAGAACACCTTTCTTTTAAGATTGTTTGAATAGCAAATAGGCTAATCAATTTCGGTAATCAATCACTCAATCCCTGTGGGAACGAACTTTACTTACCATTGTACTACTCTCCGACCTCGTTCTACTGCGAGTGTCACTTGAGTGAATAGTCAATGGTGCTAGAACCTTATTCAGAGATTTTTTTTTTTAATCATTTTAGCTAAATTAAATAGTAATAAGGGTAAAAGTGTACTTTTACGGGTTTTTAAATAGTTGATTTTCAATTATTTGATTAAATGGACTAAAGTGATGGATTTTGGAAAAAATAAAGACCAAAGTGATGGATATAGAAAAACATTTTTAAAGGTGACAAATCACTTAAAAAGTGGTATTTATGTGAAATTCTGCCTTATATAATTAAATACATGTTTGACATTTGCAATTGTTTTAATTTTTAAACATTGAATCATGCATGATAGAGTACCTAATGATGGTATAGTGACATTATCTTATACACAGTTTCCATCCAAATGCATGCACCATTATGCATTGATATATATATATAATATATATATATATATATATATATAAATACATACTTGTCAAAAATATGAAAGCATGTTTTAATATGATGTGAAAAAGTTAATTAAAAATTTGAAAAACTAATGGAATTTATTGACAAGTGATGCATCTATATTTTGCTATTATTATACAAAATGTTTATAGTTATTGTAGATAGTGAAATAATAATTATTAAAATAAATTAAAAATGTTACTTTTCTTACTAAACCATTTAATTTAAATTCGACATATATTATGTGTTTAAAAACATTACTAGATATATAGACTATCCTTACGATACAGATTAATTTATCATAGTGTTACAAATTCTATTATATAAATGAAAACTACGATGTATATGAATTTACAGCTCGTATTAGATTTGTTTATTACTATTATTACTATTTTGAAATATTCAAGAAAGTAAAAGTTAATTAATACAAATTAAATTTTCAGACTTTTATCGATTCAATTAATTTCATAATTAATAAAGATGTTCGAGTTGCTTTAAACATTTTTTTTTCTTTGAAAAATAGTTTTATACATTATTTTAAAGTAATATGTTCACACTTAATACAAAATTTTGACAATTTTAATATATTAATTATATGCAAAATTTTCTACAAATTTTACATACAAGAAAAAAAATTGTACTATTCTACTACATGAGTGAAGCATACATCATACATCACACCTCATGGGGTACCTTTCCCCTATCGGGATTCGAGTATGAGACATGTTGATCCGCTTCCGTTTCCGCTTCCGATTCGATTTGTCGTCTTCCTTAATCCTATACAATTTAAATCAAAAGAGTATTTTTACATTTTAACCATATTTATTTTAGATTTTCTTCCACTATTAAGGGCAGTTTAGTATTGCTTTTGAGAAGTTAAAATTAGCTTATTTCATAATTTTGACATAAAATGATACTTGGTAAAACTTCAAAAAGTGATTAATTGATATTTTGTCAAGTTTTAACAGTGATTTTGAGAAGTAGGTGGATGATTACTTTTTTGAAAGTGATTATGGAATAATCTATTTCAACATTATTGAATCTTTTAAAATATCATTATTATTTTTATGAACTTAAATTAAAATCACTTATATTCCTTATTTCATCTTAAAATTAAATATTCTAATTAAATATTGATTTTATTTATAAAATATTTTAAAAATATTTTTATTATTCTTATGGAATTTTTTTTTATAATTTAAATATTCTACTTAAATATTGATTTAATATATAAAATTAGTATAAAAATAAAATAAAATATGGTTCTAAAATCATATATATTTTAGTCATTGTAACTAATTTCAACACTTTTGAAATAAAATTACCAAACATACGAATATGCTTTTGAGCTGTACAGCAGTTTTAAAAGTATAATTAACCAAACATCTATTAATTAACTTTACAGCTAATTATTTTTTCAGCACATCTAACAGTGATTATTATAAAAGTTACAACAATACCAAACTGACCCTTAGTCTAATACTTGAACTTGTTATGTCCGGATAGACTCTTGATCCGGTTTATATATATATATATATATATATATATATAAATGCAAAATATAAAAGAAAAATATAGAGAGTCTATTAATCAGCCAATCCAATACATATAATATTGCTTAATTCAGTAATTCTTTCTATAAAACGATGTCGTTTCGCTCCTATTAAACGACTAATGTTGAAATTGTTCCGCGATATATCGCCAAAAGACATTAAAAAATGAAACTTTAAAAATAATAAAATAATAAAAAAATCCGAAATATGAAAACAACGAGAAAAGAGAAAGCGTGAAGTCGTAAGAGAAAGCGTGAAGTTGTTACGCAAACAAAACAAAGAAAAACCCTAACGAACCCAAAATATCGCGATAAATAGAAGAAAAACCAAATATTTCTCTCTCAAAATCTGCAAACCTCCGTTTATCTCTCCGTCGAGAAGACCATCTCTCTCGCTGTAAGCTCCTTAAAAATCTCTCGCTATTTCTTCTCGTTTCGTTATTTTTCATTTCTCTTTATATTCTCCAAATAAATAAATTGAATTATTATTTTTCTATTTTTGGTTTGCTTTCAAATTCTCTTGCTTTGTCGAATCAGTCTCGACTATAGTTGAGAGTTCGATTAATAATCTGTCGAATTTTTAGTCCAATGATGATTATGTGTTTGGTTACTGAGAAAATGGAGGTAAATGCGAGAAAGTTTGAAAGTTTGAGAATGCAAACAGGTAGTTATTAAATGACCTTGTTTGTTTCCGTGGAAAAATTATCCAGGAAAAAATTATTGATTTTCTTCCTGGAATTTGAACTCGATTGCTTCGATTGTTGATGCTTTCTCGCTGTTTATAGTTACATAGTTGATCCATTTTGGTGGTTTATGAGCTAGAAAGTCTATTGAGAAATTTAATAGATGAAATGTTGTATTCAATTATTGATTAATTAAAATTATGATCAATCTAGTGGAGAAGATAGTGGAAGTTTGTTTGTCCAGCAGCCAATATATATATTAAATTAACAATTTCTTGATGAAAATCACATGTTTCATTTAGGAATTTATATACTGTTTGTTCAAATCTTACATTTCTTATTTTGAATAAGAATTTGATTTTGTCCATGTAATATGTATCATATTTGATTTTGTTTGTTGTTGTGACTTCATCAGGGCTCAGTGTTTGTTAAGTTTCAAATGAACTTTCTATGTCATTCCCTGTTCTTAGAATCTTAGGTTGATTGAGGTTAGCTTTGTGTTTTTCGGGCTAGGTGCAAATGCTCGGTCTGATATTGTGTAGTGGTCTGATCATTTGTAGTTTCTTGTATCGTCTACCCGTAAATTCAATTATATTCTTAGAGAGCAAAATTCATCCATGTTTCATTACCTTTGCACTTGTAGTGTTTGTTATAACTACATGGTTACAAGCAACAACTACTGTTTTGTATTGTTTACGCTGTGGAGATGCTTGATGTTTCGATAATGTTTGAATTTGGATCATCTAAATACTTGATTGGCTTCTTACGATATATTTTGTTTTCTCATTTTGGTTACAGTGCAGGATATTATTCGGGACTGCAGAGCATTATCTATATTATCAGTAAGTTTGAGCTTGTTCTCTTCTGATTATACTTTAGATATATGCTCTGGAGAATTAAAATCTCATTTTGTTAGGAGTACCACTAAAGAAATACTTGGCCATTATTCAAAACAGTTCCAGGTTGATGATTGTTACATTTGTTTCATTACATTGGTTTCTTCAATGGCTGTTCTTAGTTTAATCTCCCTATCATAACTTCATTAGCACTTTGTCATGTGAACTCAGACATTGATAGTAATGAAATTAATCGCTTTTACTCTATATGTTTCGTTTGTTTAGAACCTAAGTATGAAGAAAACAAAAGAAAGAAAGAAATGAAATATATGATTGCTTATATTATATGTATATTTTCTGGCAGTGGTTAGAGAGAAAGATGTCTGTTGGGAATATGCTGAGAAATTAGACGGAAATAAGGTGAGATGTAAATTTTGTCTAAGGGTGTTAAATGGTGGCATTAGCAGACTAAAGCATCATCTATCTCGTCTGCCAAGTAAAGGTGTAAATCCCTGTAGCAAAGTGAGAGATGATGTTACGGATAGGGTGAGGTCTATAATAGCATCTAAGGAGGATGTCAAAGAAGCATTGACTGCTAAAAAGCAACGGATCCCAGAAGTTAAATCTCCTGGAGGAATATCTGCCAGTAAACCTCTTATGCCTCTGGATGTACCATCTCCGATTTTGAAGGTTTTCCCTACTATGACACCAATACCAATCGGACATGCCTCTTTAAGCAACCAAGAAAATGCAGAGAGAAGCATTGCTCTGTTTTTCTTTGAGAATAAGCTGGATTTTTCTGTTGCTCGTTCTTCATCTTATCAACTAATGATTGATGCAATAGGAAAGTGTGGTCCTGGATTTATTGGCCCATCTGCAGACACTTTAAAGACTATGTGGTTGGATCGGATCAAGTCTGAAGTGAGCCTACAATCGAAAGATATTGAGAAAGAGTGGGGTACAACAGGTTGCACTATAATTGCAGACACATGGACTGACAACAAGTCCAGGGCTTTGATTAACTTTTTGGTTTCCTCGCCCACCAGGACATTTTTCCTCAAGTCTGTAGATGCATCTTCGAATTTTAAGAACTCAAAATGCCTTGCTGATTTATTTGATTCTGTCATTCAAGAACTTGGCCCAGAAAACGTTGTGCAGATAATAATGGATAATAGTTTTAACTATACTGGAGTTGCAAACCATATCTTGCAGAACTATGGGACCATTTTTGTGTCTCCTTGTGCTTCTCAATGTCTGGATATAATCTTAGAGGAATTTTCTAAGGTAGATTGGGTGAACAGTTGTATCGTACAAGCTCAAGCTATATCAAAGTTTATATACAACAATGCATCGATGCTTGATCTAATGAAGAAGTTCACTGGGGGACAGGAACTGATTAGGACTGGTATCACCAAATCTGTGTCCAACTTCCTATCATTGAAATCTATGTTGAAGCAAAGATCAAGGTTGAAGCATTTGTTCAACAGTCCTGAGTATTCAATGAATGCCTCATACGCAAATAAGCCACAAGCCATTTTTGAGAATAACGATTTCTGGAGGGCAGCAGAAGAAAGTGTGGCCATTTCCGAGCCTTTTCTGAAAGTGTTGAGGGAAGTCTCTGGAGGGAAACCAGCCGTCGGATCTATATATGATCTAATGACCAGAGCAAAGGAGTCAATAAGAACTTACTATATAATGGATGAAAATAAGTGCAAGACATTTTTAGACATAGTTGACAGAAAGTGGCGGGATCAACTTCATTCGCCTCTACATGCTGCAGCAGCATATCTGAACCCTGGCATTCAGTATAATACGGAAGTAAAATTTCTTGGATCTATAAAAGAAGACTTCTACAAAGTTTTGGAGAAATTACTGCCTACCCCGGATACAAGGCGTGACATCACCAATCAAATTTTAACTTTTTCAAGGGCCAGTGGGATGTTTGGTTGTAAATTAGCAATGGAAGCACGCGATACAGTTTCACCTGGTATGTAATCTGCTTCTCTTTCTTTTTGTGGTGTGAATTATCACTAGAGAATTGGTCATGCTTTTGGCTTGTGGAGTGAAATTTGTTTGTCTATACCATTGTCACTCGTTCAAGTGAGAACCTTTTCAATCGTCTTTTGTGTGCCCCCAACCCTGCTGTGTGTGCTTTGAGCTTCATTTGATTCCATCATTTCTCTTAAAAACTGTAACAATTGAATGACTAACATTCCTTGTTCTTATAAGCAAAATGTTATTGCAACATCTGAATTGCAAGAAGTTGAGATGTCTGGTTTTGTGTGTGTCTCTACTGACCGGTTAACAATGGTTTTTCACCTTTGATGCGAAAAATAGTATGCCAATGTGTGTCTGGAGAACTTATTTACTGATACATTTTCAGGGCTTTGGTGGGAACAATACGGGGACTCTGCGCCCGTGCTGCAGAGAGTTGCAATCAGAATACTGAGCCAAGTTTGCAGCACTTTCACTTTCGAGAAGAATTGGAGCACGTTTCAGCAGATTCACTCAGAGAAACGCAACAAGATTGACAAAGAAACTTTGAACGACCTCATCTACATAAATTACAATCTCAAGTTAGCTAGACGAATGGAATCAAAGTCCGTAGAAGCTGACCCCATTCAATTTGATGACATTGATATGACTTCAGAGTGGGTAGAAGAGACTGAAAGCCCGAGCCCTACCCAATGGCTTGATCGGTTTGGTTCGGCTTTGGACGGGAGCGATTTGAACACAAGACAATTCAATACTGCTATTTTTGGTGCAAATGACCATAATATATTTGGCTTATGATCAAATCCTGTATTACCATAGTGTCTTGTAATTGTTCGCAGTCAGTTAAATTCAGATTTTAGTAGGTTTTCAAGTGTAGAAGTGGTTCAGATAGTAATGTATTTTATTGGCTTCTTGTACATGCCTTATAAAGAAATATCTCTTCTAAAGTTACACAAAAGATCCTGGTCTATCTTTAATATTAAAATGGTTCACATTAGACCAAAGCGTAACTATATATTGCAAATTTGAAATTTGACATCAATTGGATCTGAGAATTATCGGGATTTAGCAAGATCAATTGCTATAAGCACGACCTGACGTATAAATTTCACTAAAAAGAAGGGATATTCTTACACTTGCGATTAAATTAGTATACTTGAGACTTGAATACTTATTACACAGAAAAATAACGGAAAATGGTCCAACCACTTTACTTATAGTGAATTTGCAAAGCCATTTGTATTTCATCCAATTTGACACTACACCGAACAAATGAACAATACTATTTGTATCGCTATCCATACCGTACCAAACACACTAATTCAGTTATGTCTTATCCAATCCAATAAAAATAGTTCAATCCAATCATTATCGAATGGAGCCTAAAACTGTTAAACTGGAAAGAACAGAACTTTATTCCATACCCAGCACAGGATAGTAGAAACCTTCAAACAAACACTAGTTACACAACCTTTCTTTTCTTCAAAAAAATAAAAAACGCGTCCAGTTTCTAAACCAAAAAATATAAAAGGTCTCAGCAAAACTCTCTCTCTCTCTCTCTCTCTCTCTCTCACAGACAAATTCGCGAACATCAATCGATTATGGATTACGATTACAGAAGCAGAACGAGCTTGCCGTACAGTTCGCAAATGCCGATGTACGGAACTCCCACCACGTCATCGGCGACGGGGCCGAGCATCCACCCGATGTACGGACATCCGTCGTCGCAGTATCCGAGGATCGGTCAACACGCGAACACTGCGATCCCTCCCGTAGGTCGCTCTTCCTCCTCGCATCATCACCAGAGCTCTTCTTCTCCTTCGTCCTCCTCTTCGTGTAAGTATCGTCGACTGGTTTTAGACAGTTTATAGCCTTAGATAATCAATCAGAGTATCAGACGGTTAGAATTGTAGTTTAATTTCGAATTCGTTAGAAATTTTTTTCTTCTTGTATATATAATTTATTTTAATAGAATTGATTGTGTAGATTAATGGTATTGCATTCTGTGTGATGAATTGCAGCAGGATTGGGCATTAGAGTTGCTTTGAAACCGGAATATCGAATCGCTCCTCCGGTATGATTCTTATTTCGTTATTCTTAGATTGTACTTGTAATTTAGGCTACCATGGTTTTTTGATTGTCTAATTGCTATGAATTGATATGCTTTACGAATGAGAAAAATTGATTTGCTTGATGTACTGGTCTTTGTTATTGTAGTCTATGTCTGCGTATTACTTCAATGGAAAGGTTTTTGATTAATGTAATCTATGCCCTTTAAACTTGTACGCTTAGATACTTGAATTCAAATAAAACAAAATTTCACAAACTCTCAAATCAGTGTTCTCCATTGAGAATTCTAGCATTTAAGGGAACAAGTTAATATTTCCTTTGGTTAATGAGAATATAAGCTTTTGAACTAGTAGATCATTGATAGGAAACATAAAACTTTAATTAAAGATGATGAAAATAAATACAAAAGTGAACCACTAGTCCACCAAAACAGCAAACTAAAAAAAATAAAAGGAATTCAATAATAATAATAAAAAAAAGCAGCCTTCCAATCCAACATGATACAAATAGAGAATTTTCTCTAAATCCCTCGGAGGTAGATGCCCATACAGAAGGTAAACAATAAGCTTTATCCCATATAAGGTTGTCCTCTTTTTTAGCTTCATAAAAAATTAACTCCTCCCTAACCAAATAACTCACGAAATAGCAAAAATTCCACAATATCATTGCTTTCTTTACTCCCCCAAAGCTTTAAAATCTTGCAAAAAGAAAGTGATCATAGACCAAGGAGCAGCCCACTTCAAATTCACCATTGAAAGAACTAACTCCATAACTTTACAGCCACTGAACCATGGAGGATAAGAGGATTCAAATTTTCTACAAAAATCTTGCACATAACACACCAAGAGGGAAGAAAACAAGAATTAAGAATTTAGGATATCTCTTTTAGATAATATCACAACTACTTATTTTGCCATGAGCTATCAACCACTCAAAAAAAAAAAAATTTCTTAGGAACCTTTGACCTCCAAATTACATTAGCAGATCATTGATGACATGCTAGAAAAAGCAATGAACCTTGAAAGTGTATGCAAAAGTTTATTATAGTGACCTCTTCATATTCTCTACTTCCACATTTTAGTGGGATCTTGTAGAGTATCCTTTTTTTTTCTTTTTTCTTTTTTGAAAGAATGTAGAGTGTCTTGTTTTGGCATTTGGGGTTTTCATGTAAGGGCAACAAAGCAGCATTGATGCTAAACATGTCTTTATAAGTGAAAGCTATGTTCTTTTGAAGTCCCCCATTAATCTGTGGGAGGGGCACAATTTATATAAATATAGTTACCTTGCAGTGCAAAAAAGAATCATCAATGATTCCTTTGTTTTATCTTATGTATGAGCTACTAACTTGACAATTTTCATTTGTTTTTACTTTTATAGTGGGATGACTAATTTGATTGCTTTTCTTTTGCATGCTCATTTTGTAGCCTCCACTGACACCGCAAGTAGGAGATATTCCTCGGAGCAAATTTCAGTTTGATTTTGAATTTGAGAAAAAAGTTTTAGCTGAGGCAGAAAAGGACAACCAAAACTGGAGCAGCCTTGGGTTGGAAAATCTTCCATCTAAACCAACTGGATCAACTTCTTCATTAGTATGTTTCTTTTGTTTGAAAGGTTTTCAATATTATTACATGCTGTGGTAGCTTGCGACACTCATGCTTCTGGATCTAAAATGTAAATTTATGGTAAATAAGGGGACTTTGGTCTATTGCTTGATCATGAACTTGAGTGTCAAGAGAAAGAACATACAAGCTTTAGAATTGAGTTGCTAAACACTAAACCTAGGTCAGCATGTATGATTGGCACTCAGCAAGTTAGGGTGGTGAGGGTAGGGGGTATACGGTATTAGGGTGGTGTTGGCATTTGGGAGGAGGTTTGAATATGCACATTGGTGTTAGCGCATATATATTATCTGTGGTAATATGTGCTAGCAGATTTTGCTGCCTGGTGTGATGAAATCTTTTCAGTTTGGAAACATCATTGTTTGAGTTTTCATTTCAATAATAGGCTTACTAGTTTTAGGCATAATTTGTTTGTAGGAAGGATTTTATTATCTTGAAATCAGCTTTCAAATGGTAACTGTGGATAAATTATACATGCAGGGTTCAGTTGCAGAACCGGTGGTGAGGAAATACGTTGCGTCAGGACTCAACCGAGAAGCTGTTCCTATTGCCGTTGCAAACTATGGAGACAATCCAACCAAGGTATTTTATCTGTTCATTCAATGCATGTACTTTGTAATCTGCGTCTTGGGGTCTTGAGGATGGTGATCACATTATTATTGACTTACTGATCAAAAGCCATTAAAGACTATGGACTTTGGTAGGAGTAGGACCTACTTGATCAATATAACGGTGACATTCTATGTTCATCCATCTCACCCAATACCCTGTCTAGACAATTGAAACTTGTATATCACACAATACTTTCTTGCTCTAGAGTGTCTCGGGGTTTATCTTTTGGCTATTTTACCGAATTTATGGTACAGTTCTTTTAAGATTATGGTTGATGCTAGGAGGTCTAATAGTGAAAGAGCTAAAACAAGAGAAATTAATGTAATATATTGGTGGAAACCACGTATCATAACATTTCTCCTTGGATTTTCACCATTTTACTGGCACATGTTACGGAATATATTGTGTTTGGTATCATGATATGAGAGGCAGAAATGTACCGGCAGTTTACAGGACTATAGATATATGTGCTTATAAGCGGAAATGGATATATAATGAAATTATTTTCTTTCATTTATCTTATTACATTAGTTTCTCTTGCTCTAGCATTTTCACTTTTATTTTATATCACGTCATTAACACGACAAAAAAGAAAAGAAAGGTTCTTCCACAAGTTCATTAGGATCTTGCTGTCATTTCTGCCTCAGGTATTGTTTGTTTTGAAAGAAAATTTTGTTCTTCATGCTCACAGCCCTCTAAAGTTAATATTCATTACGTTCGATCTAGGAAATTCGTTGTAGTAGGAATCATATTTTGATGACTTTTCATTTCGCGTTGTTTTCTTAAGTGGTTCAATTGAAAATACCTTCCATCTTTCTCCGCTTCAGGTTCAGGAGTTCGCTAAAAGTTTCAGTCTCCTGCGTGAAATGGGATTTTCATCCGGCAATGTCTCGGAAGTGCTACTCATGTACGACAATGATACCGACAAGGCATTGGCACATTTTCTCAACAATTCATCATGAAAATAATAATAATAATAATAATAATAATAATACTCGAAGACAGATGGTTGTATGTATTAGTATTACAGAGTAGACTAGTAGAGTGATAGTAGTGTATACAAACATTTGTGTCTTTGCTTTATTAATCTGCATTGAATTTTTTTGTGAGATCTATCCTTGTTAACTTGTCATGATATATATCATATTATAGATTTGTTTATTTGTTGATTAGGGATTAAAACTTTGTAAACAAACTATGTATGGAACATTCCGGATATTAGGTGTATTTACTGATCGTGAATAAAAATGAAAGGGGAATAACTTCCATTGGATAAGGAGTTAGGAAGAGGAACTTGATTCTCTTTGTATGAAATGAACTTAATTCTTGATTTACGTGTAGAATTTTAGAAACTTGATTTCCAATTGTTTTTAATAAACATTTTAATCACAAATCAGAAGTTAATTTTCTTTCCTTCATTAGGATTTATGATTAATAAAGATATCATCTCTAGTTAGATCTGAAATTTTTCTTTAAGATTTAAGGATTATCACATTTAAAAATTTGAGTAATTTGATGTTATTAGATTATCACATGTGATATCCCGAAAAAAAATTTCAGGTTTTGTCTTAACTAGAGAATGTCCCCTTCGTACATAGTCTAAAATTTATTCTCAATTTTTTAAATGAACTGATAGATAGAGTTAATAAATGATACGATAATCGCACTTTCTTGGAATATTTTTTTTTTTAGAAAAAAAAAAAAAAAAAAAACATCTATTAACTTTTTGTAAATCATCTTAAAGGATCCTTTTAAACTTGTTTGATTGTTTGAAAGTACAAAAACTGTCTTCAATTTCACTTTCAAATGCATCATAAATCAGCAACATAAAACCATCACGTTAGCCCTAAAAAAAAAGCCATCACATGTACTCTTGATCATCTCTCACTCTCCCTCTCTTTCGTACACAGTATGATAAACTCATAAAAGAATCATTTTTATATCACCCTCAAGAATAATACACATCATATGATACACTCGATCAACGAAAATAATCTCTGAATGATTCGTTTGATCGTATATTTGCTTTTAAGTGGCCTACTCCTATCGATAAATTTATGTTGTTTATTGTCTCTCGTGTAGACGATGTCTCGGATGTTAAAAGCAAATGAGAACTGCTAAAATACAATCTACTTCTAACCGATGGGATGCCTGTCAAGCACACAGACTGGAATGAGGTTAGAGTCGAAATTCACCCTAAAAATTTGTCTCAATGTTGGGTCTATAATCACTTATCAAGTTGTCGAAGCCAAATCAAATCAAACTCCTGCACAAATAGCTCCTGAAACACAAAAAAAATAATAATCTTTAATCACCTCGAAAATAAGGGATGGACAATTATTTCAATTCGGATAGAAAAGAAGGAACAATGAAAACGAAGAAAAACGGAAAGGATGAGTAGAAGAACGGAAAAAAGATCGAAGGAAACACTCAATAGACTATATTTTTCATGGATGACTACTCATTTGGCCATGAGACGTGTGCGGTATGATTGAAGGAAACACTTGGCGGACACTATTATTATCAAGCATGACAATGTATTGGCCACATGATGTGTACGTATGCAAAAGGGAGGGAGAGAGAGAGACCTGATGACCAAGATGAACAGCAAAACTTCGATTCGTCAAGATGTTGGACATCAAGCCCAATAAACCAAGATCCAGCACTTATATCATCGTGGGCATAGCTGCGAAGTATTAATCTGCTCACACAATAAATCGGAAATCAATTCTTGCTTCACATGGTAATGTCACAAAGCTGAGAACCAAAAAGGAGAAAAGAACTGACCTGTTTATAGATATGAATTTAGCCAAAGCTCGTGATATAGCATACATCTCACCTGAAGCATGGCGAAAGTATCTGTTGGACGCAAAAGACTTAATTCAATATACAAGCCAAAGAGATTCAATGCAACAAAATGTTCGAATTGTTGTTAAATGCAATAGACATAGTGGGTAAACAAACGAAGCCAGTATTTTCAATTAAAATAGGAAGTTTAACTTACGTTTTCTTATCACCAAACTTCCACCAATCTGGTTCATACCATCTATGGCCCCTGTCAGAGTATAGCAATTTGAAGTATGAGAATGATGAATAATATTTTAATTCATTTGGGTCTAATCTGCCAAACTATTTGTCTTTCAGTCGAACTTTTAGATCAAACTTACGGTTCAGAGAAAACTTCGCCAGATTTCATACACCCAATGTACAAGCGAGGTTTGTCCAAATGATTTGCAAGTGTAGCTCCCAAGGTATCTATGAAGAAAAAGACCAATAAGTATTCATACTTGCAGACAAGAAGTTTAATTAAAATGCAATGAAACAAACATAAGAAGTCCACAATCAGTGAGGCATTATGTAGGTTATTAATCACTCTGTCTATGAAGATACTAACCAATATTCACATAAACATCATCATTGACTTTAACATAAAACTCGGCATCCCACTTATCCGCAGCATAAGCAAAGAACAATTTAGCTTTCTTTGGAAGTTCCTCGGGTGCCTCCACATGGTCATCCTGTCAACAAGAAGGGTTCAAAACAATCAGATTATTGAACTTAATACTTTTTATACCGTATTTCGACTTAAACCTTGCTGTTTACCTAGGCCACTCTATTTAATGAAGTTTGTCAAAAAGATAAACAAGACTAGAAATTGTAAGATAAGAGAGATTTTCAATTCTAGGAAAATAAAAATACAAAATGAATAAGATGCTCCTCTGAGACATACAAGAATGATGAAGTCATTGGTCTGCTTATTTTCACTGTCAATAGCCTTGTCCAAACTGTCCTCACGATTTGCACTGCTAAAGAAGAATCATCAGAACAAAGCACCACGCTGATTTCACTGTAACCATAGAAGAAGAAACTATTATAACAAAGGTACTGAACCTTCTTCCAATTACAAATCGTGCAATTATTCCTTTATCACTCGTCATCTTTTTCAAAGCTGCACCTGAGAAAGTAAGAACCTAGGTTTGAGATGACAAAAGCAATCACAACAAAACTCAATTGAGAGAGAATCTTACTTTCATAACCTCAATTTATGTTTCAATTAAATGCTATTTGCAAGAGAGAGAGAGAGAGAGAGAGAGAGAGAGAGAGAGAGAGAGAGAGAGGGAGATAAAGTGCATAAATGCAACAGGATAAACATACTACTAAAATAAGTCAATGAGATGTAAACCTATATAAATCCTAGCAATTGAAGTTTCTTCAATCATTTACCCAAGCATCTTAAATGACAGCTAATACATACATGGGGCAACTCTTTCCAAATCAAAATATAATATGCCCTAGTGCTCATTACATTACCAACATACAATAGTAATAAGATGTTCAACCTCTAAACACACCCATAAGTTGAGCGAGTGCTTAGTAATGTTGGGAGGACCTATAGTCTCTAGATGCTCATAATTATTAACCAATAGTTCCTTAAGTTCACTTCCTATGACGCATATGCTAAGTTCCTCCAGAGACGCTGCTTTCTAGTTTAATCAACATTCAACACCTTGACACCTCTGTTGTGCACATATTACCTACACCATGTGTACTCACTTGACCTGCCAAGGTTTGCCCCGGATAATTTAGAGCGCATTTACTAATCGGGAATGAAAATAAAAGGAAATCAACTTTCATTGGAAAGGGAATCAAGAAAAGGAACTTAATTACCTAAGTGGGAGGGGGGAATTAAGTTCCCTTTCCGGTAGGAAGTTAATTCCTTATTTGTATGTGGGGCCCAAGTAACTTGATTCCCAACAATTTTTAGTAAACACTATAACCACAAATGACAAATCAAGTATTAAATTCCCTTTCCATCACTAAAGATTCTTGACTAGTAAATATGCCTATAATGTAAATTAGGCTTCGGCACATATTTTTGTAACATCAAAAGCTTTATCATGAGTCGCCAATTGGTTATACTTATCTGTCAACATCCTCCTATATTTTTCTTCTCTCAAATATAAAAAATGTATTTAACAACCACAAGTTTCAGAAGTATTTGCCAATTGCATACAAATAATCCTTACAGTTTCCCTCTAGACACTCATATGAGTTCCACACAACAACCTTTAATCACCCACCTATGATTATTGATACTTTTAGTTCTGCATATATCCTGTCCATGTTTATGGGATTATGATGGGACCTCTTTACTGTGGTTAAAATTTTAGATACATAGATGACTGAACCAATTTAAAATAGTATGATGTCTTCCATTGTAAATTATACGAACAAAATCTCGTCAGGCAAAGAAAGAAAAACAAAGAGAGGCAGTAGAAAGGGAGAGTAGTTTACCATTTCCCATCCATGCTTTACGGA
Organism: Acer negundo; assembly: GCA_035582765.1. NCBI lineage: Eukaryota > Viridiplantae > Streptophyta > Magnoliopsida > Sapindales > Sapindaceae > Acer > Acer negundo. The sequence goes on from CM069241.1 coordinate 2,539,907, forward strand.
TTGCATCTCTATTGTTTTTGCGCCCAAACATTGTTACTATTCCTATCACAACTAGAGGTCTTTTATTTAAATTCCCATCGTCAGTATCCACTGTTAAGCTTTTTGCAATAAAGCCCTCCTGCCTAGCTGCAGCCAACTCCATCTTAAGTTCTGATAACTTTTTCCCTTGCTCCCTAAGCTCCGGAAATCAACAAGAAATCAATGATTCTTTATCTAACCCACTAGAAAAATTCAACGATATAACATTAAAAAAGCTCAGCAATTACTAATAATCATCAAACAAAGCCATTGTAATCATCAATTAAAACAAAAACAACAGAAGGGAAAGAATAATCAATTTTACCTGCAAGCAATGATTTTCAACGTATCGTCGACGGATATAGCAGATTGCCCCTAAGTCATCAATTACCATGTCAATATACATATATATGTCTACATCTAGTATGCTATAAAATATTAAAATGTAAAATTTTCAATAAAAGAAGTTCTCCAACTCATATAAATAAACATTCAAACTAAAAACCAGTCAAATTAATAGACAAAATCACTCACTTGACCAGTGATCCTATCAAGCTGTTTGATCAAATGAACCCTGTTCTGTGCATCCTGCCACAATCTATCATCACCCACATCAAAATTTCAACTAATTACACATTAAAAAACTCAACTTTCCTGTTTTCTAATAAAAAAACAGAGTCCATTTAAAAAATAAATAAAAATCAAGCACAAATGGATGGCGAAATTCGAAGAGAGAAAACTAACCGGCCAGCGACGTAGATGGAAGCGAAAGTAGCGAACATGGACAGCAACAGAGACGAGATTCGGGTCTTCACCACCAGACTCGACAGCCGAGAACTCGATCCCTTGCTGTGCATTTTTTTTTTTCAATGTCTCTCTACGGTGACCAATTCCTCAGTTTTATTTTTTTTTTATTTTATTTTTTTTTAACTTTTTGTGTTGGATCCGAGAAGTGCAGACTTACAGATAATTTGAGCTGGATCTTCTACGTGGGTTTTTCGTTTAAGTTGTGAAAATGAGATCTATCTATCATTCGATTGAATATTTTGATGAGACAGAGAGAATTTGGAGTCGAAATTGGTTTCAGTGTCACTTCTTCTCCGAATAACGACCCTGTTTTTCTTTTCTTTTTATTTTTCTTTTTCAACCGAAAATTTGTTTGCTTAAAAAACACATTTTTTTTTTCAAATTTTAAATTTATTTATTAGCACTTTTTTAGCCTAAAATATAATTTAAAATATTTTTATTGTTAAATTTAAGAAAACTTTAAAAAATAATAATCGCCTACCGCACCATTTGAGTTGGTTTTTATTTATCTCGTCTTAAATAATAATAATTAATAATCCTATTTAGATTTCAATGATTTTGTTACTGTATAAATTATAAAGCTACATACTGGTGTTTAATCCGTCAGGTTTTATGTGGTGTAAAATGATTTATGAAATATAGAGCACTTTAGGTATACAAAATTCCATAATTTTACAATTAAAATGTAATAAAAATTTCTCTGTAGTAGTAATTATTTCTGTTAAGGATGTTGTATTGTTTTGGATTCCAACTTGACTTATAAAACTTCTAATAGTCCTCATTTTCCTTGTATCATGTCTTTTAAGCAGAATGTGAATAAATTCTTATTAAATTTAGAAAATCAACTAAACTAAAACACTAATCACATTAGCTGTATTTAGAAACATTAAATCAAGAAAATCAAATGAGCCTAAAACATTAATCACATTAGTTGGATCAAGAAAATTAATTTCATTATCCTATTAATTATGAGATTGACTTTTGGTTTTATATGATTAGTCAATGAATATAAAAAATAGAAATGAATATATAGAATTTCATACCAAAGCTTCCTCACATCGTGCATTAAGATTCAACTTTAGTATATTATGGTATACAGCTCGCACGATATGTGGCATTATAAAATATAAATTGAAAAATCATAAAAAATAGGCATGATTCAAAATTTCTATATGTTATATTTTCAATGAAATTAAAATTTTCACCATTATTGATTGAAAAACAATAATCACCACTCTTATTTATAAATAAAGATATAATAAAGTATATCAAATCATCACTTTTTTATTGTTCAGAATGTATTAAATATGCATTAAATACATGACGATTTGTTTTTTTTGTTTTTTTTTTTATTTATGGAGTTAATGGTAAATTTTAAAAACATATCAATGCTAATGTATTAATATTTTTTTTTCGTAACCCAAAATTAAAATAATAATATTTAATCAAATTTATAAAAAGATACGATCAATAACTAAAAAATAAAAATTTAAGCAATTTATATCATATATATTAATTGAAGGTTGAGACTCCCCAATGAAAAACACAAATCACTAATAATATAAAAATGCTTCAAAATTAAAATATTTAACACAATCAACCGCTTAACACAATCAATTGCCAGTCATTTTAATTTTTTCATATAAAATTGTTAACAATTAACACCAAAGATAGAATACACCATTAAATTCCATTTATTTCCTATTTAAAAAAATTAAAACAAAACAAAATCATCACAATTTATATAATAAATATTGAGAAACTAGTCTCGTCAGGCTTATCACACTATATTTGAAGATCTAAAGTTTGATGAGTTGCTTAACATGTATGAATCAATGAAGATAGTATTAAAATTGTGGATTCAAGGATTACTTTTTTTTTCTTTCTTCATAACTTTCATACTTAAGAAAATAACTAATTTAAAAAGTATATAAATTTACTATTTTTACCTTTAAGAATTGTAATAAATTTTAATATATATATATATATATATTACTAATGAGATAGAGAGCAGTTAAATTTTAATTAATGTAATAAATAATTTTCAACTCGTTTATATAATAAATTAAACGACCTCCAATTCTATATCAATATAATATACAAAAATAAAAATAAAATAAAATAAAAAAGGCAATCAAGAGTCTTAAAAAAATCAAGAGACAATTAGTTAATTACAAAATCAATAGGTAATTAAGAGAAAATCTCGTAATTAATGCAATAATGCATAAATTTTGTTAACTAATTCTATTATTGATTTTTAAACAATTAATATTCATAATTACAATCAAAGTGTCAATTCATTTGCTTTGTTGATATATATATATATATATATATATAAATACGTTTAGATTATTCTATTTATATTTAATTTGTTTTGAAAAATATTTAGTTATTACCATTTATATAAAAAAGGTATTTTCGAGTAAATTTGGGGTATATTTAGAGGTTTTATAATAATAATTTTTTTAATTAAAAATATTTATTCTAGAAATACTTGTATAAGTATTCAAATTTTTTTTAAAAAAAAAAAAAAACTTCATGGAGGTTATTGTCAAACATAGTGATAAATTAATTTATTTTTTTCACTTATTTTCTAAGGAAATTCCATTTTTCGTACTTAAGAAAATAATAAATTTAAAAAGTATACAAATTCACTATTTTCGCCGTAAAGAATTGCAATAAATTTTAATATAAATATATATCTATATATATATATATTTATATATACACTAAAGAGATACACTAAAGAGATAGAGAGCTATCAAATTTCAATTAATGTAATAAATAATTTTCAATTCAATTATATAATAAATTAAGGATAATAGTAGATATCCAACATTTATATCCATTATTTATATATAACTTGATATGTCAGTTGATATGATACTTCCTTATCAGCTGTCACATCACAACATCATCATATTTTATTTATTTTTATATTAAAGTACTAGATTTAAGGAGTATAAATTATTATATTTTTAATTCCACTTATTTGATGTGATAATGTAGCAGATGACAAGGAAGTGTCATGTTAGCTACCACATCAAGTTGGATCAAGATCCTCTCATTGTCTTGTTTTTCCTTGATTTTCCATAATCTAATGACACCTAAGCAAAATAAAAAATGCATGGTCAAGATTTGATCACTTTTTTCTTACTCATGCAACTTGGTGTTTTAATTACACTTGAAAAAATGCTAAGAAAAAATAAGGACCAAGGAGAGGATCCTGATACCATCAAGTTTGATGTAAATGATGGACAAAAGTATTGTATGTCTATTATTAACTAATAAATTAAACAATTCTCCAATTTTATAACAATATAATATACAAATAAAAAGGCAACCAAGAGTCTTAAAAAAAAAAAATCAAAAAGCAATAGGTTAATCATAAAATCAATAGGTAATTAAGAGAAAATCGCGATAATGCATAAATTTTGTTAACCAATTCCGTAATTGATTTTTAAATAATTAATATTCATAATTACAATTAAAGTGTCAATTCACATGTTTTGTTGATATATATAGAAATAAATACGTTTAGATTATTCTATAAATATATATATATATATATATTTATATTTTAATTTGTTTTGAAAAATATTTAGTTATTACCATTTATATATTAAAAAAAGAAGAAGGTATTTTCGAGTAAACTGGGGGTGTATTTAGAGGTTTTATAATTATAATTATTTTTATATAAAAATATTTATTCTAGAAGTACTTGTAGAAGTATTCAATTTTTTAAAAACTTCATGAAGGTTATTGTCAAGTCTAGTGATAAATTAATTAATTTTTCCACTTATTTTCTAAGGATATTCTTTTCTTTTTTTTTAATAAACTCACTTTTATATATATATATTCACGTGTCATATTATGGAGATGTAAATAGTAGTGATGTTATTTTTTTTTATTATCATACAATTTTTTTTTTTAATTTATTACCATTTATAAAATATATTATGAGTGAATTTCATATATTTAGCAAAAAAAATCAATTGGCTTGAATGCGAATGAGTGTTTTTAATATCTTATCATTAATATTTGATTAAAAATTATAATTTAAAATTTTTGTTATATTATCATTAATATATTACTATTGATATTTTTTAAAAATTTACCACTAATTCCATATAAAACGGTTACTTTCTTATATTTAGGAAAAAAATCAATTGAATTTAAAATAATAATTAATGTTTTTAATATCTTATCATTAATATTTGATTAAAAATTATTATTTTAAAATTTTGTTATATTATCATTAATATATTACTATTGACAATTTTTTTAAATTTACCACTAATTCCATATAAACCCGATTACCTTGAATTTGGTATTTACACTTGATATTTTAATTTGTTTTGGAAAATATGTATTGATTATCATTTAATGTATAAGAATAAATAAGATTCAAAAACTTTTATTTTTACAAATAATCATAATGTATTTAATGCATATTTAATACAAACAAAAAAGAAAACAAAACAAAAAGGTTAAAAATAGAAAGAAAAAAAAAACGATAAAAAAAAACGTGTACGATTTTTTTTTTTAAAGAGACGATACATTGTTAGATTTAGGGATCGTTTGTTTTTTCCACTTAAAAACTTAATGGGTCTAAATCATAATTATTAAGTTGTTTTATTTATTTATTTATTTTAAGTGGTCAAACAACTTAAAAATATCAAAAAGCAACTTAAAATAAAAAGTAAAAAATCCTGCCATTAAATGCAATTCAAAATATTTTCTTTCGATACTATCCCCCATATAAAACAAATTTCCAATTTCATCATAATTATATATGATATAGAAATCTTTATTTTAATATATTGCTTAATTTAAATAGCTTTAAAAAAAAAAAAACATAATCACTTCTCATATTGGTGTTTAATATCAATACTTTATTATGATATTATGATGATTTATTTATATATATATATATATATATATATATTTTAGAGTGTTTTGTGTGAGTTTTCCTACTATCCCTTTTATTTTTTGAAAAAAAATATATTTTATTTTCTTAGTAAAAACGAAGTTTGTTTATAATCGAAAAAGAAGATCATGCTCATATATGTTCATATATAATTATTATTTTTGGATTTTTTTTATTATTTCATATTATATGTATAATTGTTTAACATGGGTATAAATGTAAAATTACTTATTTTCAGACAATTTTACTTCAAACAAACATTTTGACAATACATTCAGATATGAGAAAAAAAAAAAAAAAAAAACCATGTCATTCAAGTTCAGATTTCAGTCCCTATTCAGTCTTTAGAAAAATTCAAGACTGTTCAGTCTTCACAGAAAAAAATAAATGACCCCTAAAAACCAAAGACTATAACCCTAATATTTATTTGCAGTAGTCTCTCTATCGAATCCATCATCCATAATTTCCATTGATTTTTTGCATTGATGGTGATAAACGGGATGCTAGCCTTACCTGAGAGTTGCATAGCGAACATCTAATTGAAAATCAAAAGCCGTCGAAGTTAAAATTCCTATTTTGATTGTTTCAAGTTTTGTTAACCAAAACAAACACGATAAATATATCAAAATATGTCACAACAATAATCAATCAAAAATTACCTTTTAACTACTAAGATGTTTCCTCAAAAAAATAAAATAAACAAATAAATAAATAGCCAAAAAGATAAGAAAATGATATATGAGAATGATGTGTGGCTTTTTATAAAAGGCATTTGGCAATCATCATAACCAAAAAAAAAAAAAAAAAAAAAAAATTAAAGATTAAAATTATTCAACCAAATTTTTAAAAAATATATAGAAATTACTCTCACCTCAAAATGCCATCCAATACCCCACCTTTCGGGTATTTTTGAGTTATCTGTGAGGAAGAGTCATTGGAATGAGATGGGAAAAATGTGAGATTTTTGGTGGTTTTTATAAAGAAAATTGAGGAAAATGAGAGGGTTTTGGGTTATTATAATTATGTGGTTTAATCAAATAAACTTAAAGTCTTATTTAAAAGAGAATATGATGGGGTTTTGATGTTTTGTGATAATGATAATAACCATTAAGAGAATATATTTTTAGAAAGTTTAAATAATTGAATTATTGTTTTTACTAATAATCATTTGTGTAGCATTTAAATCTAAAGCTCTCTCACGGTAATATGTGGCGCTTTGAAAGTCTATTATTATTATTATTATTATTATTATATATGATTTGACAAGAGAGTAAATGGAGATTTTTATTGAGGAAATAGGAGGAAATATCACCAAATTTCATTGGTTTTGTGGTAATATCACTAAGTTATTAAGTGTTGTGGAAATAGCACCAAAGTATGTGATATATCAAAATTGCCCCACTTATTCTCTCTCTCTCTCTTCTCTCTCTCTCTCTCTCTCTCTCTCTCTCTCTCTCTCTCTCTCTCTCTCTTACTTTCTCCTCCTTTTTTTTTTTCTTTTCAAAAACCTCCATTGATCATCAACGGAGATCGAAACAACCTTCGTAGAAACGGTCGACTCCATCAGAGGTCTTCGAAACAACCTCCGTTATTAAAAAAATTATGGAAATAAGTTTCGGGGTAGGCCACCCGAGACTTATTTTAAGTTATTTCTAGCAATCCGAGACTTATTTCAGCTATCCGATACTTATTGTCAAATACCCGAGACTTATATTCATAAATGGTTTTATAATGGAGGTTGTTTCAAAGACCTCTAATGGAGTCAACCATTTCGACGGAGGTCGTTTTGATCTCTAAATAGTTTTGAAAAGAGTGCCATAAAAAAAATCAACCTATTTTTATTTCCAAATTTTTTGTCTATTTTCAAATTTAAACTGTTGAATTTCAATTCAACTAATATTAATTGTCTTGTAATTTCCCCTTTTTAAAAAATATTACAAATTTGAGTACGGAGGAGGAAAACATGATTTAAATCCATAATCTCATTAATACGAGTGTGAGAAACATACAATTCAATCGCTTCAATTTCCTTCGATTTTCAAGTAATAATTCATAATTCATAAATATACGAATCTAATACTGACATTGAACAGGGACACTGCCTCACTGGGTCAATGTGATCGTAAAATACACACGGTGAGACTCGAATATTGAGAAGAGAATCCGATCCAAATCTGTTTTTTACTACACTTTTTTTATACTTTTTTCAGTATCATGGTTCAGTACTGGGTCATATCATGATGGGCCCCCCTGGTTTTCCAGGCCCAACAATCATGCAGCGATATTTTACATGTTGGGCTATAGAAAGCCCATAAAAATAATATTAAAAGCATCCCACTTCAACTCAGCCCAGCCTAGCCTAGCCCAACCAATTATCTATATATGAAAGGAATTCTCACTTTCTCACTTTACAATTCACAAAAACCTCTTTGTCAAAGAAGGGCATCTTTGGGTGACTTCTTCCGTCAAATTATGTTCATTTGTGTGTGAGTCTGCGCAACGTAATTCTTAAAAAGTAAAAGTAAACACATTGTTGTCGGTGGATAAATGACAAGTTTCCGGTGCTAGTCAATGAAAAGTTGTCATCTATTCTCAAATTTGATCAATTTTCCACCGAAAAGGCGATGAAAAATTTAATTAATGAAAAGTTTCAACTTGGTCCTACTCAGAGAAAATAATTTAAGAGAGAGAAATGTCTTCGGACGTATTCAATTTTGCCAACGAAAAGATTTTTCAACGTATCGGATGAATACAATTCATACCGTTTAAATAACCAATCACATAAAATACACGCATTATAGACAGCTACCGTTAGAGTCTCTTTTTATATTTATATATATATATATATATATTTATTTATTTGAAGAAAACAAAGATTACAAACAAGCACCGATAATTAAAGATTTGATCACACAAATGTCCAGACCCACACCATACACTTTTCCATCCAAAGAAAAAAAGGTGTCAATTTTTATAAGAGAATTTTTTATTTTTTTGAAATCAATTTATAAAAGATTTAGATCTCTTAAAATTTGTAAAATTAATTTTGGGTCCCATCCGCCGAACACATTAAAGTCACTGCTAACATAATCTTATCTTTTAAGGACCACAAATCGATACTTATAAATGCTAGCTATGTTGAAGTATTAATTAGACCAACTCCAACTCAGGGCCAACTGGACCACAGGTAACCGAGGTAGTTGTTTAAAATCCGTCTAAAATCAAGGCCTCATATTTTCATTATTAATATATGTATTTTAATAATTAATATCCAATATTTTTTATTTATTTATTATTTAAAAAAATCTCTTTAAACTTATAAATTATCGTTCATTCCTATTTTTAAGTCAACAATTTATATTTTTAAGTAAATCATATTTAAGTGGATTTAAATACTCACTAATATTTTTCTAAAAAAAAAATTGACTTATTGGCACTAGACTTCATGAATTGTACACGAATGTATAAAGTGCCCTTTGAATGCTTTTTTTTTTTTAGGCGTTAAACCCCTGAACTCTCATTTTCTTTGTACCACCCCTATGTAGATATCTCCTCCTCAGTGGGGTAATAACAAGCTAGTGCAAAGAAAATGAAAGTTCATGGGGTTTAACGTCTAAAAAAAACATTCAGGGGGCACATTATAAATTCATGTACAATTCAGGAGGGTTAAGCACCAATTAATCAAAAAAATTACATGTTTTTTTTTTAATTATATATTCACACTAAAATCTATTATTTTATATTTTCTTCTATATTCAATCAAACCATCATACGTCAAAATCAAACTCTCCAGCTGCAATCAAGCTCTCTCATTATTTCTCTACATATTATTTCATAAATATTTCACTTTCAATTGTTCAAAACTCTATTACTTTAATTTTATTTATTTATTTATTTTGTTTTCAATTGTAACAGAATTATTTAATTATTTTATGTTTTGATATCAGATATTAGACATGTCTAGTAAAATATATAAATCCGAATACAAAAAAATAAAAAAATAAAAAAAAAAAAGGCTATGGAATCATAAGACCTTGTTTTTAATTTTCGTCTAAAGCCTCGGCTACCCTTGAGCCTCCTATGCTCCAACCCATCTTCATTTCTTCAATTTGAAGAATATATTTGCTCCAACCAATCTTCAAAAAAAAAAAAAAGATCCCAAATTGAAGATGAGTTTTTGTTCTTTAAATTTGAAAACCAAAAATTGGATCTTTATTTTACTGTTTGAATAAAATACTATTATTTTCTATTTCCACATTCTTTTCCACTTTTTAAATTAAATTAAATTAATCATATATAATTTTTTATTTATAAATGTAATTAGTATAAAAATTATACCATTAGAAACATTTTGTTCAGATCTTTCAACCAAGTATAATATTGACTATATTTTAATTATTATCTAATAAGATAATGTAAAGAAAACAATTTCATTAGAGAAAGTTTAAAATATTATTTATAAGTAAAATAATAATATTTTATTGTTTAGAGATCGTAAAATGAAGAATGGTTGGAGAAGTAAAATTATGAAGATGAAATATTCCATTTCCAATCTGAAGAAAAAATTGAAAACCAGTTGGAGATGGCCTTAGGGTCATTACAAATGTACTTTATTTATTAATTTTTTTGGACAATTACCAATTAGGTCCTAAACTTTTTTCTAAAATTTCAAGTTGTTTGCGGCTTTTACAAAGGTGATCAAACTAGTTCTTACATTTTTCCCAAATGTCAAATTAGTCCCTCTAACTAAGTTCCGTCAATCTACTTTAATTGTGTAGGGGTAAAATCATACTTTACTCCAAAACAATATAATAATGACATGCACAATTTTTGTTTAACACATAAGTGCTTGTATAATATCAACCAAAAAAAAAAATTATATAAAAATGGTAAAAGATTAAACTGGAAATGAATTGTACCTTTATTTATAAAATAAAGGTATAATTTACATTGTCTTATTTAAATATTTTTAGAAAATTTTAATTAAAAATGGTACAAATAGTGTTTCATTAATAATATTTGTGGATTTTGTTGTAACTATAATGGTGAATTTAATACACAAAAGACAAAACAACTTTACTATAATATGACAAATAAATGGTATTTGTGTACTTTAACTAAAATTGTTAAAGTCAATTGTTATTTTTAACACCATTAAACCGTTAAAGGGACCAATTTGGTCATTTCTAAAAAGAGATGGACTAATTCGGTACTTGGGAAAAAAATATGAGGACCAATTTGGTCACTTTTATAAAAGTCGCAAACAACTTGGAATTTTTTTAAAAAAGTATAGAACCTAATTGGTAATTGCCTTTTTATTTATTTTAAGTATTACATTAATATATAAATTCGGTTTTTTTAGGAAGACTCGAACCCTCGATCTCATGATACATGTGTGATGGGTTTAATACCGGATTTCATCAATATAGTTGTGTATTTAAACTTGGGTTCTAAATATGTTTTTCTCGAATTCAAGAATTTTGGGCTAAACTTCATTGAATTTGAAATTATGGTTTCGCTTATATCAACAAAGTTGAAATCTCGGGTTCAAACCTTGATCAAAATTCAAAAGTTTTGAAGATAAACAAAAATGACAAATAGACAATGAACTAGGCTATATCAATTAAATTTTTTGTCTAATTTTTTTTTTCTTTTTATTTTTATCTTCAACGGTCAAATTTACTTATAATTATTACTTTTAATCATTATATTACATTATCACATGCTGTGATGGTGGCCAATTTGACTTTTCCTTTGTAAGGTCACTGGTAAAGCAAATGTCTACTGTGTTGAGTGTCATCTTCACAAAGTCACAACTCACAACCTCACAAGTCACAAACCACTAAAAAATTATTAAAGATTCACCACAGAAACACACTACTGTCCTACGCTCCTACTTCAAACCATCAAAGGTTTTCCAAAAGAAAAAAAAAAAACAAAAATTCAACTTTAAAACTAAAAACTATATAGAAAAGCTTAAAATCACCGCCCTCCCAAAATAGTACCTCCAACTATTCTTTCTTCCAACTCTAATAAATTAGGGTTCCAAGGATAAATACATAAACTAGTTTTACTGCAATACGTTGATATACTTTGGGTAGAGTTGATAGTTTTACCCCAACATTTTCATTATTTAAAGTCTTGGTATTTTTGAGGTTTGAGTGAGAGAGAAAGAAAAAAAAAATATTTAAAACTGTATTAAGAGAGAGATAGCTTTACCATTGTAAATATTGATTTGATTATGGAAGTTGAGTGCAGATGCGTTTCTTTGATGTAGAATCATGTAGAATCCCTTGTCTCTCTTTATTATTCCTTAATTACTTTCGTATGTGAGATTGTTTGATTGCTTTTGGGTTTACGTATTCCGTAATAGAGAGTACTAAAAGCTTAAAACGTTTATTTATTTATTTATATCTTTATCTTCGACTTCAAATCCATCCAATTTTATGATTTGAGTGGACCGAAAGCATCACAATCTAAGTCAGCCCACCTTATGTGACGGTAGTCTCACTAAAACTTGATCGGCAGATTTTCAAGATGGCGTGGGCGATGATGGTGTAAAATAAACATACCCATTTTGTAAGTAATAATGTAATATGATAGTGCTTGGCTCTAAAAATAATGGTGATTTGGGTCCATCAAAAACACCAATAAGCATCACGTTTTGTGTTTATCACTCTGTTTTGTCGTTATAGTAGCTAGAAGTGGTGGAGCCATCGGTGGTGCCGTGGTGGTGTTTCATTTCCGGGCGGTGACATTACCAGCAAAAAACTGAAAAAAATGAAAAAAAATAAAATTGAATAACAAAGGCATCAAGATTTCTCACTCCAACACGATTTGAATATTAAATTAAAGTAGGATTGGATTTGCATATAATCTTTTAGAGAAAATATTTAAAAAAATAAAATAAAGGATTGGATGAAATTTAAAAGATCGATTAGTTAGTCGGATTTATCAAGATCGAGTAATATAGATATGGTTCAAAATTTACTCTGTAATTAATTATAAGATATCTCCTCTTACAACCATTAAAGGGAGAGTACCCCAAGCATTCTAATAATTACAAAAGGTGGAACTTGAACACTTCCACCATGAGTTTGGAAGAAATATATATATATATATATACATTATTTCTATTGTCAATTTGATTATTGAGAAATTTAAACGAGCGTTTACACTTTGAGTTAAAGTATATAAATTAAATGTTTCATATTTTTCGTTCTGATATATTTTATATCATGACGAATTGATAATAGAAAAATTGTATATATATATATATATTTATTTTAATTTATCGATATTTGTCGCTATAAAACAATATATAAGCGGTCTAAATATATAATTTTATAATAAATATATATCTATGATCACAAACACCAAGAAAAAAACACCCTAACACAAGTAAACAACGCATGCTACATGCCTACATGATAAAAGACTTCAAAGTTGAAACTCCTTGGTACAAATGTGAAAGAAGAGATACACTATTTGTACGAAAAGATTTAAAAGTAAACTATAAAAATAAGGATTTTATATGGTGCATATGGATCCAAACAATAAAAAAGAAAAAAAAAAAGCACATGCATGCTGCATGCATTCGAAACTATGGTCTCACAAATCACGTGCTTCGTTTAATTTAATTGTTTTTCTTTCTGATTTGACTTTATGTTTATCAAATAATTAAATAAGTATTCTTGTTTATGCTTAGATTCACTTACTCTGATTAGATATAACTAAATAATTAAACCTTGTTTAATTTTTATAAATACTCTACATTTATAATGTTCAAACCGTATATCCCCAAAATTTGTCTTTACTAGTTCAGTTTGAATATTATTTGTTAAGTTAATTTTATACTCAACATTTATTTATTTATTTATTTTTATAAAAAAAATATTACAAGAACTATTACAATAAGATTGTTGGGATTTGTCAAGATTAAACAATACATATGCGGTTCAGATATCTACTTCTATAACGAGAGATAGTTACTCTCACAGCCCGGGAAGAAAACTTCCCATATAAACTTGTAAAATGCGTATGGTGGGATAGAGCGTACCCATGATTTTTTTGTTAGGGTAGGCTAAAACAAAGCAATATATTTATATTAGATGAAATCAAACTGACAAAATATATCACATTCGATCATATGTTGCAAAACCACAGACAGAACCATACATATAGATAAATAAAAAGAAACAAAAGAAAAACAAGAGAGGGAAGAGAAAAGAAGTGAAGGGGCGTGTAAACCCTAAACCAAAAAACTAAATAGGCATATAGGCTTCAACAGAAAGTAAAAAAAAAAAAAAAAAAAGAACTAAAATAATGAAACAATTTAAATAAGATTAAGTGAATTTCGACATTACTATAAAATTTCATTAATTGAAAAACAAAAATACATCTAGATAGAGGGATACAATGAGTCTTAACATAATATATATATATATATATTAAACAAAATACATTAAAATTATAAATAACAACTCAAAACACTAACTTGTTAATTAGGAAAAATAAATTTTAACTAAGAAAAATAATTGAAGATGGATATATATTTTTTAAAGTAATATTATACAACACAAATAATTAACCAAAATTTAACCCAAAGTGAGTTGTTATCACCATACAAATCAAACGATGATGTGGTAAATAAACAAATCATTTGTCGCTTAGGTTGATTTTTAAGCTAACTTTTTGGGTTATTAAGCATCGGTGATTTTTTTTTTATAATAAAAAATACTAGACATCCCATCTAAAATCTCAACTTTTATTCCAATTCATATGACAGTTGAGGTGAGTAGATACATATAGTAAATGAGATAAATCATTCCGTGTTTCCGCCTTTTCACTCATAATTTGATATTTCAAAATGAAAAAAATTTCATATTAAATTTTGTAATTATAAATTTCGAAGAACAAAATGAATTATTAATTAATTGGAAAGGGTGAAAAATTGGTTTCACCCATCCATATGGTATTTTGGCGGGGGGCGGGGGCGGGGGCGGGCGGCGGGCGGGGATTTGTTGGAAAGGGTGAAGAATTGGGTTCAAGATTTTGGGGAGGGCGGCGTGGGAGGGGAGTGGGGCGGCGTGGGAGGGGATTTATTGGAAAGGGTGAAGAATTGGGTTCACCCATGTATATGATGGGGGAGTGGGGGTCGAATGGATTTAGACAACACATCATCATATGGATTGACATTAATGTTAGAATGGATTTTGATGTTTGAGATGACCACACATCTTACATATGGATTGAAATTGTTCTATTGGGATTGACATTACTTGATATATAAAGAAAAGAATGTGTATATAAAAATTGCGCCGGGGGGTGGGGTTGGGGTTGGATGCACATCATACATATGGATTGACATTAATGTTAGAATGGATATTGATGTTTGAGATGATCACACCTCTTACATATGGATTGACATTACTTTATTGGGATTGACATTACTTGTTACTTGTTATATTAGGAAAAGAGAATATATATGTATTTTTTTTACAAGAAGATCCCAGGTGAACCCTCTATTGCATCCGTCCTTAAATGGGATTTAAACCCCTCACATACCAACATTTATTGTTTGTTATGTTAATAGTTTGTGTAAAAAATTGTTAATTACATATAATTGAATTTATATCAAACCCCAACCGATGTTATAAAAAATAAAAAATAATGGAAAAACAAGTAAGAATGGAATGAGATTGATCTAGTGGTATATCTTTCACACTAGATTAATCTCAACTTTTATCCCAATTCATATTGCAGTTGAGGTGTTAAATGGTGAGTAGATATATATATATATATAGTAAATGAAATAAATCATTACGTGTTTCCACTTCCCACTCATAATTTGATATTTTAAAATGGAAAAAATTGGATTTTTAAATAGTATACGTAACATTACTGTTTTTCATATTAAATTTTGTAATTATAAATTTCGAAGAACGAAAAGAATTATTAATTAATTGGAAAGGGTGAAGTATTGGGTCGTGATAAGATAGAGACAGAGTGTTTGAGATGACTACACATCTTACATATGGATTAACATTGATATATTTGGAGAAGAGAATAACTCTCATTACTGGTTATATAAAGGAATATTTTAAAGGAATATATATATATATATATATATTTTACACAAAAAGAGCCCGGTTTAACCCTCTATTGCATCCGTCCCTTGGTGGGATTTAAACCCCTCACATGCCAACATTTATTGTTTGTTATGTTCATAGTTTGTGTAAAAAATTGTTAATTACATATAATTGAATTTATGTCAAACCCCAAACGATGTTATAAAAAATAAAAAATAATGGAAAAACAAGTAAGAATGAAATGAGATTGATCTAATGATATATTTTTCACACTAACACCATTGCGGTCATGTATTTGAGTCGTGTTCTCCTCTCTTTCTACCGACCATCAAAACACTGAATTAACTGTAATAGCTAAAAAAAAAAAAAAAACACTTGTAAACATAAAAAAGATATAAATTTTCAAGTGATGGGTCTCTATGTAATTTGATATGCGATTATTGATTATATTTGATAAATCATTTTTTTTTAATACCACTCACAACAACAGCTATTCAAACGTATGGCATTACAATATTGGATGTATACTTTTACCACTAAACCATACCGGATAGTTGATGAATCATTTTATTACAATTATAAAGTTTTCTCATAATGTTGTGAGGATAAATGTCTCTAAATTTCCGACGTAGATGGGACAATTTGGTAATTCGGTGGTAGTAAAGTTGTAGTTGACTGTGTTTTGTCACGTGAAAAAGCCGTTTCTCATATACCACTTTTACATGTGATTGTGAAAACAACAATCAAACAATCATCAAACGAAACACTTCATTTACATACGTGAGCCGTGACGACATCAAGAGTCTCTCTTCATCAAATAAATACAAACCAAAAGAATCATCAATGCTCTCATTTTCTCTCTGTGTTTATGTGTCCTGCCTCTACACATCTACATAGAGAGAATTGTATTGTAGAAAATCATAGAGAAAACGAAAAGACCCTTTGGATAGTTTTTTTTTGGACAACCCTTTTGGATTTATTTGACGAAGAGAACAGACACATTTGGTTTGGTTGGAGAAAATTTCGGGTTTCGTGTGATTCTTGTTCACCGGTTAGTTTTTTCTTTTTCTTGTTTTGTTTGCTGTGAAATTTTTTATATTTTATGGCTGCAGTTGTTTAATTTGATTTGAATGCTTCCTCTGATCAATGATTTGTTTTTTTGTTTGTTTTTTTTTTTTTTTTTATAATTTTTTTTTATTGTTATATAAAATAACTATGTCCCATATGAATCTACAATTCTACATATCAAATAGTTAAACATAAACTCCATATTTGAAGAACACACTTTAGAATTTTTCTGAACGTGACAAGCCAAAAGATATTGTTAAATGTTAATGACAACAACTCTCTCTCACTCTCTCTATGTGGGAGTCTCTTGTTGTCTTGCATTCTGTTAATGGAAGCTGAAACTTTTTATAGCAACATTTGCAGTGCAATTCGATTACTTGTTGAGAGAAAAAAGAAGGGTCTTTTTGTTTGAAGCCATTAGAGGTACTCATCATCTTTTTCTATATGCAATTAGTTCAATTTTTTGCTTCACTGTTAATGATTCTCGATTGGAGCTGTATTGTATTTATGTCTTTGCTTTTGGTCTCAATAGATGGAACTTTTTTCTGGTTCTGATTTCTTAAAAGTGTTTGTGTGTCATTTACTTGCATTCATGTATATATATGTGCTTTTATTTATTGTTGTTGTTATGTGGGGACTTTCACTTTTCACTACTTTATTTGAATCTCTTTATCAAAAATCTCAAAGCATTTGATTATAGTTTCATTTTTGTTTGGATGATTTGAGCTTTTAATAAACAAAGTTTTGCTTTTTTATGCTGTCCAGGGTTTGAAGAGCAAGTTAAAAAAAATTAAAAAAAGTAAATAGTGATGGAGGATATGTGGACTGTGTTTTGTGGGGAATCTGGTTGTTCAGACATGGATGGAAAGCGATGCAAGTCTGGGTTTATGCTTTTGAGTCTTCCGAATTCATGTATCAATCATGTCTTGATCGTTTGCTTCAATGTTCTGCTGTTAGTCATGCTTGTAATCAATATGATTCAGAAGTCGAAAACACTTCGCATTCCTGCACGTTTTCAACGTAAAACACCGTTGCAGATAGTGGCTGCTGCTGTAAATGGTTGTCTTGGGCTAGTGTATTTAGGGTTAGGCATTTGGATTTTAGAAGAGAAGCTGAGGATAACTCAGACGGCGTTACCTTTGAGTTGGTGGCTACTAGTTTTGGTTCAAGGTGTCACATGGTTGATTGTGAGTTTAACTTTAAGTCTTAGAGGAAATCATCTTCCAAGAGCACCAATGCGGCTATTGTCCATTATTGCCTTCTTGTATGCCGTAATTGTCTGTGCTTTATCCATCTTTGCTGCCATTTTAAACAAAGGAGTGTCGATAAAGATAGCTTTAGATGTTCTTTCCTTACCCGGAGCCATTTTGTTGTTGTCATGCGCTTATAAGTATAAACAGGAAGAGAGTGATGTCAAAATTAGTGAGGGTGGCTTATATGAACCATTGAATGGTGAAGCAAATGGCATCAGTACGATCGATTCTGTTGGTGAAGTTAGTCGATTTGCCAACGCTGGTTTCTTCAGTAAAATGTCATTTTGGTGGTTGAATTCATTGTTGAAAAGGGGGAGGGAGAAAACTCTTGAAGATGAAGATATACCCGATTTGCGGGAGGAAGATCGAGCAGAGAGCTGTTATTTAGTATTCCTGGATCATTTGAATAAACAAAAACAAAAGGAACCATCATCTCAACCGTCAATATTGAGGACGATAATACTTTGCCACTGGACAGAGATTTTCGTGTCTGGGTTATTTGCTTTGCTAAAGGTTCTCACTGTATCTGCTGGTCCGCTGCTCCTTAATGCCTTCATTTTGGTTGCTGAGGGGAATGCAAGTTTCAAATATGAAGGTTATGTATTGGCCATAGCACTTTTTACCGCGAAGAGCTTAGAGTCTTTATCACAAAGACAGTGGTATTTCAGAAGCAGATTAGTTGGTCTCAAAGTGAGGTCTTTGCTCACAGCAGCCATTTACAAGAAGCAATTGAGATTGTCCAACACTGCTAGGTTGACACACTCAGGAGGCGAGATAATGAACTATGTTACAGTGGATGCTTACAGAATTGGAGAATTCCCTTTCTGGTTTCACCAAACTTGGACGACAAGTCTCCAGCTTTGTCTTGCACTGATAATTCTCTTCCGTGCAGTGGGGTTAGCGACAGTTGCAGCCTTGGTGGTTATATTTTTCACCGTGCTGTGTAATACTCCACTTGCAAAGTTGCAACACAAGTATCAAAGCAGGCTCATGGTTGCACAAGATGAGAGACTAAAAGCTAGTTCCGAGGCACTTGTGAATATGAAGGTTCTGAAACTATACGCTTGGGAAACCCATTTCAAGAATGCCATTGAAAATTTAAGGAAGTTGGAATACAAATGGTTATCGGCAGTTCAGTTGCGGAAAGCATATAATAGTTTCCTCTTCTGGTCATCTCCTGTTTTGGTCTCTGCTGCTACTTTCGGGGCATGTTATTTCCTCAAGGTCCCTCTTAGTGCTAGTAATGTTTTCACCTTTGTGGCAACATTGCGTCTTGTTCAGGATCCTGTAAGATCTATACCTGATGTTATTGGAGTTGTCATTCAAGCAAAGGTTGCATTTGCTCGCATTGTAAAGTTTCTTGAGGCGCCAGAGCTGCAGAGTGCAAATGCCAGGAAAAAGGGCAACATTGAGAATATAGACCATGCCATTCTCATCAAATCAGCCGATTTTTCATGGGAAAAGTATTCTTCAAAGCCAACACTCAGGAACATAAATTTAGAGGTTAGACCGGGGGAAAGGGTGGCTATATGTGGAGAAGTTGGTTCAGGCAAATCAACTCTTTTAGCATCAATTCTTGGAGAAGTTCCAAATACATCAGGAAATGTAAGTTATCACTGTTCTTTCCCTCTCTTTTTATAGTCTTTGAATCCATGCAACCTTGTGACTTGTGAGAATTGTCTCCTCATACATCATGCTGCACTTGCTGTTGTGCAAGTCTTGTAATTTATAAGCATATTTCCCTGATTAGTAATTTGGTTCATTTGTATAATTTATAGATTCAAGTGCATGGAAGGACTGCCTATGTTTCTCAAACAGCATGGATTCAGACTGGAAGCATACGGGAGAACATTTTATTTGGGTCTCCTATGGATAGCCATCGATACCAAGAAACAATTGAGAGGTGTTCATTGGCAAAGGACCTTGAATTGCTTCCTTTTGGTGATCAGACTGAAATAGGTGAAAGAGGTGTTAATTTGAGCGGTGGTCAGAAGCAGCGGATTCAACTTGCTCGTGCTCTCTATCAGAATGCTGATATATATCTCTTGGATGATCCATTCAGTGCCGTTGATGCTCATACAGCTACAAGTTTATTTAATGTAACTTCATTTTCCCAGAACCATGCTCTATTTAAGTTACTAGGATCCAAATTCTTTAAAGAGAAAGCTAACGTTAACTTGGCAGGAATACGTTATGGGAGCACTTTCAGGGAAGGCAGTCTTACTTGTGACTCATCAAGTTGATTTCCTGCCTGCATTTGATGCAGTTTTGGTTAGTCTCTTTGTTTTCATTGCATATCTTGGGGACTCTAAATTTTTGTTTTTTTCTGGGTTTTTATTTTCGTGTTACTTGATGTTCCTTCAACTCGGTTATCTGATGTAAGCTTGATTTTTTCGACAGTTGATGTCTGATGGTGAAATCCTACGGGAAGCTCCTTATCATCAATTATTGGTCTCAAGCATAGAATTTCGGGACCTTGTAAATGCACACAAAGAAACAGCTGGTTCCGAGAGACTTGCTGAAGTTACTTCTCCCCAGAGCCGTGGAACTCCTGTTAAAGAGATCAAGAAGGGATATGTAGATAAACAAATCGAAACATCGAAAGGTGACCAGCTGATCAAGCAAGAAGAGCGTGAAATAGGAGACACGGGGCTTAAGCCCTACATACAGTATTTAAATCAGAACAAAGGCTTTTTGTTCTTCTCCATGGCCGCTCTGTCTCAACTTATATTTGTGATTGGTCAAGTATTACAGAACTCTTGGATGGCCTCCAATGTGGACAATCCAGATGTTAGCACGTTGAGATTGATAGTTGTTTATCTGTTGATTGGAGTCGCATCAACACTGTTTTTGCTTTTTAGATCCCTCTCTTGTGTTCTTTTAAATCTTCAATCATCAAAATCTTTATTTTCACAACTTTTGAATTCCCTTTTCCGTGCACCTATGTCTTTTTATGACTCCACGCCTCTGGGAAGGATACTCAGTCGGGTAAGTATCACAATCGTAAAATGTTTTTTCATCAAGAGGGATCGGTGAAACTGATATATTGATCCTTTTTCTTTTCTGGTCCTTTTACAGATCTCTTCTGATCTGAGTATTGTCGATCTTGATGTCCCGTTCAGTTTAGTCTTTGCTGTTGGGTCTACCACAAATTGTTATACTAGTCTTGTAGTACTTGCTGTTGTTGTCTGGCAAGTCCTATTTGTCTCCATACCAATGATTTACACGGCAATTCGCTTACAGGTAATTTTTCACGAGTTCTATTCATAAGGGGTCGTTTTCCTTTATCTTGCATGTAAATAGCCATTATTTTTGCCTGCATGATGCTGACATTTTAGCATTATACATGACATAGACCGAACTTTGTCTTGAGCATAATTTGTAGTTGAAGGTGTGGAATTGGAGTTTTTACTAGCAAATTTACAAATGTCGCTTATTTCATTAACAGGGTTATTACTTCTCTTCTGCAAAAGAATTGATGCGGATCAACGGCACAACCAAGTCCTTGGTAGCAAATCATCTAGCTGAGTCTATAGCAGGAGCCATGACTATAAGAGCTTTTGAGGAGGAAGATCGTTTTTTCACAAAGAACCTTGACCTCATTGATACAAACGCTAGTCCTTTCTTTCACAATTTTGCAGCAAATGAGTGGTTGATTGGACGGTTAGAAATACTGAGTGCAGCTGTTGTTGCCTCTGCAGCACTCTGCATGGTTTTGCTTCCTTCTGGGACTTTTACTTCGGGTTTGTATTCTGACATTTATCTCCTCATACTAAGAAACCTTGACAATGCTTTAGAATTTTGAAATATTTCATGCAATAAATTCATCAAACAATATTAAGCTGCTAATATTTATCCACGAGATTTATTGTAACAATTACTTTTGTTATTTGCAGGCTTTGTTGGAATGGCACTTTCTTATGGTCTTTCACTAAACATTACCCTCGTATTATCAATTCAAAACCAGTGTATTTTAACAAATTATATCATTTCTGTTGAAAGACTAAATCAATACATGTATATACCAAGTGAAGCTCCTGAAGTGATTGAAGACAACCGCCCCCCACCCAACTGGCCGGTTGTGGGTAAAGTTGATATTTGCGATTTGCAGGTAAAATTTTGATTTTGTGATTGTTCTTATTCTATATCCATAAATGGTTCATATGCTGAGAAAATTAATGACCAAACAGATCAGATATAGGCTCGATGCACCGCTTGTCCTTCGAGGTGTTAGTTGCACATTTGAAGGAGGGCACAAAATTGGTATTGTTGGCCGAACTGGTAGTGGAAAGACTACTCTCATTGGTGCTCTTTTTCGTCTGGTGGAGCCAGCCGGAGGGAAGATTGTAGTAGATGGAATCGATATCTCTACAATTGGACTGCACGATCTGAGGTCACGTTTTGGAATTATACCTCAAGATCCTACACTTTTTAATGGGACTGTGAGATATAATTTGGACCCCTTATCTCAATATAATGACCAGGAAATATGGGAGGTAAATTTGAACACTTATTTTCGCGTTTTCGAAGCAGTTTTTTTTGTTTGTTTGTTTGTTTGTTTGCAATTGCTCATAATTACTTGTGCATTTTTGAAGGTTCTTGGGAAGTGTCAGCTTCGAGAGGCTGTCGAAGAGAAAGACCTAGGCCTGGATTCCCTAGGTAAGTATTCTGACATTCGTAAATATTTAGGACAATTGTTTTAGTTAGTGACAGTAACTGAAAATCGGTCACATATACAGTTGTGGAAGATGGATCGAACTGGAGCATGGGACAAAGACAACTTTTCTGTTTGGGTCGTGCTCTTTTGAGGAGAAGCCGGATTCTGGTGCTTGACGAAGCAACTGCGTCAATCGACAATGCCACTGACATGATTTTACAGAAGACTATCCGTACTGAATTTGCAGATTGCACTGTCATTACAGTAGCTCACAGGATACCAACTGTGATGGATTGCACAAAGGTACTCGCCATTAGCGACGGTGAGTTTTTTTTCCATCGAACTGATTTTTAAACACAAATTTCTGGTGTTCTCTGCGTATGTCATCTACTGGTTGATTGAATTTCTGTAAAGTTGGAAACTTTAACTTTCCGTTTCACATATAAACATATCTAATCCCTTGATTGTATTCAACAATTGAGTTTTGACATTCGAACATCCGCACTAGATAACGATTCTCCTGTTTAGCTCAAAATGTATTAAGAAAGTTTGTGTATGATATATTTCAGGAAAACTTGTGGAATATGATGAACCGATGAAGTTAATGAAGAAGGAAGGTTCATTGTTCGGGCAGCTTGTGAAGGAATACTGGTCTCATTTGAAGTCTGCAGAATCACATTGAGGCTAATGATAGTTTCCTTTGTAGCTTTTTTTTCTCTCTTGTTTTGGCAGCAAAGAGGAGAGAAAAATATAAAAAGGATGATTAGTAGTATCATTAATGTTCCCTTGCAAGGTAGCATTAGTTGTGTTTAAACTCTCATGTTTTCTTTTACAACAAGGCAATGAGTTATGATATGTTCATGGTCTCGATAAAGCTCAAATCAATAAAGAATCGTTGAATCGTTTGTCTAGATGATTAAAAAAGAGATGGAAATGAAAGATTGAATTGTTTTTGAAAATAGTCATTTTTCTTTGATGAACAACTTCTTCATATATTGGGTTGTTATTAAGATCGTATCTAATATGCCCTTTTTTTTTTTTTTTACTGTTGTTTAACAGTATTAAATTGTATGTGAATGGTGAATCAGATATTTTTAGAAAGGAATTAATTAATTAAACATCAAGAATCCACTTATAAAAAGAGTTATTGAAAGATAAATTACTCATAAATTCCTCACTACTATATTTTTAGTACTAATTTAAAATTTTGGGGAGGAAAATACCTCGACTTTCGTTTTTATTGTTTTTATTGTTTTTGCTGCTAATACATCTATTGGTTTGAAATTTTAAAAGTATATCAAGAAAAAAAAAAAAAAAGAATTTACTGATAGTTCTTTTAAGAGTATATCTTAAAATAAAAAGAATAAAAAACTAAGCTGAAAACATTAAAGGTAACATGAAACTTCTCATCATTTCATTCTCTATAGCCATCAGTTACTTGAAATTTTTCTTCACTAGCAATTAATGAATCTCCATTGGAGCTCTATTGCATATTTCTTGTCTTTGCTCTTGATAATTGAATGATTTGTAAGTTCTTGCTAGAGATGATTTGTAAGTTCAACAATGATTTGTAAGTTCTTGCTTTCAACAATGATTTGTAAGTTCTTTACTAGCAATTTTCACATCACTCTCTTCATCACTCTATTTCATTTATTATTATGTGGGGACTTCACATTTTTTTCACTACCTCATAGAATCTCTTTGTCAAAGCTTTCATTGGTGTATGCAGTTCTGATGTTTGAAATTAAGTGATGGTGAAATTAAAGATTTGATGTGTTTGGTGTTAGTTGTGCTCTTATTCAATATGATTCAGATGTCATCTTCGAAAGCACTTCACATGACTTCATGTGTTCGACGATTTACACCATTGTAGATGATGGCTGCTAGGCATTTGGATTTTAGAAGAGAAGCTGAGGAAAACTCACACTGCTTTACCTTTGAATCAATGGTTACTAGTATCGGTTCAAGGTGTCACATGGTTGTTCAAGAGTCTATTCTTGTGCCTTAAGGGAAATCATCTTCCAAGAGCGCTAATGCGTCTATTGTCCATTCTTGCCTTCTTGTTAGCTGTAATTATCTGTTCTTTATCCATTTTTGCTGCCAGTTTAATGAAAAAAGTATCGATGAAGATAGCTTTAGATGTTGTTTCCTTCCCCGGATCAATATTGTTACTTATATGTGCTTATAAACATGAAGTGAGTGATGTGAAAATTGTTGAAGGTAGTGACTTACATGAACCTTTGAATGTTGACGCGAATGGCATCAGTAACATCGATTCTGTTGGCCAAGTTACTCGATTTGCAAAAGCTGGATTCCTTCTGTAAGATGTCGTTTAGGTGGTTGAATCCATAGATGAAAAGAGGTAGGGAGAAATTTCTTGATGTTGAAGATATGTCCAATTTACGAGAGGCAGATCGAACAGGAAGCTATTATTCACTATTCTTGAATCGTTTGAATGAACGAAAACAAAACGAACCATCAATCTTGAGGACAATAATTATATGTTACTGGAGAGAGATTTTTGTGTCTGGATTCTTTGCCTTGGTAAAGATTCTCACCATGTCTGATGGTCCTTTGCTCCTCAATTCTTTCATTTTGGTTGCGGTGGGAGGAGCAAGTTTCAAATACGAAGGTTATGTATTGGCGGTATTGATTTTCGTTTCAAAGAGCTTAGAGTCCTTATCCGAAAGAAAGTGGTATTTCAGAACCATACTTATCGGTCTGAACGTGAGGTCTTTGCTCACAGCAGCCATTTACAAGAAGCAACTGAGATTGTCCAATGCTGCTAAGTTGATACACTCAGGTGGAGAGATAATGAACTATGTTACTGTGGATGTTTATAGAATTGGAGAATTCCCTTTCTGGTTTCATCAAACTTGGACGACAAGTCTCCAGCTTTGTATCGTGCTGGCAATTCTCTTCCGCACAGTAGGGTCAGCGACATTTGCAGCCCTGGTGGTTATAGTTTTCACCGTGCTGTGTAATACTCCGCTTGCAAAGTTGCAACACAAGTTTCAAAGCAGGCTCATGGTTGCACAAGATGTGAGACTAAAAGCTAGTTCTGAGGCACTTGTGAATATGAGGGTTCTGAAACTATACGCTTGGCAATCCCATTTCAAGAATGCCATTGAAGATTCAAGGAAGTTGGAATACAAATGGTTATCGGCAGTGAAGTTGCGGAAAGCATATAATAGTTTCCTCTTTTGGTCATCTCCTGTTTTGGCCTCTGCTGCTACTTTCGGGGCTTGTTATTTCCTCGAGGTCCCTCACTGTGCTAGTAACGTTTTCACTTTTGTGGCAACGTTACGACTTGTTCAGGAACCTATACGATCTATCCCTGATATAATAGGAGTTGTCATTCAAGCAAAGGTTGCATTTGCACGTGTTGTGAAGTTCCTCGAGGCACCAGAGCTACAGAGTGCATATGTCAGGTGGAACATGGAGGACGTGAACCATGCCATTCTCATCGAATCAGTCAATTTTGCTTGGGAGGAGAAATCTTCGATGCCAACACCAAGGAATATAAATTTAGACGTTAGACCTGGGGAAAAGGTGGATATGTGGTGAAGTTGGTTCAGGCAAATCAACCCATTTAGCAGCAATTCTCGGAGAAGTTCCAAATAAACAAGGAAATGTAAGTTTTGCACTTATAGTTTTGCTAATCAATTTATGTTGACGAGTATTCTGGTTTATTTTACAATGAATAGATTCAAGTGCAAGGCAAGACTGCCTAGTGGTGGCAAGGTTCCGGTTCCGAACCGGCGGTTTCGGTTCCTGGTTTGGGTGGAACCGGAACCGCCGGTTCCGGTTTTTACGGAACCGGCGGTTCTGAACCGGTTTTTTTTATTTTATTTTTATTTCTATTTTTTATTTTTTAATTTAAATTTAAAAAAAAAAAAAGACTTCTAAATTGTAAACTACTAAACTTGTAATAATGTAATTTTAAATAATAAAATAAAATAAAATATATAAATGAAACAAATGATAAAATACAAATTACAAAAGGAAATTAAAATAAAATAAACAAAATGTCAAATTACAAATTACATATTACATTTCATTGGATATTTGGGAATTAGGTCACCCGAAGTTTGAAAATAACATAAAATAAATAAATGATAAATTACAAAATTAAATTAAAATAAAACAAAAAAAAAAGTAAAGTTATTAGCTTTGCACTTAATTTTCACTGCAATTAAGTTGCCTACGTATCCTCTTGGGGGGTTTAGAGGAATAAAATGCCACGTAGTTCTCTTACCTTTTATTGTAGGTTTGTTAATGACATGAACTTGTGATGACGTGAATACGTGATCCACATCTTCTATTCTGGGCTCGTTGTACTTGTCTCTCCACTTTCATGTTCGTCATCTTTGAAGAAACCGTATGTTATCTCATGTTCGATTTCTTGTTGTCTATATTGAGCCTTTGTCAAATCATCCACACAAACCTGTATCTGGAGTGCTTTCGGAGTCAAGCATGAACGCCTTTCATCCAAGATATTCCCCCCGGCGCTGAACTCTTGTTCCACCACCACTGTAGAAACTGGTGTTGAAAAAATATTTTTGGCTATGATAGCCATGATTGGATAGTACTTTGCGTACTCTTTCCAATATTGTAATATATCAAATTGTTTGTCTGACGATATCTTCTATAAACTCATAATAATCATTTAGATAAGATTCAAGCTCAGAATACTTGTCAATGCTTGATGAAGAAGAAGATCTAGGTTTTTTGGTCTTTTTTGATAATAGACTATATCCTAAATTCAAAAATCCGGAGGATGATGATGTGGGCTGTGCAGTTTGTGTTCATGTAACATCTAAGTTGAGTGAGGATCCATAAACTAAAAGATATTCATCATATAAAGAATACAATAATTTCTTAATTCTATCATAACATGCATTAACATTATATTCTATGTTTAAACCTTGGATGCCATAATAACCATTGAGATAATAACAAAAATTTTGTAATTTACAACGTGGATCAAAAATCATGGCAATCAAATAAATATCTGGCAACTCATGATAATAACGTAACCATTTTTCCTTCATAGCATTAACGGCTTCCCCTATTTCTATGTCGGATTCACAATAAGCAAATGCACCAGCAATATTTAGACTTTCAATAATAAATAAATGAGTTGTAGGATAATAAACACCAGATAAATTTGTTGTAGCAGTATGAAAAACTTTTAACAAATTGAAAACGTTGTAACAAGCATCCTAATGAGATTTATAAAGTTGAATGTCAATAACATGAAATTGAATAAAAGAAACTAATAAATCTCTATACTCGTAACTTTGAGCAAGCAATTTATAAGTAGAATTCCAACGTGTTGGAACATCACGAGCAAATCTAACGGCACGTCTACCATTTTGTTTACAATATTTTACCCATGCATTCATTATAGAAGAATGTTTCCATAAAAACTGAAGGGCTTGTTTAATAGGTAGAATAAAATGAAAGAGTTTCTAATCCTTTTTGAACACATAAATTTAAAACATGACATGCACATCTTTGATGAAAAAATGCACCACCAACAAATGGTTTGCATAAATTAATTAAAGATGGAATAACAGCAGTATTGCTAGAAACATTATCAAAACCAATTGCAAAAATTTTGTTCTCAATTTTATACTCTGAAAAAATAAGTCGAAGCATTCTAACAATATTTTGAGCAGTGTGTGAATCATCAAAAACTCTAAATGCAAGAATTCTTTTTTGGATATTCCATGCATCATCCATAAAATGGCAAGTGACACCCAAGTATGAATGTGATCGCCAATGGTCAGTCCATATGTCGGCACATACGGAAACACGACCGTTATATTTTTCAAAAAATCTTTCTAACTTTTTTTTTTTCTTTTACATAAATCTTTTCAAGTGTATATACAAGAGTGGATCTAGGAACACGGTATACAGCAGGGTTTAATGCTCGTCGACAATAATTAATAAAACCAACCCTTTCACGAATACCGAATGATAAGTGTTCTACTGCTACCATTCTAGCTAATTCTTCCTTATTTTATTCATCAGTATAACGAAATAATTGTTGGTTAAGAGTAGCGTACCTGGGAATTTGTGTTTGTGACCTCGATCTGGTCTCTGCTTCTGGATGTTTGGTTTGAATATGCTTCCGATAAGTGTCATATCCTCCGGATTTGGACCACTTATATACTTTATTGCAATAATTGCAAGCCGCTACATAGCTTCCATCTTCTTGCCTAACTTTCTTCATATGTTTGACGAATAGATCAGATTTGCTCTATTTCGGATCCGGTTCGTCCTCATCTGCTTCCGGTGGATCAAAATCATAATTCGGAGGTGTATCAATATCAGACATATTTTCTGAATGGCTTGTCAAATTAGGGCCGGGGGGTGGCATTATGACCGGGTTCTGAAATTATTAAAGGGGGAGTAGGAATGTTTAGGTCTAGGTCTTCAGCATAGGCCCAGCGTTGCAGATAATCATGATAGGTGGTGTCGTTATGACCGAGATTATCGACCATTTGACCCTTACCTTTCATCGAAATCGAACGCCTATGATCGTCATGGCCGTGACCCCTTCCATTTCCACCACTTGCCATTGGATTGGACGGAATAAATTTGGGACTAGAGAAATACTGAAATAGATAATTGAAAACTTAGAACTTAGAAGAATAATACTATAAAGTATAAATCTATATTCTATAATAATATAATACTATAATAGTAGATTAGTAGTAACTAGTAAGTACTAAGTACTATTACAGTAAGTACTAAGTAGTAACTAGAAATAAGATAAATTGTAAATAAATGAAATTGGAAACTTAGTATTTAGTATTTACTAAATAGTAATTGGTTATTCGGAAATTAAATAAATTAGAAATAAGATAAATTGTAAATAAAATTAATTACAAATAAAATTAATTGCAAATAAAATATATTGGAAATAAAATATATTGTAAATAAAATTAATTGGAAATAAAATTAATTGCAAATAAAATTAATTGGAATTTTGAAAATAAAATTAATTGCAAATAAAAAAAATTGCAAAATTAAATAAATAATAAAAACCTTGGAAACTTGGAGTCTTGGAGAGTTGGAGAGTATTGGAGACTTGAGAGTTGAGTATTGAGACAATGAAACTTAAAATAAAAATTAGAAATTTAGAATTAGAGATTTAGAGAATTGAGAATAGAGAGAATTGAGATTTGAGAGAAATAGAGAATGAGAGGAAAATAAGAAATTAGTGTGAGATTGTGAGAAAAAAAGAAAGGGGAGGAGGGGTATTTATAGAAAATAAAAATAAAAAATTAAAGGGGTGGCCGTTGAGGCCCAACGGTATACTGACGTCAGCATGCCGTTGGGCCTCAACGGTCAAAAAAAAAAAAAAAACCGGCCGGTTTGAACCAACCGGAATCGTCAGTTCCAGCACGGTTCGAACCGACCGGTTCGTTAAACATTAGAACCGGAACCGGAACCGGAACCGGAACCAGAACCGGAAAACTGGTTCCGGTTCCGATTTTTTCTATTCCGATTCCAGTCCGGTTCCACAGTTGGAACCGGAACCTTGCCAGGTCTAAGACTGCCTATGTTTCTCAAACAGCTTGGATCCAGACTGGAAGCATACATGAGAACATTTTATTTGGATCTCCTATGGATAGCTATTGAACAAATGCGTATTTTTTTTATTATTCTTCTCTATATAGGAGGTAATTTATAGAAGAAACACAACTAGAAAAGAATCAATAAATACTATAATTAAGCTAATTGATTCCTTAATCAAAACAAATAAAGAAATACAACTAGAAAAGAAACATGAAATTCTATAATTAAGCTAATTGATTCCTAAACAAAATAGAAGTCATATACATTTATGACAAAATATTCTAACATATTCTAACACCCCCCTCAAGTTGGTGCATAGATGTCATTCATGCCCAATGTGCTAATTAAGTCATGGAAGCTCCTTCCATTAAAGGCTTTCGTAAGGATATTTGCAAGCTGGTCTTTATTTGTAGGTAGTACCGGTGGTCGGTGATAGAAGGGCCAGCTGTGAGGCTTATTGGAAAAAAAAAAAAAAAAAGGTTAAAAAAGTTGAAAAGTTGAAAAAAAAAAAAAGAAGCTTAGTAGTAGAAAAGTTGAAAATAGGCAATAGTCCCGTTAGCAACTTATAGAAGTAGTTGAAAAACAGGTAGCAATCCTATTTAGTAGTAGAGAAGTTGAAAACAAGCAATAGTCCTGTTAACAACTTAGAGTAGTAGTAGAAAATACATGTAGCAGTCTTGTTTAGTAGTAGAAAAGTTGAAAATAGACAATAGTTTCAACTTAAAGTAGTAGTAGAAAAAACAAGTAGTAGTCCTATTGAAAAAACAGGTAGCAGTCCTGTTTAGTAGTAGTAGAAAAAAAAAAAAAGAAAAAAAAAAGGGTAGCAAGTAGAAAAAAAGGGATAGATTAGAAAAAGGGATCGATAGAAAAAAAAAGGATAGATAGAAAAAGGGGTAGCAAGTAGAAGAAAGAAAAAAGAGGTAGCAAGTAGATCTTAATGATTTTATTATTATTATTATTATTATTTTTTAACATAGTAGAAATAGTAGCGGAAGCAAAAGAACAGTAACTCCGGCGGCCGAAACAATAACCAATAACTCTGGTAACTGAAACAGTAAAATCGACGGCCGAAACAATAAATTAGATACTCAGAACAGTAAATCCGGTAGAAAGAGGGCTGAATGTCGGAGAAGCAGAACGGTAGTACCTTTTTTCCTCCCTGTCAGCACCATTGCCACTAGCTACCGGCAGTGAGATTCAAAGAAAAAAAAAAAGACCTAAAAATTTGATTTATGCTCTGATACTATGAACAAATTCATATTTTGTTTATTATTCTTCTCTGTATAGGAGGTAATTTATATGAGAAATACAACTAGAAAAGAATCAGGAAATCATATAATTAAGCTAATTGATTCCTTAATCAAAACAGATAAAGAAATACAACTAGAAAAAAAAAAAAACAAGAAATCCTATAATTAAGCTAATTGATTCCTAAACAAAATAGAGTCCTATACATTAATGACAAATATTCTAATATATTCTAATTGATTTATGCTCTGATACCATGAATAAATTTATATTTTATTATTATTCTTTTCTGTATAAGAGGTAATTTATAGAAGAAATACAACTAGAAAAGAATCAGGAAATCCTATAATTAAGCTAATTGATTCCTTAACAAAATAGTAGAGGAAGCAAAAGAACAGTAACTCTGGCGGCCGGAACAATAACCAATAACTCCGGTAGCTAAAACAGTAAAATCGACGGCCGAAACAATAAATTAGATACTTAGAACAGTAAATCCGGTAGAAGGAGGGCCGGATGTCGGAGAAGCAGAATGGTAGTACCTTTTTTCCTCACTGTAAGCACCACTGCCACCAGCTACTGGCAGTGAGATTCAAAGAAAAAAAAAAAAAGACCTATAAATTTGATTTATGCTCTGATACTATGAACAAATTTATATTTTGTTTATTATTCTTCTCTGTATATGAGGTAATTTATATGAGAAATACAACTAGAAAAGAATCAAGAAATCTTATAATTAAACTAATTAATCCTTTAATCAAAACAGACAAAGAAATATAACTAGAAGAAAGAAAGAAGAGAAAAAAAAAAAAAAAAAAAAAGGAAATCCTATAATTAAGCTAATTGATTCCTAAACAAAATAGAAATCCTATACATTAATGACCGTATTTTGGAGTTGAAGGAGTTGGATTCCAATCTTTACAAGCAAATTTTACTAAATGTTGCTTCCTTTTTCTTTTCTAAACAGAGTTACTACTTCTCTACTGCAAAAGAATTGATGCGGATCAACCCGCACAACCAAATCCTTGGTAGCAAATCATCTAGCCGAGTCTATAGCAAGAGCCATGACTATAAGAGCTTTCAAAGTGGAAGAGCGTTTTCATGCAAAGAACCTTGACCTTATCGATACAAATGCTAGTCCTTTCTTCCACAGTTTTGCAGCAAACGAGTGGTTGATCCAACGGTTAGAAACACTCAGTACAGCTGTTGTTGCCTCTTCAGCACTGTGCATGGTTTTGCTTCCTCCTAGTACTTTTAGTCCAGGTGAATATACATACATACATATATATATATATATATATATATATCTGTGTGTGTATATATATATATATATATTGCTATCTCGGATAAATTTATCGTGTGTGTGTGTGTATATATATATCAAGCTACTGACTTATATGCAACAGATTTCTTACAACAATCACTTCTGTTATTTGCAGAATTTATTGGAATGGCACTTTCTTATTATCTTTCATTGAACATTACTTTTATAATGTCAATTCAAAGGCAATGTACTATAGCAAACAGTATCATTTCTGTAGAAAGACTATACCAATATATGCATTTAACAAGTGAAGCCCCCGAAGTGATCGAAGCAAACTGTCCCCTGCCCAACTGGCCGGCTGTGGGTAAAGTGGACATTTGTGATTTGCAGATCAGATATAGGCTCAATGCACCACTTGTACTTCAAGGTATCAGTTGCACATTTGAAGGACACAAGATTGGTGTTGTTGGGAGAACTGGCAGTGGAAAGCTACTCTCATCGGTGAACTATTTTGTCTGGTGGAACCAGCAGGAGGGAAGATTGTAGTAGACAGTATTGACATCTCTAACATTGGACTGCACGATCTGAGGTCACGTTTCGGAATTGTACATCAAGATCCTACTCTTTTTAATAGGACAGTGAGATATAATCTGGACTCCTTATCTCAACATACTGACCAGGAACTATGGGAGGTACATTTCTAACTTTTTCGTATTTCCGCTGCTTATTATTCCTTTTGCTTTTTTTATTTTTTTTATTTTTTTAAGGTTCTTGGGTAGTGTCAGCTTCAAGAGGCTGTCCAAGAGAAAGAACAAGGCCCCGGATAATTTAGAAAAGTATGCTGACATTCTTGTATTTTCAGGACAATTATTTTTAGTTAGTGACATTAACTAAAACCCAGTTACATACAAAGTTGTTGAGGATGGATCGAACTGGAGCGATAGAAAAAGACAGCTGTTCTGTTTGGGGCGTGCACTTTTTGAGAAAAAGCCGGATACTGGTGCTTGATGAAGCAACTGCATCAATTGACAATGCAACTGACATGATTTTGCAGAAAACAATCCGGACTGAATTTGCAGATTGCACTGTCATTACTGTAGCTCGCAGAATACCAACCGTGATGGATTGCACAATGGTACTCACCATCAGCGATGGTGAGTCTCGTTCAATTGAGCTTAACTTGAATCACAAGTTAACGGTGTTCTCAGTACAAGGTGTCAAGAGTTCTTAGGTCATCTAAAAGACTTGAAGTTTTATCATTTAGATGGTGAAAAACATTTGAACATCTGTACTAGATAATCACTTTTATTTTAGTTCAAAGTGTATTAAATCGAGTCGTGTTTGGAATATATAGGAAAACTCTTGGAATATGAGAACCAATAAAGTTAATGAAGATAGACAGTTCACTTTTTGGGCAGCTTGTGAAGGAGTACTGGTCTCATTTGCACTCAACAGAATCACAGTGAGTCTGATAATTATATCATGGAATAATTATCCTATCAAGGAGTATCAGTGTCATTTCCATATAGGATTTTGGAGAAAATCTTGTATGGGACGGTCCCAGTGACGTGGATATGGGACCATCCAATCAGAGCATGCCACAAGTGTGCCACATATTCTCCCAATGTATATGTGGCGTGCTTTGATTGGACGGTCCCATATCCACGTCACTGGGACCGTCCCATTAAAGTTTTTCTCAGGATTTTGACTTTCTAACGTTACACACCGCAATTTATCATGTAACGTTACAAAGTCCACGCTTGTTGAGTTCTCCTATGTATTGTGTATTTCTTTTTCTCTTGCTTTGGCAGCAAATTGGAGAAAGAAGAGTATGTAATGTTTTAGTTGTGTTAAAAGTGAGTTGTGATAAGTCATTTTCATGAGAATCCAATATTTTTATAAATCTTGTTTTGGAATATATTTATATTTAGTTGAATTTGATTTTTATTTATATTTATCTTAGAGTTATCAAAGATTAAACTTTTCAATTCAATATTCTTGGATTCTCTTATTTTACAATAATTCATCATAATTCAAGGAATTATTTTCTTAAATGACACTACCACTCATATTTTACAAATCCCAAACTCTTCTAAATTACTCTTTTCATATATTATATTTCAAAAACAATAATATAAAATAATCAAAAATGGTATATATATATATATTTTAAGGTATTACAACTATTTTTTACTTTGAAAATACTAATTAGGAAAATGAAACTTAATTATCAATATAAGTAATTACAATATTTATTAAAAACGGTTTAAAATGAAGTTTGTTTAGGGATTCAGATCCTCAACTATGCTGATAATATAAAATGAATTAGGAATTCAGTTTTTCTTAAAAATCGAACTTAATTCCCCTCCCCATTTCATGTACATTTAACATTTTCACTCCTAAAAGAGATTATTTGGAAAAATAAATATATTTTTTAATAGAAAAAAAAAGTTTTTAGCTTCATCAACATAAGTGGGTTCCTGAACCCTCATCCAAAAAGTGACAAGACTGCTTGAAAGTTGAAACTTGAAAGTCTTAAAGCTTTCCTTTTTCACTTCAAACAATGGCAGCTTCTTTGTTGTCTTATTTATTTATTTTATTTTCTCATTTGATATAAAAGAAATAAAAAATTAATCAAATACAGAGGATAAAAAAAATGTCTACAGTTTCTGCTTCAAGATTTTTGAAACCAGATATCTTCTTCTTATCTTCATCACCACTCTTCAATCCAAAATTCTCTTCTTTTCCCAATTTACACCCTCCCCTGTTCTCCAAATTCCCTCCATGTCCCCACCCAATCTCTTTCTCTCCAAGTAAAAAAACCCTAACCCTAGTTTTTTCCAAGTCATTTGAAACTGAAGAAGAAGAAGACGAAGAAAAAGAAAAAGAGCTGTCCTCCACAGAAGACAATGACTGGCTCAAGAGACTCCCAGATAAGACCAAGTCTCTGTACTCCCATAGCTTGCCTTGCATTGAAGCTTGCCTCAGGAATTTAGGGTTTCATCAGAGCAAAGACGACCGTGCCGTCTGGTTGGTTGAAAAGCTTGACTGGCACGCTCATTTGTCGCTGGATATCACTGATCTCTATATAGGGTAATAATTTGTGGTGCTTTTTTATCTGGGGTTTTGTTAATTTTTTCAATTGTTGTTGGAATATGTATGTGCTAGTGTTTTTGTTGATTGTCAGATGAGAAATTTTGTTGTTTTTGGATGATTTTTGAGTCAAGTTTTGAACTAGCTATGTAAAAATACAAACTTGCAAACAGTTGACTAGTGACTGTATATGGTGATTGAGTTTTTGGATTGATATTTGGTGAAAATCATAGCTAGTTAAGTAGTTATTGGTTTCAACATTTGGGTAGAGTCCTATCTAGAGAGGCTTTGGGTCCTGAGGCATTCAAGTGTTGTTAAGTGAGTTGGGTAGGACTCGGGCTCGGTGATGATGGTTGAGACTTGAGAGCAGGAGGTTTGAGCTTCATGGTGTCTGGAGCAATTTGCAGTCTTTCATGCCCTTAATCTACTAACATGGTTGAACTTGTAAGGATTTTCTTTAATAGTTTTTTGGGTGTGTTATTGGTTTCAACTCTAGCAGTGAAGCTTATTTCTGCTGCCCGTTGATAGTCATCCGTCCTCTCGAGTCAGGGTCTCATTGGTTATAACTGGGAAGTCATAGGCTAGGCTGTGGTATTTTTAATAATCTCGATCTGACCTCTATGATGGAGGATGATCTAGGCTGTGATGTGTATCACAGGTTGTTACAACCCGTTTCTGCTTCTGTCCTTCGTTAGTTTACCTTTTCGTAGTCTCGCGTTGCCTTTGGTAGCTTGCAAAGTTGCTGATCTTTGTGGATTGCATTATGATTAATGTCATGTTACCTAGACGACTTTAGTTTTAAATTTAGGTGGAAATTGGTGAAACGATAACCTGATAGTGACTTTTAGATCTTTTATTGCATAAGATGCGGAAATTAGTGTGTATATATATTGTCCATAGAACTAACGCCGAATAGAATGAAATGCAATGTAAATAAATATTGTAATGTTGTCAAGAATAATCTATAGTCATCATTGAGAAATTGAGTGACCATAAAACATGACCGTAAAGGAATTTGAATTGCAGTGAGGCTGTTGAAATGGTCGAATAATGATCAAAGAGGAACAGAGAGAAGTTAGGATTAGCGTTTTGCGAGGACTATAATTCTGATGCTTGCTGCAGGCCTTCTCTCAAACCCTTTTTCGCGATTAAGTAGCCTTTTCTTATCCCAAAATGGTCATTTGTTCGATAGAAGAAACTAACTCTCGTAAACGTAAACAGGTTGTTATAATGTCGGTTTCCTGTTTTTGTACAGTACAGCAATAATACTAAGAGATGGTATCCTTTTCTTGTGATGCAGGTACTTGAAGAGTGGACCTGGGAATCTCGAAAAAGATGTGGAGAGGAGATTCAGCTATGTATTGAGTAGAGAAGATATTGGAAACGCCATTCTTGGAGGACCATGAAACCTGCATTTTTCTCTCTAGGAGTAGAATAGTCTTAATTCTGTATTAAATTTATCAATTACTTTATATTCTCTCTTTTGAA
The DNA here is from genome assembly GCA_035582765.1 of Acer negundo. Taxonomy (NCBI): domain Eukaryota; kingdom Viridiplantae; phylum Streptophyta; class Magnoliopsida; order Sapindales; family Sapindaceae; genus Acer; species Acer negundo. The sequence goes on from CM069241.1 coordinate 2,577,414, forward strand.
ATCGAAAAGAAATTTGATAATAAAAATTCCCCTATTAATATTTATACAAATCAAATATCTGTTCTTCTTCATTCACACTCTAAGGTAGCTGTTTTCCGTGGGAGGATGATGACGATATTTTCCTTGTCAAAGTTTTATTTAATTTTTTGAAAGATTACGACAGAGTTATTAATAAAATGAAGAATTGAAATAAAATAAACCTTAACTATCTGTATTAATTACTCTGATTTATTATGAGATCTTTTTTGATAAAGTTGTTAAGATCGGAATCATCTTCACACCTTTTTATCATCTTCGTCATTTGAATTCCTATTTGGATTGAAATGTAGGATTTTTGATACATTATTTATTTATTTTTTATATAACAATAAATTTAAAAGAAAAAAGAAAGAGAAAATAATAATTAAAAAATAAGATAGTTTTTCAAAAATAAAATAAAATAAATTTGTATTAATGTATTTTGGTTTTAAACGACGTCGTATCATAGTGGGTTTATGTTTGGAATTTGCATTATTGCCGCCAATTTGTTCCGGCCAAACGCTGGCTCTCATCATCTTTTTGTCCTAAAACACCGCCGTTTCTTCATCGGAATTCAGATCTACAAAATCAAATCTCTCTCTCTCTCCAAGTCCCAATCAAATTAGAAATAATGGAGACTCCTCTTGACGACGATTCGTCGATCACGATCACTGACTACTCCAAAACGCAGCGTATAGTCCTCTTAATCGACCTCGACCCGCTCCTCAACCTCCGCGACCCAAACCCTTCTTCTAATCTCTCTCTCCTCGTCAAAGCTCCCTCCCCTTCATTTTCTCTCTCCTTTGACCGCCCCGACACCACCCTCCGATCCCTAGAATCTCTCATCTCCAATCCATCTCTCAAGACGCTGTCTTTATCGCCGTCTTCGTCTCGGGCTGTCAATGTCTCGGCGTCGATGCAGCAGCTGGTTCACGATTACACGTGGGACCCGGTCATTTGCGTTGCCAGGCTGGCGCGACAAGTGGTGACTACGATCCGGGTAATGTTTCGGCCTTTTTGAGGTCTAATTTGGTGGTTTTGTTTTCGCCGATTGTTAAGTCTGTTGATTTCATGAGTGGGTTCTTGGATGATGAGTGTTTGAGAGATGAGGGTTTGTTTAATGACAGGTTTCGCAGGTTGTTTGAGAGTGTAAACGATGCGTTTATTAGAAATGATATTCATTTTAGCTGGGTTGATGTTAACTGTGAATTTGAATCCAGTGATGCACAGTGAACCAGACTTTCCACCGACAGGGGAAAGTCTTCCATCCACATAAACTCATGCCGTCTAATATCATGGATAACCACACCAACTTCCTCAGAAAGAGCATGACCCTTTAGCTTGTAGGGTTTAATGATAAAGAACCCAATTGTAAAACTAAAGTAAATTATATATATTAAGAGCATCTTTAAGGTTATTCTAAAAAAATACAAGAGTAATAAAAATTTGATTATTTATCCTAATTCCTAAAAACATTGTCTAATGGAGTCACTAAAATTTAGTAATAGCTTTAATTAATAATCAAATTGCCTCTTCAATAATCAAATTTGAAAATTGACTTTCAATCATTAAATACAAATTTAATCCAAAATAATTTTATTTTTTCTCTCTCATTTGTGGATTTTTTTTTCTTCTCTTTTTTCTCTGATCGCCTATGTATCTTATCATTGTTTCGATCCCAAAAATTTCAATTAGGTAAAATTCGTCTCTTCATTACGAATAGATCAATACCCATATCATATACCTTATGTTGTCTTTTATAGTTTTTTTTTTTTTTTACCCTATTTTGGTTAATGATAAATTGAAGGAAAATTTTATTATAATTCTGTAACAACAATCAAAGGTTGATTTTAGGGCAAAAATATTTATTAACTAAGGTTTAATTCACCCCCCAAAAATAGAGAATTGATTTGATAGTCTTACTAGATTAGTGATGAAAGAAACTCAAAGAGAAATCCATCATTTTTATATGTAGAGAAAGAAAAAAAAAAGAGTATTTAATATCTTGAGATATAAGATATATATAGATACTATAAGTTTATGAAATAAAAATGAGCAGGAACATAAAAAAAAAATATAACAGATGTAGATTTTTGATTTAAATAAAATGTACTATTATAAACTATATATCATCAATTTTAGCAATCTCTGAAAACAATGTATTAACAATATACTCTAATGGACAAAACAATCCAAAAAAAAAAATTGTTCATTTGGAATTTTGGATTATAGACTTGAGTAGCTGATTAATTTAGTAAACAAGTTATTGACTTTTATTTGACTTAAGTGCAAAGAGTTTGAAGTTCATATACTTGTATTATATCAAAATGACTACAATAATTCTTCTTAAAATGCAATTTTGATAATGATAAAGTTCAAATGGTGCCCATATCAATCACCGTAGTATTAATGGATTAATCGATGAGAAATAATTTGTACAACCGGGGTCACGTAACCTTTACGGTCCCGTTGTGTATTTTTTTTTTAAAAACATATGGGTCCCACATATTAAATACGCGAACCCCACATGTTTTTTATAAAAAAAAATACATTACAGGACCGTAAAGGTTGTACGACCCCGGTTGCGTATAGAATAGGCTTGTCCACATATCAAAGACATAGGACAAGATAAATCATAATTATTTATCATAGAAAACATAGCTATCTAGCCATGCTGTATTTTTCCCATTACTTTATTCATGATTGATTAGTACCTTTCTACAGTTCTGTTAATCTATAAATTACAACTATCATTAACTTTATTGTAAAAAAAAATTTCCCTAATAAAGAAATCTGTCATGTAATTTAGGAACTTCATAATGTAAAGTTTGTATAGCTTTATGCTAAGTAGCACGGGTACGGATACGGATATTGGATACGGATACGGCACGATACGAGGATACGGTAAATCTTTAAAAACTAGGATACAGATACGACATGATACGTCAATTAAAATAATATATATTTATATTTTCTTAAAAATAATAATATATGAAAACATATTTGATAATTCATTCAAAATCAAAACATATATTTGATAATTCATTCAAAATCAAAACATATTCAGAATCCAAATAAAACATGTCACATATCTATATAAGTCATAGTAATATAACATATTACAATATCTAAATAAAACATGTCACATAAGTTGTAACATATTACAAAATCTAAAGAAAACATATGTCACATAAGTTATAACACATTATAAAATCTAAATAATACATAAAAAAAAAAAAACTTATAAAATATATTCTAAATTCCTATTTAATTTCGTTATCATTATTCATATGGTTAAATGATCTAGATAATTTGACCTCTAACTCTTGTTTATCAAGAGAAAAGTTTTCAATATCATGTATCCCGTTATTCTCCATGTCAATGGAATCAAAACCAAAATTTCTTTACAATTTCATTTTGACACCTAAATTTTTGAAATTATAATTTGACCACGTTTTATACTAAATTAATTATAAGAGGAAATGGTGGAAAATATCACCTTTTCCAACTCACTCGGTGACAAAGTGATCGATTTAATAACGTAAGTTTAAAAGGCACTAAAGTAAGTGATTTTCCAAAATGCCCTTATTTTACACATTCTCTTTCTTACTTTAAAGTTTTCTGAGTTTTTTTCTTTCATATTCCTTTGTAACAAACCTTCAATGGAGGATGGAGGTTGAACACCATAACATTATCAATTCATCTCCTTTGTATAATTAATTTTGTAACGCTACGCAAACACATTCGGGGGTCGAGCTGGTTATATGAATTTTGAATCTAATTGAAAAGTCTCGGAGAAGAAATGAAAATGTTCGGAGAAGTAATGAAAAGGCTCGGATAGTTTATTAAAAGGCTCGGAGAAGTAATGAAATTAACAAAAAAAAAAAATTGTTGAAAAGTCTCGGAAAAGAAATGAAAAGGCTCGGACAGTTCATTAAAAGACTCGGAGAAAAAATAAAAAGGCTCGGAGAGTTCATTAAAAGGCTCGGAAAAGAAATAAAAAGGCTCGTATATTCAAAATTTTTTTTAAAAAAATGATTGGCTTAGAGAAGAAATGAAAAGGCTCGGAGAAGTAATGAAAAGTCTCGGAGACTAATTGAAAAGTATCGGAGACTAAATGAAAAGGCTCGAGCCTTTTCATTACTTCTCCGAGCCTTTTTATTTATTCTCCGAGACTTTTCAATAATTTTTTTTTTGTTAATTTCATTACTTCTCCGAGCCTTTTAATGAACTGTCCGAGCCTTTTCATTACTTCTTCGAGCCTTTTAATGAACTGTCCGAGCCTTTTCATTTCTTCTCCGAGCCTTTTCATTTCTTTTCCGAGACTTTTCAACAATTTTTTTTTTGTTAATTTCATTACTTCTCCGAGCCTTTTAATAAACTATCCGAGCTTTTTCATTACTTCTCCGAGCCTTTTCATTTCTTCTCCGAGACTTTTCAACAAATTTTTTTTTTGTTAATTTCATTACTTCTTCGAGCATTTTAATGAACTATCCAAGTATTTTCATTACTTCTCCGAGCCTTTTCATTTCTTATCCGAGCCTTTTCATTTCTTATCCGAGCCTTTTAATGAACTATCCGAGCCTTTTCATTACTTTTCCAAGCCTTTTCATTTCTTCTCCGAAACTTTTAATGAACTGTTCGAGCCTTTCTAAGCTTTTTCCGAGACTTTTTCGAGCCTTTTTAACAATATTTTTTATTCTTCGCACAATCTGTTTAAGGTTTACAAAAGAGTGTTTTAAATTGAAAAAAAGAAAAAGAAAAAAGCAACTAACAAGACGGTTTGTATCTCAGATGTAACTAACAAATGCTGGGACATAAAAAAAGTCACTATTGTGTTTGGTCGTGGTCCACCGTCGTCCATTGATGGAGGATTTTGAAAGAAAAAAAAAAACAAAATGGTGAAGAAGGTTACTGTGGGGGGCATTTTTGTCCGTTCACCATAATAGGTGCCTTTTAAACTTAAGTTATTAAACCGGTGACTTTCTTACAAAGTCAGGCCCAAATAGTGACAAAAAAATTTTGAACCCTTAATTATAATATTGCCCCAAAAGTATCCTTAATGTATCCTCCAAGTATCTTCAAGTATCTGTCAAGTATCGGCTAGTCAAACTTATGAAAAAGTCAACGGATACGCCATTTGGTGTATCGGATACGTATCCTGAAGTATCCGTGGAGTATCTGAACCGGATACAAGTTCGATACGAGTTACTTCCACCAAATGGAGTATCCGTGCTTCCTAGGTTTTATGAAAATCACCATAAGAAATTGTGATAAAAGTTTGTTAACCTTTTCATTGATGCCCTCTTCTTTTCTGAGTCTCACTCTCTCTCTCTCTCTCTCTCTCTCTCACTGATTATATAGAAAAAGATTGAGAAAACAACACAAACTCAAGCTCTCTTCTTCAATGGCTTCGTGTTCATTTCTTCTGTGTCTTCTTCTCTGCTTCACATTCTTCATTTCTAGTTCAGCTGCTGCTTCAACTGAAGCAGATACAGACTTATTCTTTCTAGGTGGCATTTGGAAAGAACATAATCATGATCCATCTCCCCTTTCTTTCTTTCTTTCTTTAACTTTCGAATAGGTAATAATTAATACCCTACCATATTGAATTCAATGTTCTCGCTGTCGTCAAATTCACAAGTTGCAAAACATTTTCAATCTTTTTACGAAAAAGATAACTACTTTTCCATTAAAATTTTACAAGCTACAATCACGTTATTCGACAGAAACAACTCGTCGAGGGAATTACACAAACATCCCTCTAGGTTTGATAAAATTATTACCTATTCTAGTAATGACACAATACATAATAATTAAAACCATATTTGGGCCCTATCTAATAAAATATTGAACAACATTAACCCCCTTCAATAATTGCTCTTCTTTCTCTACGTAGAGAAAATTGTATTGTAGAACATCATATAGACAACGAAAATGAGGTATAAATTTTAATTAAATTTAACAACCGAATATTTTGGATAGTTTTTTTTGGGACAACCCTTTTGGATTTAGTTGACGAAGAGACCAGACACATTTGGTTTGGTTGGAGAAAATTTCGGGTTTCGTGTTCACTGGTTAGTATATCCCTTTTTTTTTGTTTTTTTGTTTTTTTGTTTTTGTTTGTTTAATTTGATTTGAATGCTTCCTCTGATCAATGATTCGTTTTTTTTTTTGTTTTTTTGTTTTTTTTTGTTTTTATATAAAATAACTAATGTCCCATATGAATCTACAATTCTGCATATCAAATAGTTACACATAAACTCCATACTTGAAGATCACATCTTTAGAATTTTTTTGAATGTGACAAGTTTAAAGACTAAATGTTAATGACAACAACTCTCTCTCACTCTCTCTCTATGTGGGAGTCTCTTGTTGTCTTGCATTCTGTTAATGGAGGCTGGAACTTCTTATAGCAACATTTGCAGTGCAATTTGATTACTTGTTGAGAGAAAAAAGAAGGGTCTTTTTGTTTGAAGCCATTAGAGGTACTCATCATCTTTTTCTACACGAAATTAGTTCAATTTTTTGCTTTACTGTTAATGATTCTCCATTGGAGCTGTATTGTATTGTATGTCTTTGCTTTTGGTCTCAATAGATGGAACTTTTTTCTGGTTCTGATTTCTTACAAGTGTTTGTGTGTCATTGACTTGCATTTATGTGTTTTTATTTATTTATTGTTGTTAATGTTATGTGGGGACTTTCGCTTTCACTACCTTATTGAATCTCTTTATCAAAAATCCCAATGCATTTGATTATGTAGTTTCATTTTTGTTTGGATGATTTGAGCTTTTAATTAACAGAAGTTTTGCTTTTTTATGCTGTTCAGGGTTTTTTTGGAGCAAGTTAAAAAAAAAAAAAAAAAAAAAGTAAATAGTGATGGAGGATTTGTGGTCTGTGTTTTGTGGGGAATCTGGTTATTTAGACATGGATGGAAAGCGATGCAAGTCTGGTTTTATGCTTTTGAGTCATCTGGATTCATGTATCAATCACGTCTTGGTCATTTGCTTCAATGTTTTGCTGTTAGTCATGCTTGTAATCAATATGATTCAGAAGTCGAAAACACTTCACATTCCTGCACGTTTTCAACGTAAAACACCGTTGCAGATAGTGGCTGCAGTTGTAAATGGTTGTCTTGGACTAGTGTATTTAGGGTTAGGCATTTGGATTTTAGAAGAGAAGCTGAGGATAGCTCAGACGGCGTTACCTTTGAATTGGTGGCTACTAGTTTTGGTTCAAGGTGTCACATGGTTGACTTTGAGTTTAACTTTAAGTCTTAGAGGAAATCATCTTCCAAGAGCACCAATGCGGCTATTGTCCATTCTTGCCTTCTTGTATGCCGTAATTGTCTGTGCTTTATCCATCTTTGCTGCCATTTTAAACAAAGGAGGAGTGTCGATAAAGATAGCTTTAGATGTTCTTTCCTTACCCGGAGCCAGTTTGTTGTTGTCATGTGCTTATAAGTATAAACAGGAAGAGAGTGATGTCAAAATTAGTGAGGGTGGCTTATATGAACATTTGAATGGTGAAGCAAATGGCATCAGTAAGATGGATTCTGTTGGTGAAGTTAGTCGATTTGCCAACGCTGGTTTCTTCAGTAAAATGTCATTTTGGTGGTTGAATTCATTGTTGAAAAGGGGGAGGGAGAAAACTCTTGCAGATGAAGATATACCCGATTTGCGGGAGGAAGATCGAGCAGAGAGCTGTTACTCTGTATTCCTTGATCATTTGAATAAACAAAAACAAAAGGAGCCATCATCTCAACCGTCAATATTGAAGACGATAATACTTTGCCACTGGACAGAGATTTTCGTGTCTGGGTTCTTTGCTTTGCTAAAGATTCTCACCGTATCTGCTGGTCCGCTGCTCCTTAATGCCTTCATTTTGGTTGCTGAGGGGAATTCAAGTTTCAAATATGAAGGTTATGTATTGGCCATAGCACTTTTTACGGTGAAGAGCTTAGAGTCTTTATCACAAAGACAGTGGTATTTCAGAAGCAGACTAATTGGTCTCAAAGTGAGGTCTTTGCTCACAGCAGCCATTTACAAGAAGCAATTGAGATTGTCCAACGCTGCTAGGTTGACACACTCAGGTGGCGAGATAATGAACTATGTTACAGTGGATGCTTACAGAATTGGAGAATTCCCTTTCTGGTTTCACCAAACTTGGGCGACAAGTCTACAGCTTTGTCTTGCACTGATAATTCTCTTCCGTGCAGTGGGGTTAGCGACAGTTGCAGCCTTGGTGGTTATAGTTTTCAACGTGCTGTGTAATACTCCACTTGCAAAGTTGCAACACAAGTATCAAAGCAGGCTCATGGTTGCACAAGACGAGAGACTAAAAGCTAGTTCCGAGGCACTTGTGAATATGAAGGTTCTGAAACTATACGCTTGGGAATCCCATTTCAAGAATGCCATTGAAAATTTAAGGAAGGTGGAATACAAATGGTTATCGGCAGTGCAGTTGCAGAAATCATATAATGGTTTCTTAGTTTGGTCATGTCCTGTTTTGGTCTCTGCTGCTACCTTTGGGGCATGTTATTTCCTCAAGGTTCCTCTTCATGCTAGTAATGTTTTCACCTTTGTGGTAACATTGCGTCTTGTTCAGGATCCTATAAAATCTATACCTGATGTTATTGGAGTTGTCATTCAAGCAAAGGTTGCATTTGCTCGCATTGTAAAGTTCCTTGAGGAGCCAGAGCTGCAGAGTGAAAATGCCAGGCAAAAGGGCGACATTGAGAATATGGACCATGCCATTCTCATCAAATCAGCCGATTTTTCATGGGAGAAGAATTCTTCAAAGCCAACACTCAGGAACATAAATTTAGAGGTTAGACCTGGGGAAAAGGTGGCTATATGTGGAGAAGTTGGTTCAGGCAAATCAACTCTTTTAGCATCAATTCTTGGAGAAGTTCCAAATACATCGGGAAATGTAAGTCATTACTGTTCTTTTCCTCTCTTTTTATGATCTTGGAATCCTCACAACCATGTGAGAATTGTCTCCTCATACATCATGCTGTGTTTCCTGCTGTGCAAGTCTTGTAATTTATAAGCCTATTTTACCGATTAGTAATTTGGTTCATTAGTATAATTTATAGATTCAAGTGCATGGAAAGACTGCCTATGTTTCTCAAATGGCCTGGATTCAGACTGGAAGCATACGGGAGAACATTTTATTCGGGTCTCTTATGGATAGCCATCGATACCAAGAAACAATTGAGAGGTGTTCATTGGCAAAGGACCTTGAGTTGCTTCCTTTTGGTGATCAGACTGAAATAGGTGAAAGAGGAGTTAATTTGAGTGGCGGTCAGAAGCAGCGGATTCAACTTGCTCGCGCTCTCTATCAGAATGCTGATATATATCTCCTGGATGATCCATTCAGTGCCGTTGATGCTCATACAGCTACAAGTTTGTTTAATGTAACTTCATTTTCCTAGAATCATGCTCTATTTAAGTTACTAGGTTTTAGAGAGGGAGTTGGATCCTCTACTATCTAATATTTTTCCTGACTTTTTTAAAGCATGTGATTGATTGATGATAAAGTGGTTGTGGAAACCAATCACATCTTAACCACACATTCATTGCAATGCTTATGTATCATGAGATTAGATGAGGTCAGGAAAAAGATCAGATTCAGTAGAGGATCCAAATTCTTTAAAGAGAAAGCTAACGTTAACTTTGGCAGGAATACGTTATGGGAGCACTTTCAGGGAAGGCAGTCTTACTTGTGACTCATCAAGTTGATTTCCTGCCTGCATTTGATGCCGTTTTGGTTAGTCTCTTTGCTTTCATTGCATATCTTAGGGACTCGACATTTGTGTTTTTTTGTCTTTCCGTGTTTTTATTTTCGTGTTACTTGATGTTCCTTCAACTTGGTTATCTGATGTAAGCTTGATTTTTTCAACAGTTGATGTCTGATGGTGAAATCCTACTGGCAGCTCCTTATCATCAATTATTGGCCTCAAGCAAAGAATTTCAGGACCTTGTAAATGCACACAAAAAAACAGCTGGTTCTGAGAGACTTGCTGAAGTTACTTCTCCCCAGAGCTGTGGAACTCTTGCTAAAGAGATCAAGAAGGGATATGTAGATAAACAAATCAAAACATTGAAAGGTGACCAGCTGATCAAGCAAGAAGAGAGAGAAATTGGAGACGCGGGGCTTAAGCCTTACATACAGTATCTAAATCAGAACAAAGGCTTTTTGTTCTTCTCAATGGCCAGTCTCTCTCACCTTATATTTGTGATTGGTCAAGTATTACAGAACACTTGGATGGCCTCCAATATAGATAATCCAGATGTTAGCACGTTGCGATTGATAGTTGTTTATTTGTCGATTGGAATCGCCTTAACACTGTCTTTGTTTTGTAGATCCCTCTCTACTGTTGTTTTAAATCTTCAATCATCAAAATCTTTATTTTCACAACTTCTGAATTCCCTTTTCCATGCACCTATGTCTTTTTATGACTCCACGCCTCTGGGAAGGATACTCAGTCGGGTAAGTATCATAATCGTAAAATGTTTTTTCATTAGGAGGGATTGGTGAAACTAATATATTGATCATTTTTCTTTTCTAGTCATTTTACAGGTCTCTTCTGATCTGAGTATCGTCGATCTTGATGTCCCGTTCAGTTTAATCTTTGCTGTTGGGACTACCACAAATTGTTATACTAGTCTTGGAGTACTTGCTGTTGTTACCTGGCAAGTCCTATTTGTCTCCATACCAATGATTTACGCGGCAATTCGCTTGCAGGTAATTTTTCACGAGTTCTATTCATAAGGGGTCGTTTTCCTTTATCTTGCTTGTAAATAGCCAATATTTTTGCCTACATGATGTTGACATTTTAGCATTATACATGATGAACACAGATGTGACATAGACCGAACTTTGTCTTGAGCATATTTTGTAGTTGAAGATGTGGGATTGGCGTTTTTACTAGCAAATTTACAAAATGTCGCTTATTTCATTAACAGGGTTATTACTTCTCTTCTGCAAAAGAATTGATGCGGATCAACGGCACTACCAAGTCCTTGGTAGCAAATCATCTAGCTGAGTCTATAGCAGGAGCCATGACTATAAGGGCTTTAGAGGAGGAAGATCGTTTTTTCGCAAAGAATCTTGACCTCATTGATACAAACGCTAGTCCTTTCTTTCACAATTTTGCAGCAAATGAGTGGTTGATTGGACGGTTAGAAATACTGAGTGCAGCTGTTGTTGCCTCCGCAGCACTCTGCATGGTTTTGCTTCCTCCTGGGACTTTTAGTTCGGGTTAGTATACTGACATTTATCTCCTTGTATTCATAAACCTCGACAATGCTTTAGAATTTTGAAATATTCTATGCAATAAATTCATCAAACAATATTAAGCTACTGACATTTATCCAAGAGATTTATTGTAACAATTACTTTGTTATTTGCAGGCTTTGTTGGAATGGCACTTTCTTATGGTCTTTCACTAAACATGTCCCTCGTAATGTCAATTCAAAACCAGTGTACTATGACAAATTATATCATTTCTGTTGAAAGACTAACCCAATACATGCATATACCAAGTGAAGCACCTGAAGTGATTGAAGACAACCGCCCCCCACCCAACTGGCCGGCTGTGGGTAAAATTGATATTTGCGATTTGCAGGTAAAATTTTGATTTTCTGATTGTTATTATTCTATATCCATAAATGGTTCATATACTGAGAAAAATTAATGACCAAACAGATCAGATATAGGCCTGATGCACCGCTTGTCCTTCGAGGTGTCAGTTGCACATTTGAAGGAGGGCACAAAATTGGTATTGTTGGCCGAACTGGTAGTGGAAAGACTACTCTCATCGGTGCTCTTTTTCGTCTGGTGGAGCCAGTCGGAGGGAAGATTGTAGTAGATGGAATCGATATCTCTACAATTGGACTGCACGATCTGAGGTCACATTTTGGAATTATACCACAAGATCCTACACTTTTTAATGGGACTGTGAGATATAATTTGGATCCCTCATCTCAACATAATGACCAGGAAATATGGGAGGTAAATTTCAACACTTATTTTTGCGTTTTCGAAGCAGTTTTTGCTTGTTTGTTTGTTTGCAATTGCTCATTATTACTTGTGCATTTTTGAAGGTTCTTGGGAAGTGTCAGCTTCGAGAGGCTGTCGAACAGAAAGATCAAGGCCTGGATTCCCTAGGTAAGTATTCTGACATTCATAAATATTTAGGACAATTGTTTTAGTTTAGTGACACTAAATAAAAATCGGTTACATATACAGTTGTGGAAGATGGATCGAACTGGAGCATGGGACAAAGACAACTTTTCTGTTTGGGTCGTGATCTTTTGAGGAGAAGCCGGATTCTGGTGCTTGACGAAGCAACTGCATCAATCGACAATGCCACTGACATGATTTTACAGAAGACTATCCGTACTGAATTTGCAGATTGCACTGTCATTACAGTAGCTCACAGGATACCAACTGTGATGGATTGCACAAAGGTACTCGCCGTTAGGGACGGTGAGTTATGTTCCATCGAGCTGATTTTTAAATACAAATTTCCGGTGTTCTCAGCTTTTGTCATCTACTGGTTGATTGAGTTTCTGTAAAGTTGGAAACTTTTAACTTTCTGATTCACATATAAACATATCTAATCCCTTGATTGTATCCAAAAATTGAGTTTTAACATTCGAACATCCACACTAGATAACGATTCTCCTTTTTAGCTCAAAATGCATTAAGAAAGTTTGTGTTTGATGTATTTCAGGAAAACTCGTGGAATATGATGAACCGATGAAGTTAATGAAGAATGAAGGTTCGTTGTTCAGGCAGCTTGTGAAGGAATACTGGTCTCATTTGAACTCTGCAGAATCACATTGAGGCTAATAATAGTTTCCTTTGTAGCTTTTTTTCTCTCTTGTTTTGGCAGCCAAGAGGAGATAAATGTAAATAGGATGTATTATGTATAGTAGTATCATTAATGTGACACTAGAGGGGGATGGAGTTCAAAAGACAAAGAGGAACACATGTTCCCTTGCTAGGTAGCATTAGTTGTGTTTAAACTCTCTTGTTTTCTTTTACAACAAGGCAATGAGTTATGATATGATTATGGTCTCGATAAAGCTCAGATCAGTAGAGAATCGTTGAATCTCTAAAAATATCACCATTAATTGTTTTCTTTTACAACAAAGCAAGATTGTATCTAACAAGAATTTCTAAAAATATCCCCACTAAGTTTGGCCCTTTTTTTTTTTTTTTTTTTGGTTTAACGGTACTTAATTGTATGTGAATGGTGAATCAGATATTTCTAGAAAGGAATTAAACATCAAGAATCCGTTTTTTCTTTTCGTTTAACGGTACTTCAAGAATCCGTTTTTTCTTTTCGTTTAACGGTACTTAATTGTATGTGAATGGTGAATCAGATATTTCTAGAAAGGAATTAAACATCAAGAATCCGTTTATAAAAAGAGAATTATTGAAAGATAAATTACTCATAAGCTAAAAAAAAGAGATAAATTCCTCACTACTATTTTTTCTTATTACCAATTTAAAATTTGGGGGTGGAAAATACCACTGAGTTATCTCAATTTTTATTCTTGTTGTTTTTGCTGGTAATACATATACGGGTTCAAAATTTTTTTGTCACTATTTGAAGGGGCTTTTGTGAGAATGTCATCGGTTTACTAATATAAGTTTAAAAGGCACCTATTTAAGTGACCAGACAAAAATACCCTCATTTTTGTGATTTTGCGTCTGAAGAGAAAAAAGTTGAGAGAGAGAGAACAGTGGAAAGAGAGACCTTGGGTGCAAGAAATCCGGTACTAAATCTCACGGGAAATCTACCGGCGGTGGCGATACAATCTTGAAGTCGACGAGAAGGTGATATGATTTTCTCACGCGTTTTTGTTGTTGAAACTTTTATGTGCGTTTGATGTTGGATGTTGGTTAGACATGTATATTAGGTTTGATTTGATTTGTTATTGATTAGGTTTGTTTGATTAGGTTAGGGTTTAAATTTATGAAAAAATTTTGTTGAACACGATAAAGTTTTGGGTTTCCGAGCCTTTTAAAACCTTATCCGAGCCTTTTCCGAGCTTTTTCACATGTAATCCGAGCCTTTTCTGAGCAATTTGAATAGGTTTCTACAATTTGAATCTCCGAGCCTTTTAAAATCTTTTCCGAGCCTTTTTCGAGCTTTGTCATATGTAATCCGAGCCTTTTACAAGCAATTTAAATAAGTTTATGCAATTTGAATCTCCGAGCCTTTCACATTGGCTCCGAGACTTTTAAAATAGGATCCGAGCATTTTAAAACACTGTTCAAGACTTTTAAATAGTAATCCGAACCTTTTAAGGAATATGAATAGGTTTCTAGAATTAGAATCTCCGAGCCTTTTACAACTTGTTTCGAGCCTTTTCAATAACTGTTCGAGACTTTTAAATAGTAATCCGAGCCTTCTATATTATATTTTTAATTTTGAATCTTCGAGCCTTTTAACACTGGTTTCAAGCCTTTTGAATAACCGTCCGAGACTTTTAAAAAGTAATCCGAGCCATTTGATTTGGTTGGAAATTTTTTTAGCTCCGAGCCTTTTACAATACTCTCCGAGCCTTTATATACACTGTCCGAGCCTTTTGAACAGTAATCCGAGTTTTTTAATTTTTTTAATTTTTTTACATGTGTTTGTGAATTATAGTCTCCGACCCTTTTCATATAGTTTCCGAGACTTTTCATTTTTATATTATATGTTTTATTTAACTAGATATATTTTTTTTATGTCAATATGCAGATGAGGAATCAACTAAAAGATTCGCTTAAAACTCCAGAGGAAGAAAGGTACTCGGGAAAAATAACTCGACATGACTATTTTGATGACCTTACAGATATTGACAACGCACTTAACAAGGTACATGAACATCTTGTGGTCGAAGAACGACGTCGGTATACTGAGTCGTGTTTAGGACACCCCCTTCGGATGGATCGTGGGATGAAGTTTTCAACTGGCATTGTACATCGGTTGCTTATTTGCGAGTTGCATCACGATGGGTCTGAAGATGAGATGAGATTTCTGTTAGGAAGGCATTTGGTCCGGTTCTCGAAGGTTGAGTTTTGTCTGATCACCGGATTGAAGTTTGGAGAACTTCCTGACACGTCGACCTATGATATGGTAGAGAATGGCATAAACCAGCGGTACTTTGAGGGTCGAGTATGCAGAGCTGAAAGCCGTTCTACGGATTGGTGTTTTTTCTGAGCAGTACGATATGGTTAAGCTGTGCTTATTGTATATACTTAATTGGATACTGATGGAGTTGGACGAGAGAGAGAAAGTTCCAATATGGCAGTTTCGCCTAGTCGAGGACTTGGACCCTTTTGATGCGTTCTCGTGGGGTGAACACGTGTATAGGCGGTCTATATACGATTTCAAGCATGAGTTGGATGGTCGACGTAGGCGGTTTGAACAATGCCAGCGACGAAAGGGCATTGATGTACACACCACGGAGACATATAACATATATGGGCTAGCGCACACCCTGTTGGTGAGAATTTTGAATTTTTTTTTTTTTTCTATATGACTGATGTATTGTATTGTATTGGATTCTTATCGTTCTTAGCTGTTTCGCAGATATTTGCTTTCGAGGTTATCCCCGAGCTTGGCAACAACGGATGTGGAAAGCGGAGGGAAATCGAGCTCTCCCCTCGAATTCTAAAATGGGAGTTGAGTACGCAACCGAAGGGGGAGAAGTTGAATAGCATTTTCCTTGAAAGTGTAAATATATATATATATATATATATTTATGTTCATAACTATTAGTATGTATACAATTGCATTGGTCTAACTGTAATTTCAGATGTTTGCGAGGGTGAAATTGGTGCCAACGGCAACTGAGAGGGCTAAACGGTACTTCAAGGGCATTTCCCAGGGAGGCAGTTTGTATGATGCTGATGTCGGTGATATACCTGTTCCCGTCTCTGACCCCGAACGATATACAACTGCCGGAACCAGTGACACTGAGGGTCCGTCTTTCAAACCCAGTGATACGGAGGGTTCTGACTCGGACGGTCGTCATATTTGTCCCGCGAGGACTAGACGGGTTCGATTCACGTTGCCTAGAGAGTCTCGAACTAAAGATGACTCTCGAACTAGAGATGACTCACGAGGAGGCGTTGGAGGGCAAGCAGAGGTACGTATAATTATTTTTACTGTATTATTTAATTTCAATCGAGTGAATGGTTTTAGTACCAACAATTTTGAAATCCTTTCAGGACCATCAGTATACTGAACTGATGGATGCGTTACGCGAGTTACAGGAGGAGGTGCGAAAGAGTAATAAGAAGTGAGATCAACAACATCAGGAATTGCTAGATTTGATTCGGGGGCTTCAGGGTTCGACGACGCACGCCCGTACTTGAGGTACACGGTTCGATGACCCACCCTTCGATGACGAAGACGAACACTGAGATTTATAGTCATCACGGTGATCAGCGGGGGCCTAGTGTGACACTACGAGAGGAGGTTACTCGCGGTACTAGTGGTACAGATACAACACCTATGGAGATAGCGTAGGAACCTCAGCAGGTTTTACCAGACCAGCATGTTCATTCTCAGGACCTGGTACATAGCACCTTCTTACAGCACACCCCTCCGGTTGATCCTAGTACAGAGCACCCATTCATTCATTCCACAAGGACAGAGATCCCCAGTCTCAGCGCATCCAAAGAGCTTACACCTGCAGGCGATCGACAACGACATAGTTCCTACTTACAGCGCACCCCTGCAGGCGATACATTGGGACAGAGTCCCTCCACACATCGCACCTCTGGAGGCAATACACTGGGATAGAGTTCCTCCTTACAGCTCACCCATCCAGTGGATCGCACTGACCTGGACCGGATTCTCCCACACCTTCAACATCAGGATCGGGTTCGCAAGCCAGGTTGGCAGCAGCGGACCCCATACACTGACCTCTCTAGGCCGAAGAGGCCAAGGATTATGCCACAGCCACCACATGTATGGGCGCCCCACGTATTGATAGATCCTGACCACCTTGCTACGTACCAAGCCTATAAGAGGAACTCGACTGGGGAATTGTAAGTATAATCGCAGATATTATAAATTTTTTTTTTGTATTTTGAAACTCCTAAGTAAAACTACTTTCTTATCTAACTTCTTCAACAATTATGCAGGCGTGATGTGGATCTACTCGAGCCAGTTAGTGTCCCTTGGTTCCATCGGTTTTAAACCAACATCATAGAGTTGGAGGATACGGTATGGTCCTTACCTGAACATTGTGTATAAGATGTTTCTGAAATAGTAGAATGCTAACAATACAAAATGTTGAAATTGTCAGCATATGGACATGTACTTGCATATTCTACGGATACGTCAGAGATATTACTCCACTGTCTACGGTCCGAGGATTAACATACTGGATTCACAGTTCTATGTAAGTGTTTTAAGTTGTACGGTTTTTGAACATCTATTTATGTGTTTTGTACATCTTTTAGCTAACATTTTATAAATTTTCTTTGTACAATCATGGTTATTGAATGACTGGGAGAGATTGATAGGAAGTGGGGCCGACAAACCCCGCCGCAGTTGGTCTTTGTTCAAGCATCAGTGGTCCATTGATGACCTAAAGGTGGTACTTGGATTGGTCCCGGCAGAAACCAAACCATGGAACGAAGTTGACGTGGTCAGTGTTTAATTTACATTGTTTGAATTTGAATTTGAATTTTAAATAAATTTCACACTGATAACACTTTGTTGAAACACATACAGGTTTTGATTCCTTACAACCTTGGACGTACGCATTGGGCACTAGCCAACGTCGACCTCACAACATGGAGTATTTACCTGATGGACCCGTTCAGACAGGAGGTACCATTTCACCATAGGAAAACGCAGCTTGCTTGCTTACTATATTTTTTACCGTTGATGATGCATGCGGTGGACTTTCACGGTCGCAGACGGAGGGGCGATATGACGTACACATTGCAGAATAAGCCTTTTCCACTCAACATTGTGTCTAGAGACCGTGTGCCCCAACAGGATAGAGGGTATGACTGTTTAAAGATCTTATTCTATCCCAATTGGTTTTAATAACATTCAATTCTAACGGTTGTTTATGTGGTGAATTGCAGTGGTAACTGTGGTGCCCATACTTTGAGATTGATAGAGTACCTGGTAGCGAACATGGATACGTTCGACTGGTCAGAAAATGAAATGGGCACCATCCGAGAGAAGATGACTGTGGAGGTTTTTTGTAACTCGAAGGATTGGTCTTCCGAGTTAGTGATTTAGTTGATATACATAACATTTGAGTAATGAAATGAAATGATTTTAAAAAAAAATTTAGTTGTTTGCAATTAACACTTGAACACACATTTGATATATTGAAATCCATAAACAATACAATGAATTGTAGACACTATAACAAAGGATCCAGTATGGCATTAAACGAACAACCAATAAATATATCATAATAGTTCAACATAAAAAAGCATAATAACCAACGGTCTCATAACACAACTGTATCGAGCATGGTTCCAAACGTCTGGACGATGTTAGAAGACATCAAGTTGGAGACATATTCCTTAAGGTGCTTTCTAGCACCTTGCCATCCCACATTAGCAATCACAAGCTTTTCTGGTGGCAATTCAGGGGCCTCTTGTATTGCCTTGTTATGTTTTATCACCTTCCTCAACGGCTCCATTCATTCCACGGTAGAGTTTTTCTCAGGGCACGTTTGTTTATTGTGTCCAATTGAAGGACAAATGCCGCACTTGTGACTGTATTCATCGGGAAACTTATGCTGGGACCTTCATTAACCATTGGTGGGTTGGAGCACCACTTGCTATTTTGTCCTGATTGTCCACATCTTCTACACGACTGTGTGGTTGTCCTCTCCGAAGACGAGGCATGTTGACCCTCCATCGGGTGACCTAATTGTCTCTTCAACTTTGGATTTAAAACCACACGAGATGTGATGTCGGATGACACTACCCATGAAGAAGGATAGCCAACAGGCATAATAAGAACCGAGTATGCATCAATAAGTGTCTCTCTTTTGTAGTAGTCCTTGCACAGAGATTTTAAATCCATGTTTTGCTCCCTACAACAATGCAAACAATGAGATTCACGTTTGTGGGTAATATAAATCGTTAACTATAACATCTCATGTACCTTGCTGCTGCAAGTGCATGAGAACATGGGAAATGGTCCATTTGGAATTTGTTGCATGTGCAAATCTTCAAGTGTAAGTTAACCGTCCATTGGTTTCCCTTCAATTTGACGGAGAATATGTTTCAGTCAACCGGATTTACGGTCATATAATTGCACTTCTCGACACGTTTTAGGATCACAAGATGTGTTGCATCGGTCAGTTGATGACGCATGGACCGTGCAACTACATGACGATCGTGAAACCACTTTTGTAACATATTCCTAATGAACTCCGCCAGTGTCATCATTGGCAGTTGTCGTGCGAATTTTAGGCATGAGTTTATGCACTCTGCAACATTTGTAGTCATCAGCATGTACCTTCTTTGGGGACAGTGTATGCAAGACCACTTGTGTGGACCGGCAGCAATGGCGTAATCGAATGCACCCTTGTGCAGCCTACGTAACTCCTCCATGTGCCTGTTATAATTGAATTCACTGTACGTCCTAGCTGTTGAATCCATTATGTCGGCAACATCTTTTCTGTGGAATTGCTTCTTCATATTTTCACCAAAATGCTAACAACATAAAGTATGAGTTGCATAAGGGAATACTTTAGAAATCTTCGCTTCAATGCTTGCATGACGATCGGAAATGAAAACCAGATCATCTATATGACCAAGGGCACCCCTCAAGAATTCCAAAAACCACTCCCATGAAAGGTTATTTTCTGAGTCACCGTACCCAAAAGCAATTGGATACACCTGTTTGTTTCCATCTTGTGCAATTGCAACAAACATTGTACCCCCGAATCTTCCCTTCAAATGGGTACCATCAACTACAATCACATGATGCATACACCTCCGGAAACCTCTAATTGATGACCCTAACGATATGAAAAAGTACAGGAATGTATCATCGTCTGCGCACTGTAAGTCAGTGATTCTGCCAGGATTTTGTTGTTCCAGAACGTACACAAAAGATGGTAACAGTTTGAAACTTTCTTCATGCGTTCCATAGGTCAAAGACAATGCATATTGCAAGACATCATGTGCCTTACTGTACATGACTTGGATGCCATACATTGTTTTCATATCGGCGATTATGTCCTTCGAACGCATGAGACGACCATCATGTTGTTGAAGTCTAAGTGCAATAACTTCTCCGATTATAACTGCTCTAGCTTGTGAACCTCCTCCAAAGGACAACTGTGTTGGTTGACAAAACTTCTGACTTTGAAGTAAGTCCCTTCATCTCTTCTAACCGTTCTTAATTTCCACGTACAGTCGTCAATGATGCAAACTAGATGTAACGTTGTCTTATTAGACCTTTTCACTTTCCATTCAAAGTTCTCCCGCATTGAAAAAAGGCCAACTAGCCTCTTCAAATCCTTTTTACTCCGGAAAAATTGACCTGTATAAATCATGCACGTAGGTTATTGCGTTGCCAAGGTGTTGCTTATACCAATACCAAACGAGTATGAATTTGCTCTGGGAATAACCTACATTATCGTATTATCATAATCAGATACAATTATATTATGTCGGACCTCGGAAGTCCCAGGCATATTTGGTACAGTGCAACTAACTCCTTGTACATGTCTTCTTTGTGTTTGAATTTGTGTAGGCTCTTCATCCACATTTTCTAGATCATCTACCTATTCATTATTTGCCTCATTATCCATCTCATGGTTCGGGTAATTGTTCATCTCATTGTACTGCTCAATTCAACAACCAAACACATCGCCAAATTGAGGTTCAACTACTTGGTCAACCGCTACCGGTAGGACACCACACATGTTTTCCCCACTTTAGGCGAAACTCCTTTGGGATACACTTGGTTGCTACTGCTAAATGATCCAAATTGTTGGGTATTTTCAGGAGGAGGAATATCATTCCCTATAACATTTCCAACTGTCCTCTGAGTTAGACTTACACATATTTGAGGGATCACCCGATCTTCCCCCAGCATAAACTGAACATCATCGTTATTTCTTATAAATGTACGACATGTACTGCCAGGAATGATTGATATTGATGCCAGATCAACATTGAATTTGTTTACATCATACTTCACAATGGTATGCACGATCGCCACCAATTCTTCGTAAGTCATCTTCTTTGACACATACATTCCCTGGTTATCGAATCCAACAAACCTCTGACTTCCGTCGGGTAGTTGCTCCCATCGACCGTTGTAAGATATTACTATTCTAACCTGATTCATGATACTGCCAAATTAATCAAAACTATTAATAAAAATTTAGGAGTACAAAATATTTTTACAAATTACATTTACAAAGCCTTGGGTGAGGATATTTAAAAGGCTCGGAGAACACTAGAAAAGTCTCGGAGAAGACATGAAAAGGCTCGGAGAAGACATGAAAAGTCTCGATTAGTGATTTTTAAGAAGACATGAAAAGGCTCGGAGAAGACTTGAAAAGGCTCGATTAGTGATTTTTAAAAAGGCTTGGAGAAGACATGAAAATGCTCGGAGAAGACATGAAAAGTCTCGATTAGTGATTTTTGAGAAGACATGAAAAGGCTCGGAGAAGACTTGAAAAGACTCGATTAGTGATTTTTAAAAAGTCTCGGAGAAGACATGAAAAAGCTCGATTAGTGACTTTTGAAAAGTCTCGGAGATGGTATGAAAAGGCTCGGAGGAGACATGAAAAGGCTCGGAGGAGACATGAAAAGGCTCGATTAGTGATTTTTGAAAAGTCTTGGAGAAGACATGAAAATGCTCGGAGAAGTGATTTTTGAAAAGTCTTGGAGAAGACATGAAAATGCTCGGAGAAGACTTGAAAAGGCTCGGAGAAGACTTGAAAAGGCTCGATTAGTGATTTTGAAAAATATCGGAGATGATATGAAAAGGCTCGGATACGACATGAAAAAGCTCGGAGAAGAATTCAAAATGCTCGATTACTGATTTTTGAAAAGTCTCGGAGATGATATGAAAAGGCTCGGAGAAGACATGAAAATGCTCGGAAAAGACATGAAAAGGCTTGATTAGTGATTTTTAAAAAGCTAGGATACTACTTTAAAAAGCTCAGAAAAAGATGATAAAGTCTCGGAGATCCACAATTGTCACAAAAAAAATGTGAACAAATGAAAAGAAGTATTTGCAAGAAATATTACCTTGTTGTAATGAAGCACGTCCAGTTGTTTGGATCTTGAACTTCTATTTGTATTGAGAGAGAGAGAGAGAGAGAGAGAGAGAGAGAGAGAGAGAGAGAGAGAGAGAGAGAGTGACCCAGTTATCGTTTTTGTTGGAAGTGTGGAGAGAGAACCAGACAAACAGAATAACATAAATGATTATTTAAGGGCAATTTTGGTAGTTCACCATAATAGATGTCTTTTAAACTTAAGTTATTAAACCGGTCATAGAGTCACCAAATGAGTTGGAAAAGGTGATACTTTCCACCATTTCCTCATACATATATTAGTTCGAAATTTCAAGATTTTTAAGAATTTACCATAAAACAAAAAAGAAAAAAAAAAAAAAAAATTTACCAATAGATTTTTAAGAGTATACCATAAAACAAAAAAGAATAAAAAAGATGAGTGGCATTTTTAGTAGGAAAAAAAAAAAAAACTTTTATTATTATCATACAAGTTCAAATGTTCAATAATGTTATTGATAATTAATATTAATTAGACTAAAATCCCCCGATTAAAAAAAATGATATATTCACTTCCCAATGTGGCTGGGGATGGATAACGCTCATTCGGTCTGTAATATCCTAGATTCGAGGTTGGTATATATATAAAAAATTGATATATTTAAAAAGTGTTATCAAAGTTTTTAAAGTCACACAAGGTTGCAAGTTGTGACACGATCAAATTTATCAAAGATTTTCAAAAGCTTCATAAAAGAAATTTAAAGTTTTGATCAAAACTTCTCATATAATATATATCAGAAATCCCCCCAATGAGAATCAATTAAAAAAATATATCATAAATATTCTTACTTTCCCTTTTGCGCATGACTTCTTGTTCAAAGTTCTGTTAATGGAATTTGCTTTTTGGTTTATCTGTTTGAAACTTCTTACAGGAACTTTTGCACTGAAAATAAGGTTGTTTTTTTCAGAAAAAAAGGAGGAGAAATGGAAGTGGTCCTAAGCTGAAAACATTAAAGGTGCCATGAAACTTCTCATCATTTCATTCTCTATAGTAATCAGTTACTTGAAATATTTCTTCACTAGCAATCAATGAATCTCCATTGGAGCACTATTGTATATTTCTTTTCTTTGCTCTTGATAATTGAATGATTTGTAAGTTCTTGCATGTCTTTCACTTGTTATTATTATGTGGGGACTTCACATTTTTTTTCACTTCCTTATTGAATCTCTTTAACAAACATTGATTTGATCAGCATTTAACAAACAGAGCTTTCATTGGTGTATTATGCAGCTCTGATGTTTGAAATTGAGTGATGGTGAATTAAAAGATTTGATGTTTTGGTGTTAGTTGTGCTCTTATTCAATATAATTCAGATGTCACTTCACATGCCTTCATGAGTTCATGTGTTCGACGATTTACACCATTGTAGATGGTGGCTGCAGTTGTAAATGGTAGTCTTGGACTAGTGTATTTGTGCTTAGGCATTTGGATTTTAGAAGAGAAGCTGAGGAAAACTCACACTGCTTTACCTTTGAATCAATGGTTACTAGTATCGGTTCAAGGTGTCACATGGTTGTTCAAGAGTCTATTCTTATGCCTTAAGGGAAATCATCTTCCAAGAGCGCTAATGCGTCTATTGTCCATTCTTGCCTTCTTGTTAGCTGTAATTATCTGTGCTTTATCCATTTTTGCTGCCAGTTTAATGAAAAAAGTATCGATGAAGATAGCTTTAGATGTTTCCTTCCCCGGATCAATATTGTTACTTTTATGTGCTTATAAGGGGTATAAACATGAAGAGAGTGATGTGAAAATTGTTGAAGGTAGTGACTTACATGCACCTTTGAATGTTGACGCGAATGGCATCAGTAACATCGATTCTGTTGGCCAAGTTACTGGATTTGCCAAAGCTGGTTTCTTCTGTAAGATGTCGTTTAGGTGGTTGAATCCATAGATGAAAAGGGGTAGGGAGAAATTTCTTGAGGACAATAATTATATGTTACTGGAGAGAGATTTTTGTGTCTGGATTCTTTGCCTCGGTAAAGATTCTCACCACTTCTGCTGGTCCTTTGCTCCTCAATTTTTTCATTTTGGTTGCGGTGGGAGGAGCAAGTTTCAAATACGAAGGTTGTGTTACATCAATACATTCTATTTCACACACATGAAATCAATGGACATTCCAATTTAACTAATTTCATACACATGAAATCAATGGAAGAGATCAACTTAACTAATTGTATGAAATCAATAGAAGAGATCAACTTAACTAATTTCATACACGTGAAACTAGTGAAGGAGAGTGAGAAAGAGAATCACTCAACATACCATACCATAAACATAAACATTACACATACATAAAACCATTTGAAACAACCATCATACCATTAGTACATAAAAACCATCATACCATTAGTAACATAAAAACCATTAGTAACATAAAAACCATTTGAAGCAACTAGCTTGACTTCTCCGATTACATTTGAGATAATATATACACCAGATACATGGGTGTAGTACAGCTAAGAGAGCTATCATAACAATGAGTACATCAACTCATACTTGACAGTGTATATCCACTACTACAAGCAATTGGCACAGCCGTTAGAAAACATCATTACAAACAAAAGGAAAACTAACACATTACAAGCAACCTAAACACATAGAACTAAATAGTACAACTAATCCTAATGAAACTAAATTACCATAACCAAATGCTAGAGAGTTTCTAGAAAAGTTTCAATAGTTCAACAGCTTGGCAGTAATGCTTTTCGTTTCAATGAGCTTAGAGTCCTTATCTGAAAGACAGTGGTATTTCAGAATCAGACTTATCTGTCTGAACGTGAGATCTTTGCTCACAGCAGCCATATACAAGAAGCAATTGAGATTGTCCAATGCTGCTAAGTTGATACACTCAGGTGGTGAGATAATGAACTATGTTACTGTGGATGCTTATAGAATTGGAGAATTCCCTTTCTGGTTTCATCAAACTTGGACGACAAGTCTCCATCTTTGTATCGTGCTGGTAATTCTCTTCCAGACAGTAGGGTCAGCGACATTTTCAGCCCTGGTGGTTATAGTTTTCACCGTGCTGTGTAATACTCCGCTTGCAAAGTTGCAACACAAGTTTCAAAGCAGGCTCATGGTTGCCCAAGATGTGAGACAAAAAGCTAGTTCTGAGGCACTTGTGAATATGAAGGTTCTGAAACTATACGCTTGGGAAACCCATTTCAAGAATGCCATTGAAGATTTAAGGAAGGTTGAATACAAATGGTTATCGGCAAGCAGTTGAGGAAATCATATAATAGTTTCCTCTTTTGGTCTCTGCTGCTACTTTTGGGGCTTGTTATTTCCTCGAGGTCCCTCTTCGTGCTAGTAACGTTTTCACTTTTGTGGCAACGTTACGACTTGTTCAGGAACCTATACGATCTATCCCTGATATCATTGGAGTTGTCATTCAAGCAAAGGTTGCATTTGCACGCGCTGTGAAGTTCCTTGAGGCACCAGAGCTGCAGAGTGCAAATGTCAGGCGGAACTTGGAGGATGTGAAGTGTGAACCGTGCCATTCTCATCGAATCAGCCAATTTCGCTTGAGAGGAGAATTCTTCGAAGCCAACACAAAGGAATATAAATTTAGAGGTTAGACCTGGGGAAAGGGTGGCTATATGTGGTGAAGTTGGTTCAGGCAAATCGACCCTTTTAGCAGCAATTCTTGGAGAAGTTCCAAATACACAAGGAAATGTAAGTTTTACACTTCTAGTTCTAGTTTTGCAAGTCTCGTAATTCATAATCTATTTATGTTGACGAGTATTCTGGCTTTATTTTATAATGTATAGATTCAAGTGCAAGGCAAGACTGCCTATGTTTCTCAAACAGCATGGATCCAGACTGGAAGCATACAGGAGAACATTTTATTTGGATCTCCTATGGATAGATATCGATACCAAGAAACAATCGAGAGGTGTTCATTGGTAAAGGACCTTGAGTTGCTTACTTTTGGTGATCTCACCGAAATAGGTGAAAGGGGAGTTAATTTAAGTGGTGGCAGCGAATTCAACTTGCTCGTGCTCTCTATCGGGATGCTGATATATATCTCTTGGATGATCCGTTCACTGCTGTTGATGCTCATACAGCTACAAGTTTGTTTAATGTAACTTCAACACTTTTCCAAGACCATGCTCTTTTGAAGTAACTAGATTTTAGTGAAAGCTAACATGTTAATTTGGCAGGAATACGTTATGGAAGTACTTTCAGGGAAACCAGTCTTACTTGTGACTCATCAAGTCGATTTCCTTCCTGCATTCTATTCTGTCTTAGTTCGTACACTCTTAATTTCTTCCATTGTTTCATATTAGTGTCAAACGAACTTGCAGCCTAGCAGCATTTTATTGTTTTGTGTAATTTTGTTTGTCCATTCAGTTATCTAAAGTAAGCTTAATTTTTTTGACAGTTAATGTCAGATGGGGGAAATCGTATGTGCTGCTCCTTATCATCGATTATTAGCTTCAAGCAAAGAATTTCAAGACCTTGTCAATGCACACAAAAAAACTGCTGGTTCTGAGAGGCTTGCAGAGATTGCTTCTCCCAAGAGACATGCAACTCCTTCAAAAGAGCTAGAGGCATCGAAAGGTGATCAGCTGATCAAACAAGAAGAGCGAGAAGTAGGAGACGCGAGGCTTAAGCTATACATGCAGTATCTGAATCAGAACAAAGACCTTTTTCTCTTCTTCATGGCCAGTCTCTCTCACCTTTTATGTGCAATTGATTAGATTTCTCAGAACTTTTGGATGGCTGCCAATGTCGAAAATCCTAATGTCAGCACATTGCAATTGATAATTGTTTGCATGTTGATTGGATTTGCTTCAATACTGTTTTTGCTTTGTAGATCTATCTTTGCTGTTGCTTTAGGCCTTCAAACATCAAAATCTATGTTTTCACAACTTCTAAATTCCTTTTTCCGCACACCTATGTCTTTCTATGACTCCATGCCTCTTGAGCGGATACTTAGTCGGGAAAGCATTGCAATCATAAAATGATTGTGTCTTGATGGAGGATTATTGAAACTAATATATCTATCTGTTTTCTTTTCTGGTCCTTATATAGGTCTCTTCTGATCTGATTATCGTTGATCTTGATGTCCCGTTCAGTTTAATCTTTGCTGTTGTGGTTACCATAAATGCTTTTGCTAGTTTTGGAGTACTTGCTGTTGTTACCTGGCAAGTCTTATTTGTCTTCACAACAGTGATTTACATGGCGATTCACTTGCAGGTAACTTTGCCTTGACCATATTTTGGAGTTGGATTCCAATCTTTACAAGCAAATTTTACTAAATGTTGCTTCTTTTTTCTTTTCTAAACAGAGTTACTACTTCTCTACTGCAAAAGAATTGATGCGGATCAATGGCACAACCAAATCCTTGGTTACAAATCATCTAGCTGAGTCTATAGCAGGAGCCTTGACTATAAGAGCTTTCAAAGAGGAAGAGCGTTTTCACGCAAAGAATGATTCCAATAGGTTATTAATATATGAAATTAGTTAATAATGTATCAAAAAAAAAAATCAGTTAATGACTTTTTTTTATCCCATATCCCACATTGGAAAAATAGAAAAGTGAATGAGATGTTTAACCTATAAAAAAAAAAGAGGAGAAGGGAATGAAAAAGAGTTATGGGCAATGGCTCAATACTCTACAACGTTCTTTCTAACATTTTATTTTTTTTATAAATAAAATGTTATATTTTGTAAAAAAAAAAATTTGGCCTGTTCGGTCGGAACCGGAACCGCCGGTTCTAGAACCGGAACCGCCCTAGGCCGGTTCCGGAACCGGACCCGAACCGGAACCTTGCCACCATTAATCTTGACTATGAGAATTGACTATAAGAGCTTTGATTATATTATATATGATATATTGAAAATAAATAAATAAAATTAATAATATTTATGATTGCTACGTATCACAACCACATAGAAAGTAGAAAAAAAATCTATTATTATTATATTATATATGATATGATATATTGAAAAATTAAATAAAAATAAAAATAAATAAATTTAATAAAGCCATGTGTCGCAACCACAACAAAAGTAAGAAAAAAAGTGTATTACATGATATACTATGTTGAAAAAAAATAATAATAACATTTATGATTATCACGTGTTGGAATCATATAGAAAGTGGAAAAAAAAAGCCTATTATTATTATATTTATATGATATGATATATTGAAAAATGAAATAAATAAATTTAATAATATTTATGATTACCACGTGTCATAGCCATATCGGAAGTAGAAAAAAAAATATATTATTATTATATTATATATGATATATTATAAAAAAATTAATAACATTTATGATTGCTAAGTGTCACATCCACATAGAAAGTAGAAAAAAATTCTATTATTATTATACGACTAACGTGCCAACTTGAACAAAGTCCGTGCATTGCACGCACGGACTTTGTTAATTTTTTAAAAAAATAAGTTATTTCCTTAAAAAAAAAGAAAAAACATAACCTATTACTTTGTTGATTTATTTGACATACGGTAGGTAAGAAATTTAAATTTAAATATTGCGTACTATTTTTTATTATTGTTGAAATATTATAATAATTTTGTGTTTTTAAAGGATAGAGATAGACTCGAACCCGTAACATCGTAGTGTAGGTGTGAAAACCATACTATCTGGCCAACATCATCTTGTCATATTGTGTACTATTTATAATATACTATATATAATATGATAGGAACAATTCATATTACATATTTTTATTTATATTAAATATTATTTTATATTATTTTTCAATAGATATATAGTAAATAAGGTTTATATATTTATATTTGTAATAAATAGGAACACTTCTAATGATAATAAATAATAAGGACATTTCATATTCCATGTTTATATTTACAATAAATAAGGGCAATATCTATATATGCTTGGTTTATGAAAAGAAAAAATTGAAATCAACTCGAAGTCCTTTCGCAAAAGGTTTACATTACTATCCTTCTCGCATCCTTTCAAGCAATCACTTAAGCAGTTGCTCTAAACATTATGATTGAGATAACTATCGTGTAGATTGACTAATGGATTGATATGTGAAAATTTAGGTGAAGCTAAAGTATATATAGAGATTTGACATTATGATTGATTTGTATCCTCGTATGAACGTTACATGTCATGCATGAGTATCAAAGAGATTAAAAATTAATTGATATTTACATTGAATATTTAAACGTTCATTAATGGTATGAAATTAACAACCAACCTTTGACATCCCAAACATGCATCTGTGTATATTGTACATTATATTGAATGGATAGATATAAATATAAATATTTAATTTAAATATGGCATGAAAAACCAACTTTTTTACATCCCACGATTCATGCATGCACATTTTTACAATGAATGATGATATTACTAATTTATTAAATAGGGACATTTGGCGGTTATCATTATAGAGAAGGGGAATGGTTTATAAATACAATGAATGAAAAATCAATGGACTGAGAATTTAAATTTGAAGGCCACAATTAATTAATTTTTTAAAAAAAGAAAAAAAAGAAAGCACAGCTATATTATTTGTATAGCATTTAAATCCAAAACTTTCTCGCGGCGACATGTAGCGCTGCGAAAGTCTATTATATATATATATACAATAATGTTAAACATTCCACCTACAATCCCACCATTTTCATCCCAATACATGTGGCAGCTAAGGTGTTATTTGGTGAGTGGATACACATTAATTTATATTTATCTCTCTTACCTATGTATTAACTCACCAATTAGTGTTTATCCACTCACCAAGTGACACCTCAGCTGCCACATATGTTGTGATGAAAATGGTGGGATTGTAGGTGAGATGTGTAGCATTATTGATATATATATGATATGATATGTCAAAACTTTCTCGCAGCGACATGTGGTGAAAGTCTATTATATATATATATATATATATATGATATGATATGTTATTATTGAATATTATATTTTTTAATAAAAAAGACATTCTTGCTTTGTTATTAATATATTATATATGAACCATATTTAATATCAAACTTCTCTCAAGGCGTCATGTGGTGCTGGTGAAACTCTATTATATATATATATATATATATGATATATGATATATATATATGATTGACAAGAGAGTAAATAGAGAATTTTATTTCCAAATTTTTTGTCTATTTTCAAATTTCAATTGTTGAATATCAATTCAACTAATATTAATTGTCTTGTAAATTTCCCTTTTTTAAAATATTGCAAATTTTAGAATGGAGGAGGAAAACATGACTTAAATCCATAATCTCATTAATACGAGTGTGAGAAACATACAATCCAGTCGCTTCAATTTCCTTTGATTTTCAAGTAATAATTCATAATTTATAAATATACGAATCCAATACTGACATTGAACAGGACACTGCCTCATTGGGTCAATGTGATCGTAAAATATGAGACTCGAATATTGAGGATAGAATCCGATCCAAATCTGTTTTGTACTACACTTTTTTATACTTTTTTCAGTATCATGGTTCAGCACTGGGTCAAATCATGATGGGCTGGCCTGGTTTTCCAGGCCCAACAATCATGCACCGATAATTTACATGTTGGGCTACAGAAAGCCCATAAAAATAATCTTAAAGGCAGCCCACTTCAACTCAGCCCAGCCCAGCCTAACCAATTATCATATATGAAAGGAACTCTCACTTTCTCACTTTACAATTCACAATTCACAATTCACAATCCACAAACCTCTTTGTCAAAGAAGGGCATCTTGGGTGACTTGAGGTTTGTGTCAAAGAAGGGCATCTTGGGTGACTTCTTCCATCAAATTATGTTCATTTTTGTGTGGAGACTACGTAACGTGATTCTCAAAAAGAGAAAGTAAACACATCGTAGGTGGATAAATGACAAGCATATGCTGCTAGTCAGTGAAAAATTGTTGTCTAATCTCAAATTTGATCAATTTTCTACTAAAAAGACGATGAAATTTTTCGTTTTCTACTATAAAAGATTTTAATAGCCGCCACAAAATTTT
The DNA here is from genome assembly GCA_035582765.1 of Acer negundo. NCBI lineage: Eukaryota > Viridiplantae > Streptophyta > Magnoliopsida > Sapindales > Sapindaceae > Acer > Acer negundo. The sequence goes on from CM069241.1 coordinate 2,608,728, forward strand.
TCCACAAAGATGTGGAAATGTATTATTAGGACCATGCTACTATACCAGTATGACATCTATTGGAATTCGATTCAATGGTTTAAAGAAATAAAAAAGTTTTAAATACAATCAAAATGGAAAAAGAATAGTAGTTTCAAAAAGAGATCACTTAAAATATCAAACAATACATTTTTATATTAATATCGAGTGAAGTTATACCAATTTAAATTTTATTTTGTATCGAATCATTCAATTTACTCAGCAATTCCTTAATTTTTTCTGACCGTGATCTTAAATATAGATTTAATTTTGAATATTGAAACAATAAACTTAAGTCGATATAATTTAATCCATTGATAATTTACTGTTTGTTAATGAAAAGTTTCCACTCGGTCCTACTCAAAGAACATAATTTAAGAGAGAGAAATGTCTTTGGACGTATTCAATTTTACCATCGAAGAGATTTTTCAATATATCAGGTGAATACAATTCATATCGTATGAATAATTGATCACACGAGATACATGCATCATAGACAGTTATTAGGGTCTCTCTTAAATGTACTTCCAACTTTATAACCACAAATTCCATTCCTCACAAAACAAGCACCAATAACTAAAGATTTGATCAAACAAATGTCTATACCCACTCACCCACACCATACACTTTTCCATCCAAAGAAAAAAGGAGAATGTTATCTACCTTTCCCATTTTCCTTTTTCACTCATTGCTTGACACGCATACACTTTTTTATTTAATAAAAATCTCACTTTTTGCTGTAAAGCTTGTTTACGTTTTTATCACTGATGGCTGCTTCTATCATTTCATTAATAAGGGGTAAAAACGTAAATAAGTTTTGCATCAAAAAGCGAGAGCTTTTTATTAAATGAAAAAGTGTTTAAGTGTCGAGCAATGAGTGAGAAAGGAAAGGCAAATGAGAAAAGCCACCCCCCCCAAGGGAGGTAACCATTAACCCCCTCCTAAATGGGTGACCCCCAAGGGAGGTAACCATTAACCCCCTCCTAAATGGGTGACATGTATCCATGGAGGGGGTAAATTTGTCCAAACACGGTTATCTTTTTGGACAAATTTATCCCTCCATAGACACATGTCATCTTTTTGGAAGGGAGGTCATGCTTACCCCCCCCTTAAGGAGAGTGAGCAAAAATGGACTCAACAGAAAAGCTAGATAGTATTCCTCAAGAAAAAATTGTGTCAATTTATAAGAGAATTTTTGTTTTTTTGAAATCAATTTATAAGAGATTAGATAAAATCCCATAAAATTTGTAAAAATAATTTTGGGTCCCATCCACCAAACATATTAATGTCCCTGCTAACATAATTTTTTAAGGACCCAAAACTGTACTTATAAATGCTAGCCATATATTTTTTTATTTTTTTTATTTTTTTATTTTTTTATTTTTTTTATTTTTTATTATTTTTTTATTTTTTATAACTAAAAGATAACAATAAAGGGCAACTAGTCCGGCTATTCGGCCAGAATCAATCTTTCCATAGACGAAGGACATGATTCAAGAAAGAACAGATCTTCTGAAGAAGACAACGAAAGCTTAGCTAAGCAATGCACCACCCTATTAGCTGATCTAGGGGCAAACCTAATGGGGAAACCATACAGCCTAATAAATTGGACAATTTCAGAGATGATGATCCCCACTTTAGACAAAGGCACACTCCCACTCTGGATCAGGTCCACCACAACTTTAGAATCAATTTCAATAATAAAAGGAGTAAAATTTGTCTCCACAGCAAACACAATGCCATGTAATCGAGCAGAAGCTTCAGCCACAAGAGAGGAAAAATTCGCAGCCAACCATTGAGTCGATGAGCCCACTACACAGCCCTTGAAATCACGAATAACCATACCGAACCTTACCAGACAATGATCTTTGCGGATGACAGCATCCGTATTAACCTTGTACACCCCTTCTGGCAGCCTTTCCTAACTCACAACCCTAACAGCCATAGGCACTTGATCAATATCTGACGAAGTTAGCTTGACCCCAGCCCTATGAAACTCCTCAATAAAATTGCAAGCCCAACTAACAGTATTCTCATCATATCTCTTGGTAGCCTGGTGGACAAACTGGTTCCTTCTCCACTAGTTGCACCAAAGGACCACACAAAGAAGCTCCAACTCCCCCAAATTTAGGATTCTTGAGCAAAAAAATCAAAAAATAAAAAAATCAAGGCAATGACCTCTATCATCCCACTTAAGGTTCAGGAAAGATGAGCATTGGAGACGAACATCTTTAAGCTTAGAGCAATTCCAAATTGCATGAATAGAGGTTTCAGATTTTCTAGAGCACATCGAACACCTCTTCTCCATGTCTATCCCACGCTTGGCAAGGTTAGCATTAGAGGGGATCCAATTCAGACACACTTTCCAAATAAAAATCTTTACCCGAGAAGGCAAGTTCAGCTTCCACAACAGCTGCTACCAAAACTCAATATTGTTAGTGCCCGAAGTGCCCTCACAAATCTCCAAATTTCTCCACAACTTGTAGCCACTTCGTACAGAATATACACATGACTTATCAAAATGCCACATCAAGGCATCATCCTTCCTAACCACACTAATAAGTAAGCTCAGAATGGCCTTTGTATCATCCGGAAGAAACACAGCATGCAACTTATGGACATTCTAACCACCGGTCAGTAGAATGAGAGAGTCCACCATTGCCCTCTCTCCCAAAACATAAGGAGAGACAATTATGAAAGAAGAAGGTCTCGGGATCCAACGATCTTTATAGATAAAGACCGTCGAACCATGGCCAATCCACCACCTTGAACCAGCTTCTAAGATTCCCTTGCCCCAAAGAAGGCTGTTCCAAACCAAAGAACCTGAGGCACACTTATCCGCATTAAGAAAAGAGGAGTTAGGATGATATCAACTCTTTAGCACTTTAGCAGCCAGGGAGTTAGGATTCACAATTAATCTTCAACCTTGCTTAGCTAAAAGGGCTCTATTAAAAATCTTCATATCCCTAAACTCAAGCCACCCCCCATCCCCCCTCTTTTTTACTTAAACAAAGCTTCTTCCATGTTCCCTAATGTACTTTCCAAACCTCATCAGTGCTTCCCCACCAAAACCTAGCACACATTTTCTGAATATCAGAGATAAGGCCCAAAATGTAGCTTGAACATGCTCATAGCATATGTAGGAATTGCTTGAATAACTGCCTTCAACAAAATCTCTTTCTTACCTGTAGAAAAAATACTAGACTGTCAACCCTTAATTTTAATCCATACTTGCTCTGTAATATCTGCGAAAAGTTTCTTCTTGTTTTTACTAGCAAAACTAAGAAGCTCGAGATACCTTTCATGGCAATCCACCAACTGGACACCTAAAACTTGAGCCTACTGTATCCCCTGATCCGACGTGATAGAATTACTAACGCAGAGGGCAGACTTCGAAAAATTAATGGCTTGGTCTAAAGCTTTCACACACGTTTCCAGCACACCCTTAATCAACCACACTCAGCCATATCAACCTTAGAAAACAGTAGATTGTCGTCCGCGAAAAATAAATAGGATATAACGGGATCAGCTCTACTACATTAAAACCCATATAACACCTGAGAAGAAACCGCCAGACTAAGAAAACTCGAAAAGCCTTTGACACAAATTAAAAAGAGGAACGAGGAGAGAAGATCACCTTGTCTCAACCCCTTAGACGGCTTAACAAACCTACACACCTCCCCATTCACCAAGAAAGAATATGAGACTGAGGAGATACACCTTCAGATATGTTCAACCCATGCCTCAGAAAATTCCATACTCGTCATCATCTGAATCAGGAACCCCCACTCTACTCTGTCATACACTTTCGACATATCAAGTTTAACAACCATAGACCCCTCTAATCTCTTTCTGTGTCTGAGGGCTTAAAGACACTCGAAGCCTATAATAGCATTATCCGAAATCAAACGCCCTGGAATAAATGCGCTCTAAGTCTCTGATATGACCTCACCGAGAACATTACAGAATCTATTCGTTATAACTTTCACTACAGTCTTATATGTAACATTACAAAGACTAATATGACGGTAATCAGTAACCCACTCAGCTCTTAGTGATTTAGGAATTAGAGTGATAAGTGTTTTGTTAACGCATTCCAATGGTTCTCCGTCATTCAGGCACCTCAGGTAAGCCTTGATAACACTCTCCCCCACAAAAGCCCAATGCTTCTGATAAAACAGTGCAGGAAGCCCATCTAACCCTGGGGCTTTAGTCAGCGGCATCTCAAAAATTGCCTTTCTGACTTCATCTGCTGAAAATATCTCATCCAGATACACACGACTACTTTCAAAAATTTTCTTTGCCACCAATCTAGAGACACTAGCCATTTGTATAGCTGAAGGCTTAGAAGAGAGAAACAGCTCAAAAAAGTACTGCGTCACATTATCTTCCAAATCCAATTTCTCTGTTAGCCACTCACCTCTATTATCTCTTAAACCCATGATCAAGTTACTAGCCCGTCTAGCAGAAGCCTTTCTATGGAAATATCTTGTATTACGATTGCCCCATCTGAGCCACTCCACTCGAGACTGTTGTCTCCAGTAAGCCTCGTCAATCTCTAAAAGACAATCCAACTTGTTCTCAATCTGTCTAATATTTGCCCAAGACCTTGGACGGATAACAGAGGAAGCTCTCGAAAGAATTCTTCTACAGTCATTAATATCCCTCCTAAGTTCCCTGTGTTTTCCAGCACACCAAAATGATAATAAATTTTTGCAGCTCTCAATTTTCCCCATTTACTTCAGACAAACCCGTCCCGTTATTCAAGTTGCCCCAGCAATCAGACACCAGTTGCTGTCACTCTTCATCCTCAACCTATCAAGCTTCAAAAAGGAACTTCTAGGCCGGGCAAGGAGAAACCAACCTTACCACATCCAAGGAATCCAAAACTTTCACCATAATAGGCCTGTAATCAGAACCACTAAAATCAAGATGCTTCACTACTGAATACTGGAACATTTGTTTCCATTGATAACAACACACACCTTGGTCCAATCTTTCATGAATATGCCCAACATCCCTTTCATTAGACCAGGTAAAAATTGGACCACAAAAACCTAAATCTTCAATTTCATAAAAATCAAGCGTCTCTTAAAAGTTATCCAAAAGAGCCTGAGACTTAACCACCCCTCCATCCTTTTCACTCTCATATAAGACTTCGTTAAATTCCTCTGGATAAAGCCAAGGGAGGCATGAAGTACCTTTTCAGTCTTCGAAGAAGCATCCAAGAGTGAAGGCGTTGGGTGGCATCCAGATTTTCGTAAAACCCCATAAAATGCCAAACTAAGGACCTATGAGAAACAATCTTCACATCAATATAGTGCTTAGTATAAGACAACAAATCTACCTGGCAATCCAGAGCCCAATAAAGATACAAACTGCCACTCTTCCCAACACAATCGATCACAAGTTTACTTCCGAAACCAAGCTTAACACGCAACAATTCAAGCACACTATGACTAACCTTTGTTTCCATCAAAAACATAACCTCTAGGTTGTGTTGTTGTTTACGGCTACGCAACATACATGATGCCCGACCACTACCTAGCCCCATGATGTTTCAAACTATAATCCTTATGGCTTCCTGTCAGCCAGTGAAGATCGGTTTGCCGATATCTCTATTTCATTATTGTTCTTCCATTCCTCCCCCAGCTCATTGCCCAAAACAGCCATCTCTACCACCAAATTCTTCTGCAACTCTGAAACTCTATTACCACCACCTAAACCTTCGGTCTGGTTCTGACCTTTTGAATCGACAGTACTATCTGACCCTTCACTCAGACTCAACTCTGGTCACAAAAGTTATCAGAGATACTCAATTTGTTTTTCCCCAATTTCGTTACAAGAGCAGTATTAGGGATTTTACTTTTGTCTCTATTATCCACACACTTCCACTTGACCACTTTTTAGGATTAAATAATGGGTTTTTTACAATTCGGATCTACACCTGGCGCTCCATAAAGCCCACCCAAATCTGGATAAAAGCCCCTAACATGTGAAGCCCCATTATTCTTTTCAACATATCCCTTTCTTTTCACCACACTCGATCCACCTTTCACTCCACTCATCAAAAGATCCACACTGTACAACTCATTAACAGGCTCACTTTGTCTTGATTTAGAAGGGGTACCCGGCCCACTAATATTACTAAACATCCCACTTTGTTTATGACAGTCCTCCTCCTTAATGTGAGGAACCCTGATGGGATTGGCGTCGATGTTTTCCCTCGTAAATTCCTCTGACATCAAAACCTCTTTTCCCACATTCATTCCCATCCACGCCTCCCTTCAATTAGGGTTCATCTTTCGATCACTGAAAGCTGAGATCGGAGCCCCATCTCTCTTATTCTTCCAATTCACCGACATTCTAGTCTTATCTTTAGGATTAGAATTGAAGCCATGCGATTTCGCATTCACCTTACCATATTGGTGTTGCTTTAGCATAACCTTCGCCCGGAGCCACCTAGCCAACTGCAGCCCCACTTCCGATTTCACCTCTCTATCTTCTCCAGATGAAAGACACTCTCCCATGGAATGTCCTAAATGACCACATTTAAAGCAGTAATCCTGCAACCATTCATATCTTAGCAACATAGTGGTTACCTTCCCCGTTCCCAATATATCGACCCTTATGCACCTCTATAAAGATTCTTCAGCAGAAATAACAACATTTACTCGAAGGAACTGAGTATTACCATACCTGCTAGTCTCTAGATCAATATCCTTGACTTCTCCAATCATATTTCCCAGAGACATACCTATATCTTCAGTCATACACAGTAGCGGCATATTGTGTATCTGGACCCAAAACTCCACCCGATTAAAATTCATATCACATAACTCCCCTGACCCAGTAGGTTTAACAAAGATAATAATAGCTCTGTCAAAGCTCCAAGGTCCCCCTAAAAGGAGTCTCTATCTATATTCAGTATTCTTGAAATAGAATGCAAAAGTGTTACCACATATTGCTGCTATCTCCACTCCCTCATTAAAACGCCATACCCTAGTCATGATGTCCATGAAAACTTCCTTCTTCACTATTTTTTACGCCATTACTTTCCCAACTAGGCATAAGCCCAACCTACGTTCCCCATCAACAATCAGCTTATCCTCGATCATATGAACCGGTGTCTCCTTCTCCTTGATAGACAAGGCATTACATTATTCAGCTATATCATCCAAACTCAAGGTTACCAGAGAGATAGTAAACTTTATCTACTCTCACCTTAGGGGTTTTCTTTCTAACTAGAGAGAAAAAAAAAAAAACTAAGAGAAAGACTATACGTTTTTTTTAAAATGCTAGTCATGTTGAAGTATTAATTAGGGTCAATACAAATGCACTTTATTTATTATTTTTTTGGACAATTACCGATTAGGTCCTGAATGTTTTTAAAATTCCAAGTTGTTTGTGACTTTTACAAATGTGACTAAGTTTCAAGTCCTGAACTCTCACTTTCTCACTTTTCCCAAATATCAAATTAGTCCCTCTAACTAAGTTCCGTTAGTCCCACTTCAACTCAGCCCAGCCAAGCCCAACCAATTATCCATGTATGAAAGGAACTCTCACTTTCTCACTTTCTCACTTTACAATTCACAATTCACAAACCTCTTTGTCAAAGAAGGACATCTTGGGTGACTTCTTCTGGCAAATTATTTTCATTTGTGTGTGGAGCCTACGTAACGTAATTCTTAACAAGTAAAAGTAAACACATCGTCTGTGGATAAATGATAAGCATCCATTGCTAGTAAGTGAAAAATTGTTGTCTATTCTCAAATTTGATCAATTTTCTACTAAAAAGGCGATGTTTTCTGCTATAAAACGATCTTAATAGCCGCTGCACAATTTTTCCATAAAGATGTGGAAATGTATTATTAGTCATGCTACTATACCAATATGACATCTATAGAATTTCGGTTCAATGGTCTAAAGAAATCAAAAGGTTTTAAATACAACCAAAATAGAAAAAGAATAGTAGTAGACTTTTCAAAAAGAGATCACTTAAAATATCAAACAATACATTTTTATATTAATTTCGAGTCAAGTTATACCAATTTAAATTTTATTTAGTATCCAATCATTCAATTTATTCAACAATTCATTCATTCATTTTTTCCATTGTGATCTTAAATATAGATTTACTTTTGAATATTTAAGCGATAAACTTAAGTCGATATAATTTAATCCATTGATAATTTATTGTTTGTTAATGAAAAGTTTCCACTCGGTGTCCTACTCAAAGAACATAATTTAAGAGAGAGAAATGTCTTCGAACGTATTCAATTTTACCATCGAAGAGATTTTTCAACATATCAAATGAATACAATTCATATCGTATGAATAATCGATCACACGAGATACATGCATTATAGACAGCTATTAGGGTCTCTCATAAATGTACATCCAACTTTATAACCACAAATTCCATTCATCACAAAACAAGCACCAATAATTAAAGATTTGATCAAACAAATGTCCAGACCCACTCACCCACACCATACACTTTTCCATCCAAAGAAAAAAAAAGGTGTCAATTTAGAACCAGGATCCTCTCCTCACCTCACCTCATCCTCATCTCACTTAATCTTATGACATATAAGTATTGTAATAAATGAATGGTTAAGATGTGGTTGACACTTTATTAACAACCAATCACATGTTTTAAAAAAGGTGAGGATGAGGTGAGGTGAGGAGAGAAGAAGATATTGGTTCGTCAATTTATAAGAAAATTTTTGTTTTTTATTTTTTTGAAATCAGTTTATAAGAGATTAGATTAGACCCCTTAAATTTTGTAAAAATAATTTTTGGTCCCATCCACCAGCATGTACTTATAAATGCTAGCCATGTTGAAGTATTAATTAGGGTCAATACAAATACACTTTATTTATTAATTATTTTTTGGACAATTACCGATTAGGTCTTGAATTTTTTTTTTTTTTTTTAAATTCTAAGTTGTTTGCGACTTTTACAAAGATGACCAAATTAGTCCTTACATTTTTCCCAAGTGTCAAATTAGTCTCTCTAACTAAGTTCCGTCAGTTATCTTTAAATGTGTAGAGGTAAAATTATACTTTACTCATAAACAATATAATAATGACATGCACATTTTTTTTATTTTTTATTTTTAACACATGAGTGCTTGTATAATATTAACAAAACAAAACAAAATATATATATATATATATATAAATGGTAAAAGACTAAACCGGAAATGAATGGTAACTTTGTTTATAAAATAAGGGTATAATTTACATCGTCTTATTAAAATATTTTTAGATTTTGTATAATATTTTTGGATCTTATTGTAACTATAATAATGAATTTAATACATAAAAGACAAAACAACTTTGCTATAATATGATAAATAAATGGTATTTACGTACTTTAATTAAAATTGTTAAAGCCAACTATTATATTTAACATCATTAAAGTGTTTGAGGGACCATTTTTGTTACTTCTAAAAAAAAAAGGACTAATTTGACACTTGGAAAAAAAAAAGTGAGAACCAATTTGGTTATTTTTGTAAAAGTCGCAAACAGTTTGAATATTTTTTATTTTTTTAAAGTCCAGAACCTAATTAATAATTGTTACTTCTTGTTTTTTTTTTTTTTGTTTTTTTTTTTTTTTTTAAGTATTATATTATTATATAAATTTAGGTTATTTTTTTGAAAAGATTCGAACCTTCGACCTCGTGATATAAGTGTGAGGGGTTTAACAATAGACTAACCCTATCTTGTCATTATAATTGTGTATTTAAACTTGGGTTCTAAATTTGTTTTTCTCGTATTCCATAGTTCAGGCTAAACTTCATTAAATTTGAAATTATAGCTACAGAGTTGAAGTCTCGGGTTCATACCTTGATCAAAAGTTTTGAAGATTAAACAAAATAGACAATGGACTAGGCTATATCAATTAAATTTTTTGTCTATTTTTTTTTTCTTTTTATTTTTATCTTCAACGATCAAATTTACTTTTAATCATTATATTACATATCACATGCTGTACTCCACCACCTAACATAGTTTTAGAGAAAGCGATCTGTATGATGGTGGCCAATTTGACTTTCTCCTTTGTAATGTCACTGGTAAAGCAAATGTCTACTGTGTAGAGTGTCATCTCCACAAAGTCACAATCACAAAGTCACAACCCCACAAGTCACAAACCACTAAAAAATTATTAAAGATTCACCACAAAAACACACTAATGTCCTACTTCAAAGCATCAAAGTTTTTCCAAAAGAAAAAAAACAAAAACTCAACTTTAAAACTAATAGAAAAGCATAAAATCACCGCCCTCCCAAAATAGTACCTCCAACTATTCTTTTTTCCAACCCTAATAAATTAGGGTTTCAAGGATAAATACATAAACTGGTTTTGCTGTGATACGTTGACGCACTTTGGATAGAGTTGATAGTTTTACCCCAACAGTTTCATTATTTAAACTCTTGGTATTTTTAGGGTTTGAGTGAGAGGGAGAAAAAAATATATTTTAAACCGTATTGAGAGAGAGATAGCTTTACTATTGTAAATATCGATTTAATTATGGAAGTTGAGTGCCGGTACGTTTCTTTGATGTAGAATCACGTAAAATCCCGTACCTCTCTTTATTATTCCTTATTTACTTCCGTATATGATTGTTTGATTGCTTTTAGGTTTACATATTCCGTAACAAAGATTGATAGAAGTTTGAAACTTTTTTTTTCTTTTGTCATCTTTCTTTCTGACTTCAAATCCATCCAATTCATATATCTATCGTCATACCATGCTTTCAGAGAGCTGGAACTTGGGATGTGATATTAACATTAGACTGATCTCGTCGTACTGTTAAGTAACCATATTCAATTGTTGGTAACAATTATATTATGGTTATGTATTTAAAGGGTTGATAACATTTACATCAAGTATTATGAATCTCTTATACAAATAAAGACTCATTTTATGATTTGAGTGGACCGAAAGTATCGCAATCTATGTCGGCTCACCTTATGTGGCGATAGTCTCACTAAAACTTGATCGGCAGATTTTCAAGATGGCGTAGGCGATAATGGTGTAAAATAAAGATACCCATTTTGTATGTAATAATGTAATGTGCTAGTGATTGGCTCTAAAAAGTTGATTGTGATTTGGGTCCATGAAAAGCACCGATAAGAGCATCCACATTGGTGATCAAAAGAGACCCACTTTTATAAGATTCATTTTTTTTGGATCCAATACTTACCACAATAGTAAGAAAATGGACCTAAAGAAAGGGATCCATTTGTGGGCTCCACTCAACAAGAGCTAAATTGGGTTCCAGATTTGGAACCCAATTTGGGTCTTGCCCAATGATTAGGTTAGGTTCCCAATACCTCCCAATCATTGGATTTGAGTTGAGCTTATAAATAAATAAATATATATATATATATATAATTTAAATTTAAATATATAATTATTAATTTCAATAATTATATATATAATGAAAAAATATAAATAAATTTAATATGTATATTTCAATTATTTAAATTTAAATTTATTATTATTAATTTAAATAATTATATATGTAATGACAAAATATAAATAATTTCAATATAATTATATTTAAATTATTATAATGTAAATATATTATTATTAATTTCAATAATTATAATTTAAATATATTATTATTAATTTCAATAACTATATATAATGAAAAATATATAAATAATTTTAATTTCAATTATAAAATCTTCGGAACCGGAACTGGAACTAAAGCGTCGGAACCGACAAAACTGTCGGAACTGGAACCGAAACTGAACCATCGAAAACCGGATCGGAACTGAAACCGAACCGTCGGAACCGCCAGACCCAAACTGTCGGAATCACCAGAACATGACTGGAACCAAACCTTCAAAACCGGAACCGGAACCAAAACCAACCCTTAAAAAATGGTATTGGAACCAGTTTTGAAGGTTCAGAACAGAAACTGGAACCAAATCGAACCGAAATCGGCGCCATGTCTAATTGTATACAATATTTTGTTTTAAATATTTATTTTTATTGTTGATGTAATTCGGTTGTGATAATTTTAAATTAATAATTTTTTTATTTTAAATCAATTATAATTAGTTAAATAATTATCGATAGTGTTGATATTTAAAATATATTATATAATTTATTTATTAATATATATATATAATAATTTAAAGAAGAGTAATAATTGTTTGGAAAAAAGTTAAAAAAAATGGATCCACTTTTTCTTTTTCATTTTAGTTCCATTGTGGGGAAAAGAGACTTAAATAAGTAGGACTCAAATGAGAAGACCAATTCTTTAAAAAGAAGACCCATTTTTTATGATATAGTAACAAATGGATCTTATTTTTAAGTCTTACCGATGTGGATGATTTTAGTATCACGTTTTGTTTTTTCACCCTGTTTTGTCGTTATAGTAGCTAGGAGTGGTGGAGCCATCGGTGGTGGTGTTTCATTTTTGGGCGGTGACATTACCGGCAAAAAATGAAAAAAATAAAATAAAAAATTGAATAACAAAGGCATCGAGATTTCTGACTCCAACATGATTTGATTATTAAATTAAAGTAGGATTGGATTTGATATAAGCTTTTAAATAAAATATTTTAAAAAATAAAATAAAATATTTGGTCAAATTTAAAATATTTGATCAAAATTAAAAGATTGATTAGTCGGACATGTCGAGATCGAATAATATATAAGCGGTCTAAAATTTCCTCTGTAATTAATTATAAAAGATCTCCACTTACAAACATTATTAAAGAGAAAGTACCTCAGACATTCTAATAATTACAAAAGGTGGAACTCATCAGTTTGGAATAAGGATATATATATATATATTTTTGGTTTATTTAAATATATAGTTTTAAATAGAAAATTTTAAATGAGAACGTTCTGATATAACTTTATGAGGATATTGAATGTGAGCCACTAGTTTTATATATTTTAACTCAAGTGTGTATGCTTTTGTCAAAACTAGTGGCTTATATTCAATATGCTCATGAAGTTATATCAGGATGTCCGCATAAAAACGAGACTATAGTTTTATAATGAAGATATATCTATTATGACAAACTCCAAGAAAAAAAACACCCAACACAACAAATGTTACATGATATAATAGCATCTCCAATGCTATTATGCATTTGAAGTAACATTTAAATAAAATGGAGTGCCACATAGGATAGATATTAAAAAAGTTAGAAAAACTCTCTCCAATGTTATTATCTAAATTGAATATGGAGATGATGTGAACAAAAAAAAAATTAGAGAATATGGAGTTAGGTTCCTAATTCTAGAAACTCTCTTAGAAATGCTGACTAGGATTTTTAACTTTTTCCACCAATAAGATTAAAACTTTCAACTCTCTCCACCAATAAGATTAAACCTCATTTAATTATAAAATAAAAGAAGAGAAAATATAATAATTGTTTTATTATGATTGGACATAAAATATATGCATATTTGATTTTAGATAATTGTATTAGAGATGTGAATATGCATTTTTAAAATTTTTTTTTTTAAATGGACATATAATAAATAGAAATACTAATGTGACACTATTTGGAAACTCAAGAATACATATGGAATTATGGATCCAAACAAAAATAAAAAAAAAATTAAAAAAAAAATAAAGCACATGCATGCATTCGAAAATAAGGAAAACGATCACAAATCATGCATGTGCTTCATTTAATTTATTTATTTTTTTCCTGATTTGACTTTATGTTATCAAATAATTAAATTAGTATTTTTATTTATTTATTTATTTATTATTATTATTATTATTATTATTATTTAAGGAAAGTATTCTTGTTTATGCTTAGATTCACTTAATCTGAAATTCTGAATCTCTGATTAGATATAACAACTAAATAATTAAAACATGTTTAGTTTTTATAAATACTACGTTTATAATGTTCAAACAGTAAATCAAAAAATTTGTCTTTACTAGTTCAGTTTGAATATTATTTGTTAAGTTCATTTTAGACTTAATAGTATCAGATCCCCCAGAAATGTATGTGAATTTACAATATGCCTCATGAATATTTTTTTTCGACGGTAAACCCCTTGAACTCTCCTTTTATTTACACAATCCTTATGGAGATGCCCCCTCCTCAGGGAACAATAAAACAAGCAGGTGCAAAAAAAATGAGAGTTCGAGGGGTTTATCGTCGAAAAAAAATATTCAGGGGGCACATTGTAAATTCACGTATATTTTAGGGGTGTATAGTGCTATTAAGTCTTAATTTTATACTCAACATTTATTGTTTTTTTTTTTTTTAATAAATATTATGAGAACTATTACAGTAGAACTGCCGCACATCAGCTCTTAGTAGAGATAGATTGTACATCTCCCTTCCACACTTAATGTTTAGAGATTCGAATCTCACCATATACGTTTTATAAGTATATGTGATGAGTTTGGCATACGGACTAGATGACTGACTCGGCTGTAGCCCAGTCAGCTTTTTGAAAAGAAAAAAAAAAAAAATTAATACATCACACCCAATATCTTCAGTATCTGATCACCGGTTATATCAAACTGCCAAATAAACTCATCCATTTTCAAAAAATGTTATATTATATTATTATATTAAATTTTAGACTATCAAATCGGTTTTTCAAAAAAAGTACTCATCGTTTTATGACATGACAAGTGCATGCTAGCTAATAGAGCAAACTACTGATTGATCTACTCTCCAAATCCAAATCCAAATCCATATTAAACTTGTGCAATTCTGTTTTAAGTATATATTCAATTGGTTTTTACAAACTTGCCCAACCAAACTAATTCCATTCTAACTAGATGTACCTGCTTCCTTTACATGAGGGTTAATTGCACAAACAACTCTTGATTTATCTAATAAAATAAATTTTCAAACAAATATCTTATTCAAACGCAAACATCCCAATTTGAATGTGTTTAGGGTATAGAAAGTCAATAGCACCTTTAGATAAAAGGGAGAGGTTATTTTAGTGGATAAATTTCACAGACAACCTTGAATTTAAGTGTAATTGTATAAATATTCATTTTTTTATAATAATTACATAAATATACCCTAATGTCATTTGATTTTTGTTAACTTTAACTTTTAACCACATTTGTATCCCGAAATGACTACCCTTGAAAACTTATTTATCTTTTCATTTATTATTTAAAAATATTTACTTAAAAAATTAAAAAAATCGGTACAATTTTTTTTCTTTTATTTTCTTTTTCTTTCTATCATTACTTTATTTTATTTTTACATTTTCTATGTCCCCATACACAAAATTTTCAGATTTTAAAAACCAACTTTATCACCAAAACATTCAATTTCATACTCATCAACCCATAAACAATTTTATTTTATCAACACAATCAAAACTCACGAACAATTACATTTAATCAACAGAATCAAAACCCACAAAAATCACTAAACACAATCAAAACCCACTAAATATAGCCATTTTTTCAGTTTTGTGGGTTCTGATTATGTTAAAAAAAAAATTGATAAAAAGAAAGCAACAAAAAAATTGTATCGATTTTTTCAATTTTTTAAGTAAATATTTTTTAATATATTTAAATAATAAAAGAAAAGATAAATAAGTTTTCAAAGGTAGTTTAATCATTTTGGGATACAAATGTAGTTAAAGATCAAAGTTAACAAAAGTCAACTGATGATAGGGTCTATTTATGAGTTATTAGAAAAAAAAAATTTTATACAATTACACCTAAATTCAAGGTTGTTCGTGAAATTTATCCACCAAAATAACCTCTCCATTTTACCTAAGGGCACTACTGACTTTCCATACTCCAAGTACGTTCCAATTGGAATGTTTGTGTTTGAATATGACGTTTGTGTTTGAATATGGCGTTGTGTTTGAAAATTTACCTTATTAGATAAATAGAGGGTATGTTCACACACAAAAGGCAATGCAATATTACATAAATTAAAACAATAGTCATGTTATTGTTATTATGGTAGTACTAACATTGACAATTTGGTGGATCTAAAAAATGAAAAATAAACACCGTATAGTATCATTATTAAATTAAAGTGAATGAGAGAACATATGATTTTACAGATTCCACTCAGCCTCTCTGCTTATGTAATTTGTTTAGTATATTCATGTTGAGTGGTAATGTTGTTATGTCTCCCTATTTAAATGTATCTTTACTTTTCAACTATTGAAATTCCTTCATAAAACAATTGTAGTTTTCTTTTAGCTCATCCCAATAAAAAATCATAGGTACGCCTCTGGTTGTAGTTCATATGTAACATCTTCCCGATAGTGGGAGTAGTATTCCGGACCGTGCTTGTAAAGTCTAATTAATCTCACCAGGTCCCGACAGTAATTGTATATTAAAAAAAAAAAAAATTAAGACTATTGAAACCTACCGAGATTAAACATTACATGTGTGACCTGAATATCTACTCCCATAACAGAAGATAACTACTTCCATAACTCGGGAAGAAAACTTTCTACACATACTTGTGAAATGTGCATAGTGGGATTTAAACCCCTCACATGCCAACATTTATTGTTTGTTATGTCCATATATTGTGTACAAAATTGTTACTTATATATACTTGAATTTATGTCAAACCCCGAACGATGTTATAAAAATAATAATAATAATAATGGAAAAACAAGTATAAATGGAATGAGATTGATCTAGTGGTATATATCTTTTACATTAACACCATTGCGGTCATGTATTCGAGTTGTGTTCTCCTTTCCTTCTACCGACCACCAAAATATTGAATTAATCGTAACAGCTAAAAAAAAAAAAAAACTTGTAAGCATAAAAAAGATATAAATTTTCAAGTGATGGGGCTTCATGTAATTTGGTATGAGATTATGATTATATTTGATAAATCATTTTTTTATATATATACCAATGACATTACTTGAATGAATACTCTTAACAGTGAACCATATTGAACTGTTGATAAAATCATTTTTTTACGATTATGTTTTCGAAGAGGATATTTGAACCACGGATATAAAGGAAGAACGTCGTTATTGACCTCTATTCTAAAAAAAAAAAAAAAAAAATAGAAAAGGAAACAAAATTGAGGACAATTCGGTAATTCGGTGGTAGTAAAGTAGTAGTTGATTGTGTTTTGTCACATGTGAAAAAGCCGTCTCTCATTTACGTGCAAAAAAACAAAAAAAACAATCAACAAAACGAAACACTTCACTTACATACATACGTGAGCCGTGACGACATCAAGAGTCTCTCTTCATATTTAAATAAATACAAACCAAAAGAATCATCAAGGCTCTCATTTACTCTCTGTGTTTGTGTCCTGCCGGTAACACATCTACATAGAGAGAATTGAATTGTAGAACATCATAGAGACAACGAAAACGAGAAATAAATTTTGATTAAATTTAAAAACCAAATCTTTTGGATAGGTTTTTTTTTGGACAACCCTTTTGGATTTAGTTGACGAAGAGACCAGACACATTTGATTTGGTTAGAGAAAATTTCGGGTTTCGAGTGATTCTTGTTGACTGGTTAGTTTTTTCTTTTTCTTTTTTTGTTTGCTGTGAAATTTTGTATATTTCTAAATGGGTGCAGTTGTTTAATTTGATTTGAATGCTTCCTCTAATCAATGATTAGTTTTTTTATTTTTATTTTATTTATTTTTTATATAAAATAACTAATGTTCCATATGAATCTACAATGCTACATATCAAATAGTTAAACATGAACTCCATATTTGAAGATCACATCTTTAGAATATTTTTGAACGTGACAAGCCAAAAGACATTGTTAAATGTTAATGACAACAACTCTCTCTCACTCTCTCTATGTGGGAGTCTCTTGTTGTCTTGCATTCTGTTAATGGAAGCTGAAACTTTTTATAGCAACATTTGCAGTGCAATTCGATTACTTGTTGAGAGAAAAAAGAAGGGTTTTTTTGTTTGAAGCCATTAGAGGTACTCATCATCTTTTTCTACACGCAATTAGTTCAATTTTTTGCTTCGCCGTTAATGATTCTCCATTGGAGCTGTATTGTATTGTATGTCTTTGCTTTTGGTCTCAATAGATGGAACTTTTTTCTGGTTCTGATTTCTTGTAAGTGTTTGTGTCATTACTTGCATTCATGTATATATATATGTGTTTTTATTTATTGTTATTGTTATTGTTATTGTTATTGTTATGTGGGGACTTTCACTTTTCATTACCTTATTTGAATCTCTTTATCAAAAATCTCACAGCATTGATTATAGTTTCATTTTTGTTTGGATGATTTGAGCTTTTAATAAACAAAGTTTTACCTTTTTATGCTGTCCAGGGTTTGAAGAGCAAGTTAAAAAAAAATTAAAAAAAGAAATAGTGATGGAGGATTTGTGGACTGTGTTTTGTGGGGAATCTGGTTGTTCAGACATGGATGGAAAGCGATGCAAGTCTGGTTTTATGCTTTTGAGTCATCCGAATTCATGTATCAATCATGTCTTGATCATTTGCTTCAATGTTCTGCTGTTAGTCATGCTTGTAATCAATATGATTCAGAAGTCGAAAACACTTCGCATTCCTGCACGTTTTCAACGTAAAACACCGTTGCAGATAGTGGCTGCTGCTGTAAATGGTTGTCTTGGGCTAGTGTATTTAGGGTTAGGCATTTGGATTTTAGAAGAGAAGCTGAGGATAACTAAGACAGCGTTACCTTTGAATTGGTGGCTACTAGTTTTGGTTCAAGGTGTCACATGGTTGATTGTGAATTTAACTTTAAGTCTTAGAGGAAATCATCTTCCAAGAGCACCAATGCGGCTATTGTCCATTCTTGCCTTCTTGTTTGCCGTAATTGTCTGTGCTTTATCCATCTTTGCTGCCATTTTAAACAAAGGAGTGTCAATAAAGATAGCTTTAGATGTTCTTTCCTTACCTGGAGCCAGTTTGTCGTTGTCATGTGCTTATAAGTATAAACAGGAAGAGAGTGATGTCAAAATTAGTGAGGGTGGCTTATATGAACATTTGAATGGTGAAGCAAATGGCATCAGTAAGATGGATTCTGTTGGTGAAGTTAGTCAATTTGCCAACGCTGGTTTCTTCAGTAAAATGTCATTTTGGTGGTTGAATTCATTGTTGAAAAGGGGGAGGGAGAAAACTCTTGAAGATGAAGATATACCCGATTTGCGGGAGGAAGATCGAGCAGAGAGCTGTTACTCTGTATTCCTTGATCATTTGAATAAACAAAAACAAAAGGAACCATCATCTCAACCGTCAATATTGAAGACGATAATACTTTGCCACTGGACAGAGATTTTCATGTCTGGGTTCTTTGCTTTGCTAAAGATTCTCACCGTATCTGCTGGTCCGCTGCTCCTTAATGCCTTCATTTTGGTTGCTGAGGGGAATGCAAGTTTCAAATATGAAGGTTATGTATTGGCAATAGCACTTTTTACCGCGAAGAGCTTAGAGTCTTTATCACAAAGACAGTGGTATTTCAGAAGCAGATTAGTTGGTCTCAAAGTGAGGTCTTTGCTCACAGCAGCCATTTACAAGAAGCAATTGAGATTGTCCAACGCTGCTAGGTTGACACACTCAGGTGGTGAGATAATGAACTATGTTACAGTGGATGCTTACAGAATTGGAGAATTTCCTTTCTGGTTTCACCAAACTTGGACGACAAGTCTCCAGCTTTGTCTTGCACTGATAATTCTCTTCCGTGCAGTGGGGTTAGCGACAGTGGCAGCCTTGGTGGTTATAGTTTTCACCGTGCTGTGTAATACTCCACTTGCAAAGTTGCAACACAAGTATCAAAGCAGGCTCATGGTTGCACAAGATGAGAGACTAAAAGCTAGTTCCGAGGCACTTGTGAATATGAAGGTTCTGAAACTATACGCTTGGGAATCCCATTTCAAGAATGCCATTGAAAATTTAAGGAAGGTGGAATACAAATGGTTATCGGCAGTGCAGTTGCGGAAATCATATAATGGTTTCCTCTTTTGGTCATCTCCTGTTTTGGTCTCTGCTGCTACCTTTGGGGCATGTTATTTCCTCAAGGTTCCTCTTCATGCTAGTAATGTTTTCACCTTTGTGGCAACATTGCGTCTTGTTCAGGATCCTATAAGATCTATACCCGATGTTATTGGAGTTGTCATTCAAGCGAAGGTTGCATTTGCTCGTATTGTAAATTTCCTTGAGGCACCAGAGCTGCAGAGTGCAAATGCCAGGCAAAAGGACAACATTGAGAATATGGACCATGCCATTCTCATCAAATCAGCCGATTTTTCATGGGAAAAGAATTCTTCAAAGCCAACACTCAGGAACATAAATTTAGAGGTTAGACCTGGGGAAAAGGTGGCTATTTGTGGCGAAGTTGGTTCAGGCAAATCAACTCTTTTAGCATCAATTCTTGGAGAAGTTCCAAATACTTCGGGAAATGTAAGTTATTACTGTTCTTTTCCCCTCTTTTTATGATCTTGGAATCTTCGAAACCATGTGAGAATTGTCTCCTCATACATCATGATCTGTTTCCTGTTGTGCATAGTCTTGAAATTTATAAGCATATTTTACTGATTAGTAATTTGGTTCATTTGTATAATTTATAGATTCAAGTGCATGGAAAGACTGCCTATGTTTCTCAAACAGCATGGATTCAGACTGGAAGCATACAGGAGAACATTTTATTTGGGTCTCCTATGGATAGCCATCGATACCAAGAAACAATTGAGAGTTGTTCATTGGCAAAGGACCTTGAGTTGCTTCCTTTTGGTGATCAGACTGAAATAGGTGAAAGAGGAGTTAATTTGAGTGGCGGTCAGAAGCAGCGGATTCAACTTGCTCGCGCTCTCTATCAGAATGCTGATATATATCTCTTGGATGATCCATTCAGTGCTGTTGACGCTCATACAGCTACAAGTTTGTTTAATGTAACTTCATTTTCCCACAAGAACCATGCTCTATTTAAGTTACTAGGTTTTAGACAAAGCTAACGTTAACTTTGGCAGGAATACGTTATGGGAGCACTTTCAGGGAAGGCGGTCTTACTTGTGACTCATCAAGTTGATTTCCTGCCTGCATTTGATGCCGTTTTGGTTAGTCCCTTTGCTTTCATTGCATATCTTAGGGACTCTACATTTGTGTTGTTTTTTTTCTGGGTTTTTATTTTCGTTTTACTTGATGTTCCTTCAACTCGGTTATCTGATGTAAGCTTGATTTTGTTGACAGTTGATGTCTGATGGTGAAATCCTGCGGGCAGCTCCTTATCATCAATTATTGGCCTCAAGCAAAGAATTTCAGGACCTTGTAAATGCACACAAAGAAACAGCTGGTTCCGAGAGACTTGCTGAAGTTACTTCTCCCCAGAGCCGTGGAACTCCTGTTAAAGAGATCAAGAAGGGATATGTAGATAAACAAATCAAAACATTGAAAGGTGACCAGCTGATCAAGCAAGAAGAGCGTGAAATAGGAGATGCGGGGCTTAGGCCCTACATACAGTATCTAAATCAGAACAAAGGCTTTTTGTTCTTCTCCATGGCCAGTCTCTCTCACCTTATATTTGTGATTGGTCAAGTATTACAGAACTCTTGGATGGCCTCCAATGTAGATAATCCAGATGTTAGCACGTTGCGATTGATAGTCGTTTATCTGTCGATTGGAATTGCCTCAACACTGTTTTTGTTTTGTAGATCCCTCTCTATTGTTGTTTTAAATCTTCAATCATCAAAATCTTTATTTTCACAACTTCTGAATTCCCTTTTCCGTGCACCTATGGCTTTTTATGACTCCACGCCTCTGGGAAGGATACTCAGTCGAGTAAGTATCACAATCATAAAATGTTTTATCTTTATGAGGAATTGGTGAAACTAATATATTGATCCTTTTTCTTTTCTGGTCCTTTTACAGATCTCTTCTGATCTGAGTATTGTCGATCTTGATGTCCCGTTCAGTTTAATCTTTGCTGTTGGGGCTACCACAAATTGTTATACTAGTCTTGGAGTACTTGCCGTTGTTGTCTGGCAAGTCCTATTTGTCTCCATACCAATGATTTACGCGGCAATTCGCTTGCAGGTAATTTTTCACGAGTTCTATTCATAAGGGGTCGTTTTCCTTTATCTTGCATGTAAATAGCCATTATTTTTGCCTGCACGATGTTTACATTATAGCATTATACATGACATAGACCGAACTTTGTCTTGAGCATATTTTGTAGTTGAAGGTGTGGGATTGGAGTTTTTACTAGCAAATTTACAAAATGTCGCTTATTTCATTAACAGGGTTATTACTTCTCTTCTGCAAAAGAATTAATGCGGATCAACGGCACAACCAAATCCTTGGTAGCAAATCATCTAGCTGAGTCTATAGCAGGAGCCATGACTATAAGAGCTTTTGAGGAGGAAGATCGTTTTTTCGCAAAGAATCTTGACCTCATTGATATAAACGCTAGTCCTTTCTTTCACAATTTTGCAGCAAATGAGTGGTTGATTGGACGGTTAGAAATACTGAGTGCAGCTGTTGTTGCCTCCGCAGCACTCTGCATGGTTTTGCTTCCTCCTGGGACTTTTACTTCAGGTTAGTATACTGGCATTTATCTCCTCGTATTCAGAAACCTCGACAATGCTTTAGAATTTTGAAAAATTCTATGCAATAAATTCATCAAACAATATTAAGCTACTGACATTTATCCACGGGATTTATTGTAACAATTACTTTTGTTATTTGCAGGCTTTGTTGGAATGGCACTTTCTTATGGTCTTTCACTAAACATGTCCCTTGTATTTTCAATTCAAAACCAGTGTACTATAACAAATTATATCATTTCTGTTGAAAGACTAAACCAATACATGCATATACCAAGTGAAGCACCCGAAGTGATTGAAGACAACCGCCCCCCACCCAACTGGCCGACTGTGGGTAAAGTTGATATTTGCGATTTGCAGGTAAAATTTTGATTTTGTGATTGTTATTATTCTATATCCATAAATGTTTTATATACTGAGAAAATTAATGACCAAACAGATCAGATATAGGCTCGATGCACCGCTTGTCCTTCGAGGTGTCAGTTGCACATTTGAAGGAGGGCACAAAATTGGTATTGTTGGCCGAACTGGTAGTGGAAAGACTACTCTCATCGGTGCTCTTTTTCGTCTGGTGGAGCCAGTCGGAGGGAAGATTGTAGTAGATGGAATCGATATCTCTACAATTGGACTGCACGATTTGAGGTCACGTTTTGGAATTATACCTCAAGATCCTACACTTTTTAATGGGACTGTGAGATATAATTTGGACCCCTTATCTCAACATAATGACCAGGAAATATGGGAGGTAAATTTCAACACTTATTTTCGTGTTTTCGAAGCTGTTTTTGCTGTTTGTTTGTTTGCAGTTGCTCATTATTACTTGTGCATTTTTGAAGGTTCTTGGGAAGTGTCAGCTTCGAGAGGCTGTGGAAGAGAAAGATCTGGGCCTGGATTCCCTAGGTAAGTATTCTGACATTCGTAAATATTTAGGACAATTGTTTTATTTAGTGACACTAACTGAAAATTGGTTACATATATAGTTGTGGAAGATGGATCGAACTGGAGCATGGGACAAAGACAACTTTTCTGTTTGGGTCGTGCTCTTTTGAGGAGAAGCCGGATTCTGGTGCTTGACGAAGCAACTGCATCAATCGACAATGCCACTGACATGATTTTACAGAAGACTATCCGTACTGAATTTGCAGATTGCACTGTCATTACAGTAGCTCACAGGATACCAACTGTGATGGATTGCACAAAGGTACTCGCCGTTAGCGACGGTGAGTTTTTTTTCCGTTGAGCTCATTTTTAAACACAAATTTCTGGTGTTCTCTGCGTATGTCATCTACTGGTTGATTGAATTTCTGTAAAGTTGGAAACTTCAACTTTCCGTTTCACATATAAACATATCTAATCCCTTGATTGTATCCAGCAACTGAGTTTTGACATTCGAAAACTAGATAACAATTCATCTGTTTAGCTCAAAATGTATTAAGAAAGTTTGAGTTTGATATATTTTAGGAAAACTCGTGGAATATGATGAACCGATGAAGTTAATGAAGAATGAAGGTTCGTTGTTCGGGCAGCTTGTGAAGGAATACTGGTCTCATTTGAACTCTGCAGAATCACATTGAGGCTGATAATAGTTTCCTTTGTAGTTTTTATCTCTCTTGTTTTGGCAGCAAAGAGAAGAGATAAATGTAAGCAGGATGTATAGTAGTATCATTAATGTAACACTAGAGGGAGAGCAAATGACCAAGAAGAACACATGTTCCCATGCTAGGTAGCATTAGTTGTGTTTAAACTCTCATGTTTTCTTTTACAACAAGGCAATGAGTTATGATATGATCATGGTCTCGATAAAGAGCAGATCAGTAGAGAATCGTTGAATTGTTGTCTTTTTTGTCTTGATGATCAAAAAGAGTGATGGAAATGAAAGATGAATTGTTTTGAAAATAGTCATTACTCTTTGATGAACAACTTCTTGATATATTGGGTTGCTTTTAAGATTGTATCTAACAAGAATTTCTAAAAATTTCCCCACTTAGTTTGTCCCTTTTTTTGACTGTTGTTTATCAATACTTAATTGTATGTGAATGGTGAATCAGATATTTCCAGAAAGGAATTAAACATCAAGAATGCACTTATAAAAAGAGTTATTGAAAGATAAATTACTCATAAGCTAAAAAAAAGAGAAATTCCTCACTACTATATTTTTTTAGTTTCAATTTAGAATTTTGGGTTGGAAAATACCATCGAACTATCTCAACTTTTATATTTGTTGTTTTTGCTGCTAAGTAAATCCAAAAAAAAAAAAAAAAAAAAAAAAAGAATTTACCGATAGATCTTTTAAGAGTATATCTTAAAATAAAAATTAATAAAATAATAAGTGATATACTTTTTTAATAGGAAACTAGGAAAAAAAACTTTTATAATTATCATACAAGTTCAAATATTTAATAATGTTATTGATAGTTAATATGCATTAGACTAATATTCATTAGACTAAAATCCCCGGTTTTTCTTTGGTAGACACACAATTTATAGCACAAATGCAATATCATCACTTTTACCATGTGCATATAGTCTTGTGTGTTCACCAGAGAAAATTTGTTAAAATCTAATGATAAAAAAAAGGATATAATCAGTTGCCAATGTGGCTTGGGGTGGATGATGCTCATTAAATTCCATAATATCCCAGGTTTGAGTCACTACAACCGCCGATATATAAAAAGTTGATATATTTAAAAGTGTTAGATCAAAGTTTTTAAAGTTTTTAAAGTCACACAAGGTTGGAAGTTGTGACATGATCAAATTTTTCAAAGATTTTCATAAGCTTCATAAAAGAAATTTAAAGTTTTGATCAAAACTTCTCATATAATTTATATCAGGAATCCCCACAATGAGAATCATAAATATTCTTACTTTCTCTTTTGTGTATGTCTTGTTATTCTAATTTCTGTTAATGGAATTTGCTTTTTGGTTTATCGGTCTGAAACTTTTTACAGGAACTTTTGCACTGAAAATAAGGTTATTTTTTTCAGAAAAGAAGGAGAAGAAACGGAATTGGTCCTAAGCTGAAAACATTAAAGGTACCATGAAACTTCTCATCATTTCATTCTCTATAGTAATCAGTTACTTGAAATTTTTCTTCACTAGCAATTAATGAATCTCCATTGGAGCTCTATTGTATATTTCTTGTCTTTGCTCTTGATAATTGAATGATTTGTAAGTTCTTGCATGTCTTTCACTTGTTATTATTATGTGGGGACTTCACATTTTATTCACTACCTTATTGAATCTCTTTGTCAAAGCTTTCATTGGTGTATGCAGTTCTGATGTTTGAAATTAAGTGATGGTGAATTTAAAGATTTGATGTTTTGGTGTTAGTTGTGCTCTTATTCAATATGATTCAGATGTCATCTTCGCAAACACTTCACATGCCTTCATGTGTTCGACAATTTACACCATTACAGATGGTGGCTGCAGTTGTAAATGTTTGTCTTGGACTAGTGTATTTGTGTTTAGGCATTTGGATTTTAGAAGAGAATCTGAGGAAAACTCACTCTGCTTTACCTTTGAATCAATGGTTACTATTATTGGTTCAAGGGAAATCATCTTCCAAGAGCGCTAATGCATCTATTGTCCATTCTTGCCTTCTTGTTTGCTGTAATTATCTGTTCTTTATCGATTTTTTCTGCCATTTTAATGAAATAAGTATCGATGAAGATAGCTTCAGATGTTGTTTACTTCCCCGGATCAATGTTGTTACTTTTATGTTCTTATAAGGGGTATTAACATGAAGAGAGTGATGTGAAAATTGTTGAAGTTAGTGACTTACATGCACCCTTGAATGTTGGCGCGAATGGTATCAGTAACATCGATTCTGTTGGCCAAGTTACTTGATTTGCCAAAGCTGGTTTCTTCTGTAAGATGTCATTTTGGTGGTGAATCCACTAATGAGAAGGGGTAGGGAGAAATTTCTTGATGTTGAAGATATATCCAATTTACGAGAGGCAGATCGAGTAGAAAGCTGTTATTCACTATTCTTGAATCATTTGAATGAACAACTATCAGTCTTGAGGACAATAATTATATGTTACTGGAGATGATTTTTGTGCCTGGATTCTTTGCCTTGCTAAAGATTCTCACCATGTCTGCTGGTCCTTTGCTCCTCAATTCTTTCATTTTGGTTGCGTTGGGAGGAGCAAGTTTCAAATACGAAGGTTATGTATGGAGGTAGTGCTTTTCATTTCAAAGAGCTAAGAGTCCTTATCTGAAAGACAGTGGTATTTCAGAAGACTTATCAGTCTGAACGTGAGGTCTTTGCTCACAGCAGCCGTTTACAAGAAGCAACTGAGATTGTCCAATGCTGCTAAGTTGATACACTACGGTGTCAAGTGGTGAGATAATGAACTATGTTACTGTGGATGCTAATAGAATTGGAGAATTCCCTTTCTGGTTTCATCAAACTTGGACGACAAGTCTCCAGCTTTGTATTGTGCTGGTAATTCTCTTCTGCACAGTAGGGTCAGCGACGTTTGCAGCCCTGGTGGTTATAGTTTTCACCGTGCTGCGTAAAACTCCGCTTGCAAAGTTGCAACACAAGTTTCAAAGCAGGCTCATGGTTGCACAAGATTTGAGACTAAAAGCTAGTTCCGAGGCACTTGTGAATATGAAGGTTCTGAAACTATACACCTGGGAAACCCATTTCAAGAATGCTATTGAAGATTTAAGGAAAGTGGAACACAAATGGTTATCGGCAATGCAGTTGCGGAAATCATATAATAGTTTCCTCTTTTTGTCGTCTCCTGTTTCGGTCTCTGCTGCTACTTTGGGGATTGTTATTTCCTTGAGGTCCCTCTTCGTGCTAGTAGCTTTTTCACTTTTGTGGCAACGTTACGATTTGTTCAGGAACCTATACAATCAATCCCTGATATCACTAGAGTATTCATTCAAGCAAAGGTTGCATTTGCACACATGAAATTCCTCGAATCACCAGAGCTGCAGAGTGCAAATGTCAAGCAGAACATGGAGAATGTGAACCATGCCATTCTCATCGAATCAGCCAATTTCGCTTGGGAGGAGAATTATTTGAAGCCAACACTATGGAATATAAATTTAGAGGTTAGACCCGGGGAAAGGTGGCTATATGTGGTGAAGTTGGTTCAGGCAAATCAGCCCTTTTAGCAGCAATTCTTGGAGAAGTTCCAAATACACAAGGAAATGTAAGTTTTGCACTTCTAGTTTTGCAAGTCTCGTAATTCATAATCAATTTATGTTGACGAGTATTCTGGTTTATTGTACAATGAATAGATTCAAGTGCAAGGCAAGACTGCCTATGTTTCTCAAACAGCATGGATCCAGACTGGAAGCATACAGGAGAACATTTTATTTGGATCTCCTATGGATAGATATCGATACCAAGAAACAATCGATAGGTGTTCACTGGTAAAGGACCTTGAGTTGCTTCCTTTTGGTGATCTCACCGAAATAGGTGAAAGAGGAGTTAATTTAATTGGTGGGCAGACGCAGCGAATTCAACTTGCTTGTGCTCTCTATCGGGATGCTGATATATATCTCTTGGATGATCCGTTCAGTGCTGTCGATGCTCATACAGCTACAAGTTTGTTTAATGTAACTTCAAAACTTTTCCAAGATTTTAGTGAAAGCTAACATGTTAATTTGGCAGGAATATGTTATGGAAGCACTTTCAGGGAAGGCAGTCTTACTTGTGACTCATCAAGTCGATTTCCTGCCTGCATTTGATTCTGTCTTGGTTCGTATACTCTTAATTTCTTCCATTGTTTTTGCTTAATTACCTATCTCAGTGACTTCACATTAGTGTCAAAAGCACTTGCAGCCTAGCAGCATTTTATTGTTTTGTGTAATTTTGTTTGTCAATTCAGTTATCTGAAGTAAGCTTAATTTTTTCGACAGTTAATGTCAGATGGGGAAATCGTATGTGCTGCTCCTTATCATCGACTATTCTGCTGGTTCTGAGAAGCTTGCAGAGATTGCTTCTCCCAAGAGACATGAAACTCCTTCAGAAGAGATCAAGAAGGGTTATATAGAGAAACAATTAGAGGCATCGAAAGGTGATCAGCTGATCAAACAAGAAGAGCGAGAAGTAGGAGACGCGGGGCTTAAGCTGTACATGCAGTATCTGAATCAGAACACAGACCTTTTTCTCCACTTCATGGCCAGTCTCTCTCACCTTTATATGTGCAATTGGTCAGATTTCTCTGAACTTTTGGATGGCTGCCAATGTCGAAAATCCTAATGTCAGCACATTGCAATTGATAATTGTTTACCTGTTGATTGGATTTGCTTCAATACTGTTTTTGCTTTGTAGATCCATCTTTGCTGTTGCTTTAGGCCTTCAAACATCAAAATCTTTGTTTACACAACTTCTAAATTCCCTTTTCCAAACACCTATGTCTTTCTATGACTCCACGTCTCTGGGGCGAACACTTAGTCGAGTAAGCATTGCAATCATAAAATGATTGTGTCTTGATGGAGGATTATTGAAACTAATATATCTATCTGTTTTCTTTTCTGGTCCTAATAGAGGTCTCTTCTGATCTGAGTATCATTGATCTTGATGTCCCATTCAGTTTAATCTTTGCTGTTGTGGTCACCATAAATGCTTATGCTAGTTTTGGA
The DNA here is from genome assembly GCA_035582765.1 of Acer negundo. Lineage (NCBI taxonomy): Eukaryota > Viridiplantae > Streptophyta > Magnoliopsida > Sapindales > Sapindaceae > Acer > Acer negundo. Next base: position 2,637,860 of record CM069241.1, read on the forward strand.
ATACTTGCTGTTGTTACCTGGCAAGTCCTATTTGTCTTCATAACAGTGATTTACATGGCGATTCGCTTGCAGGTAACTTTGCCCTGACCATATTTTGGAGTTGGATTCCAATCTTTACATGCAAATTTTACTGAATGTTGCTTCTTATTTCTTTTCTAAACAGAGTTACTACTTCTCTACTGCAAAAGAATTGATGCGGATCAATGGCACAACCAAATCCTTGGTAGCAAATCATCTAGCTCAGTCTATAGCAGGAGCCATGACAATAAGAGCTTTCAAAGAGGAAGAGCGTTTTCACGCGAAGAACCTTTACCTTATCCATACAAATGCTAGTCCTTTCTTCCACAGTTTTGCGGCAAATGAGTGGTTAATCCAACGGTTAGAAACACTCTGTACAGCTGTTGTTGCCTCTTCAGCACCGTGCATGGTTTTGTTTCCTGCTGGTACTTTTAGTCCAGGTGAATATACATATATATATATATATATATATATTCTAGTAATCGGATAAATTTATTGTGTGTGTGTGTATATATATATCAAGCTACTGACTTATATGCAACAGATTTCTTACAACAATTACTTCTGTTATTTGCAGAATTTATTGGAATGGCACTTTCTTATTGTCTTTCATTGAACATTACTTTTGTAATGTCAATTCAAAGGCAATGTAGTATAGCAAACCATATTATTTCTGTAGAAAGACTATACCGATATATGCATATAACAAGTGAAGTCCCTGAAGTGATCGAACCAAACCGTCCCCTGCCCAACTGGTTGGCTGTGGGTAAAGTGGACATTTGTGATTTGCAGATCAGATATAGGCTCAATGCATCACTTGTACTTCAAGGTATCAGTTGCACATTTGAAGGAGGACACAAAATTGGTGTTGTTTGCAGACTTGGCAGTGGAAAGACTACTCTCATCGGTGCACTATTTTGTCTGGTGGAACCAGCCGGAGGGAAGATTGTAGTAGACAGTATTGACATCTCTACCATTGGAATGCACGATCTGAGGTCACATTTCGGAATTATACCTCAAGATCCTACTCTTTTTAATGGGCCAGTGAGATAAATCTGGACCCTTTATCTCAGCATAAAGACCAGGAACTATGGGAGGTACATTTCTAACTTTTTCATATTTTTGAAGCAGTTTTCGTTGCTTATTTGCAAATGCTTATTATTCCTTTTGCATTTTTTTTTTAAGGTTCTTGGGAAGTGTCAGCTTCAGGAGGCTGTCCAAGAGAAAGAACAAGGCCCTGGATTCTTTAGAAAAGTATGCTGACATTCTTGTATTTTCAGGACAATAATTTTTACCATAATGGATAATCACTTTTATTTTAGTTCAAAATTGTATTAAACGAGTCATGTTTGGAATATTTAGGAAAACTCGTGGAATATGATGAACCGATAAGTTAATGAAGATGGACGGTTCACTTTTTGGGCAGCTTGTGAAGGAGTACCGGTCTCATTTGCACTCACCAGAATCACATTGAGTCTAATAATTATCCTGTCAAGGAGTACCGGTGTCATTTCCGTGCAGGATTTTGACTTTCTAATGTTACACACTTTAATTTACCATGTAACGTAAGTCCACACTTGTTGAGTCCTCCTATGTATTGTGTATTTCTTTTTCTCTTGCTTTGGCAGCAAATTGGAGATAGAAGAGTATGTAATGTTTTAGTTGTGCTAAAAGTGAGTTGTGATAAGTCATTTTCATGAGAATCCAATCTTTTATATATCTTGTTTTGGAATATGAGAGAAAACCAAAACTAACCATTGGAAATATTAAACTTTTGTTAGTAACCACTTTTGAAACTTTAATTGCTAATAACTATTTTTTAAAAAAAAATTTCAATGTATGTCCGTAAATTACAGAGTACTCTTCAATTAGTTTTTATTTTTATTTATTTTTATTTTTTTATTTTTATTTTTTTATAAAAAAACCCTCAAACTTGAAATCATGGCTAAAAACTTGAATGTTGAAACTTGAAATTATGACAAAAATGAAATGTAAAACTTGAAATCATGCCCAATTTCCCTTCTTTTCCTTCTTCCCCAAATTTATTTATTTATTTATTTTTTTGGTTTTCTCCTCTCATGCCGTCAATCATCGCTGGCATTGTCAAGGTGGGCGCCAATCATCGCCGGAGCTGGGCAAGCATCGCCGGACAACGCTGATTGGGCATCAATCATCGTTAGACGTCGTCGGCAAGCTGCTTGGGCTCTGTGCGAACCAACAACGACGTTGACTAGTTTGCGCATAGCCCAAGCGGCTCGCTGATGACGTTCGGTGATGATTGATGCCCAATTGACGTCGTCCGGCAATGCTTGTCCAGCTCCGGCGATGATTGGCGGGATGGAGGAAGAGAGAGAGAGAGAGAGAGAGAGAGAGAGAGAGAGAGAGAGAGAGAGAGAGAGAGAGAGAGCAGAGAAAAGAAGAGAGAGAGAGATGATTTGGGGGGTTTTTATATGAGGGCTTTTTAGTAATTTTATAATAACATGATTATTAGCAATTAAAATTTCGTTTGTGATTAAAAACGAATTTCCCATAATATATATGGTCATTGTTAGCAATTTCCACTTTGGGATATATTTATATTGAGTAATACTATATTGTCCAAATCTGGTGCCCAAATGATGTGGCAACACTCTGAGCTATTTATTTAAATTGTATTAGATTTACATGTTTTAAATGAATAGCCCACAGAGTTGTCACATCATTTTGGGCACCAGATTTGGACACCATATTTGGGCAATGTAGCATTACTCATTTATATTTAGTTGAATTTGATTTTTATTTATCTCTGTGATTAGAGTTATCAAAGATTAAACTTTTCAATTCAATATTCTTGGATTCTCTTATTTTACAATAATTCAGCACAATTCAAGGAATTATTTTCTTAAATGGCACTACCACACATATTTTACTAATCCCCAAACTTTTCTAAGTTACTCTTTTTATACATTTTATTTCAAAAACAATAATATAAAATAATTATAAATGGTACCTAAACTATTATTTTTTATTTTTTAAGGTATTACAACTATTTTTTGCTTTGAAAATACTAATGAGGAAAATAAAACTTACGCTGTGTTTGGTATGAGGAAAGGATGGAAGGAGAGAGAGGGTTGGAGGGATAGAAGAAGGGAGGGAGAGGAAATCACTTGTTTGGTTGGAGAGAGAAGTGAAGGGACAAGATGAGAGGAGGGAGAAGAAATCCCTTTGGGCCAATAAAATTGGATCCGCCTAATATAGGCGGGCAATGACTGAAATGACCTCCCTTTTTATACTACTTTCCAATTTTTTTAAAGGTAATAAAGTAATTTTACAAATTAAATATCAATTCATCCATTCAACCCTCATTTCAATACCAAACAATATGGAGAATTGATGTTATCCTCTCCATCCCTCATACTCTCCCTCCTTTTTACCAAACATAGCCTTAATTATTAATATGAGTAATTACGATACTTACTTAAAAACGGTTTAAAATGAAATTTATTTAGGGATTCAATTCCTCGACTATGCTGACAATACACACAAATCATGAATTCAGTTTTTCTTAAAAATCGAACTTAATTCCCCTTCCCATCCCTTCCCATTTCATGTACATTTAACATTTTCACTCCTAAAAGAGATTATTTTAATAAATAAATATATTTTTTGAATAGAAAATAAAAAGTTTATAGCTTCATCAACATTAGTGGGTCCCACAACCCTCATCCAAAAAGTGACTAGACTAATTGAAAGTTGAAACTTGAAAGTCTTAAAGCTTTCCTTTTTCACTTCAAACAATGGCAGCTTCTTTGTTGTCTTATTTATTTATTTTATTTTCTCATTTGATATAAAAGAAATAGAAAATTAATCAAATACAGAGGATAAAAAAAATGTCTACAGTTTCTGCTTCAAGATTTTTGAAACCAGATATCTTCTTCTTATCTTCATCACCACTCTTCAATCCAAAATTCTCTTCTTTTCCCAATTTACACCCTCCCCTGTTCTCCAAATTCCCTCCATGTCCCCACCCAATCTCTTTCTCTCCAAGTAAAAAAACCCTAACCCTAGTTTTTTCCAAGTCATTTGAAGCTGAAGAAGAAGCAGACGAAGAAAAAGAAGAGTCCTCCACAGAAGACAATGACTGGCTCAAGAGACTCCCAGATAAGACCAAGTCTTTGTATTCTCACAGCTTACCTTGCATTGAAGCTTGGCTCAGGAATTTAGGGTTTCATCAGAGCAAAGACGACCGTGCTGTCTGGTTGGTTGAAAAGCTTGGCTGGCACGCTCATTTGTCGCTGGATATCACTGATCTCTATATAAGGTAACAATTTCTGGTGCTTTTTTTTTTTTCCTGGGGTTTTGTGAATTTTTTCTATTGTTGTTGGAATATGTATGGGTTAGTGTTTTAGTTGATTGTCAGATGAGAAATTTTGTTGTTTTGGGAAGATTTTTGAGTAAAGTTTTGAACTAGCTATGTAAAAATACAAACTTGTAAACAGTTGACTGGTGACTGTTTATGGTGATTGAGTTTTTGGATTGATATTTGGTGAAAATCATAGCTAGTTAAGTAGTTATTGGTTTCAACATTTGGGTAGAGTCCTATCTAGAGAGGCTTTGGGTCCTGAGGCATTCAAGTGTTGTTAAGTGAGTTGGGTTTGACTCGGGTTCGGTGATGATGATTGAGACTTGAGAGCAGGAGGTTTGAGCTTCATGGTGTCTGGAGCAATTTGCAGTCTTTCATGCCCGTAATCTGCCAACATGTTTGAACTTGTAAGGATTTTCTTTAATAGCTTTTCGGGTGTGTTATAGGTTTCAACTCTAGCAGTGAAGCTTATTTCTGCTGCCCGTTGATAGTCATCCGTCCTCTCGAGTCAGGGTCTCATTGGTTAACTGGGAAGTCATAGGCTAGGCTGTGGTATTTTAATCATCTCGATCTGACCTCTATGGTGGAGGATGATCTAGGCTGTGATGTGTATCACAGGTTGTTACAACACGTTTCTGCTTCTCTCCTTCGTTAGTTTTCCTTTTTGTAGCCTGGCCTTCGGTAGCTTGCAAAGTTGCTGATCTTTGTGGATTGCATTATGATTACTGTCATGTTACCTAGACGACTTTAGTTTTAAATTTAGGTGGAAATTGGTGAAAAGATATCCCGATGGTGACCAATTTCATTGTTTTGGATCTTTTATTGCATAAGATGCAGATATTATAGTGTATATATATTGTCCATAGAACTAACACCGAATAGAATGAAATGCAGTGTAAATAAATATTGTAAAGTTGTCATCATCATACTCAACAATGAGAAATTGATTGACCATAAAACATGACCTTAAAGGGATTTGAATTGCAGTGAGGCTGTCAAAATAGTTGAATAATGATCAAAGAGGAACAGAGAGAAGGTAGGATTAGTGTTTTGTCCATAGAAGAAACTAACTCTTATCCTTCTCTCAAACCCTTTTTCGTGATTAAGTAGCCTTCTCTTATCCCAAAACGGTCATTTGTTCGATAGAAGAAACTAACTCTCATAAACGTAAACAGATTGTTGTAACGTCGGTTTCCTGTTTTTGTATAGTACAGCAATAATACTAAGAGATGGTATCCTTATCTTGTGATGCAGGTACTTGAAGAGTGGACCTGGGAATCTCGAAAAAGATGTGGAGAGGAGATTCAGCTATGCATTGAGTAGAGAAGATATTGAAAACGCCATTCTTGGAGGACCATGAAACTTGCATTTTTCTCTCTAGGAGTAGAATAGTCTTAATTCTGTATTAAATTTATCAATTACTTTATATTCTCTCTTTTGAAATCGAAAAGAAATTTGATAATAAAAACTCCCCTTATTAATATTTATACCAATCAAATATCCGTTCTTCTTCATTCTCTCTCTAAGTTAGCTGTTTCCGTTAGAGGATGATGACGATATTTTCCTTATCAAAGTTTTATTTCATTTTTTGAAAGATTGCGACGGGTTATTAATAAATCAAAGAATTGAAATAAATTAAACTTTGAGTTATCTGTATTAATTACTCTATTTCGTTAAATACTCTGATTTGTTACGAGATGTTTTTTGATAAAGTTGTTGAGATCGGAATCACCTTTACACCTCTTTAGCGTCTTCATCATTTGAATATCTATTTGGATTGAAATGTGGGATTTTTGATACAAATTTTTTTTTTTTTTCAATAAAATTGAAAGAAAAAAGAAAGAGAAAATAATAATTAAAAAACAAGATAGTTTTTCTAAATAAAATAAATTTGTATTAATGTATTTTGGTTTAAAACGACGTCGTATCATAGTTGGTTTATGTTTGGAATTTGCATTATTGCCGCCAATTTGTTCCCGCCAAAGGCCAGCTCTCATCATCTTTTTGTCCTAAACGCCGCCGTTTCTTCATCGGAATTCTGTTCTACAAAATCAAATCTCTCTCTCTCTCTCTCTCTCTCTCTAAAATCAAATTCGAATCAATGGAGACTCCTCTCGACGACGATTCGTCGATCAGGTTCACTGATTACTCCAAAACGCAGCGTATAGTCCTCTTAATCGACCTCAACCCGCTCCTCCACCTCCGCGACCCAAACCCATACTTAAAAGCTCTCTCGGCCGCCGCGAAAACCCTAATTTCGTTCCCTCCTCTCGCATCTTCTCTCTTCTCTATCAAACCCTTCTTCTCCTCTCTCTCTCCTCTCCTCTCCTCGTCAAAGCTCCCGTCCCCTTCATTTTCTCTCTCCTTTGACCGCCCCGACACCACCCTCCGATCCCTAGAATCTCTCATCTCCAATCCATCTCTCAAGACGCTGTCTTTATCGCCGTCTTCGTCCCGGGGTGTCAATGTCGCGGCGTCGATGCGGCAGCTGGTTCACGACTACACATGGGACCCGGTGATTTGCGATTGCGAGGCGGGCGCGACGGGTGGTGACTACGATCCGGGTAATGTTTCGGCCTTTTTGAGGTCTAATTTGGTGGTTTTGTTTTCGCCGATTGTTAAGTCTTTTGATTTCATGTGTGGGTTCTTGGATGTGGATGTGGATGATGAGTGTTTGAGAGATGAGGGTTTGTTTAATGATAGGTTTCACGGGTTGTTTGAGAGTGTAAACGATGCGTTTATTAGAAATGATATTCATTTTAGTTGGGTTGATGTCAAGTGTGAATTTGAATCCAGTGATGGCAATCAAATTGAAGTGAAATCCGGGTTTTTCGAGAGTGGGATTAGTGGTTTAGGTTGGGGGTTTTGCTCAAGTGATTCTATTGTTTTAGGCTCTGTGCTTGTTAATTTCGGTTTGATTTATCCGAGGATTGGGATTTCGTCACGTTTGTTTGATTGTAATAGTGATAATTCTAAGACAAATCATGCACAGTTGAATCTCGAGATATTAGATGTAAGTGGGAAGCCTTTAGAATGCAAATGTTGTGATCTTGAGTTGATCAATTTGGACATTTTTGAGAGGGATAGATTTTGGGGACATTTTGTTGATGGTACCATTAAATTGCAAGTTAAGTCGGTGTATAAACGCGAGGAGGGTTTGAAATTTGAGGGGCAGTTATCGAATCCAATTCTTGTTCGTGAGTGTTCAAAAGAATCTGTGAAAAACAAAAAGGAGAATTTTGGTGAGTTTTTTGCGGACAAGGTCCTTGAAGTCTTAGCTAAGGATATGGGTGAGTTTTGGTATTGTAAAGTTGCTCCCATTTGGCAAATTTTCTTGAGTTTTCTCTACAGAGAAGGTTACTGGGCTTTAGTGTCATTTTCATGTGGTAATGGTGATTCATGTATTGGAATACTCAAGCCTTTCACGGTTTTCTCTGCACTCTTATGTATTGTAGATGACGAGTCCTTTGCTCATTCTGTGCTACATGAACTTGGTGGAGTAAATTTGGCTCCGTTTGTTATGAAAAGGGACAAGGAGATTTGCAAATCCGATATGATTGCTACACACGATGGGGAAGTTAAAAGTAAAAAGAATAAAAGGCGTTTATGTTTGTTCCAGGACCTGACATGGAATGATTTCTGTAAGGTAGCTTTGGAGCAGGCTGTGATAGATATGGAAGATGTCTACTTTGCCGGGAGATGTAATAGCTCCAAGAAGTTGAAATTTTTGAAGTGTTGGATGAAGCAGATTAAGAAGTCTAGAAGTTGCAGCTTGACGGTAGCAGATAAATCCGAGACAAACAAGGAAGTCACAAAAGAAATAGAGAATAGAGTAGCTAATTTGACGCAAGAAAGTGAGCGCCCAATTCCTTCATCTGTCTCACTTGGAGAGGAATCTTTGACGGGCGCTTCTAGAATTCAAGATGATGCTGCCTTTGATATGTGCTCGGGAACTTTGGAAAGTTTCTTCGGCGATCTTAATAAGAAAATACAACAAGGACTCGAATCTGAAGGAGTAGACTTGGGGACTTTGGCAGAGAGGCTTGTGAACTCGTCTATCTATTGGTTGTATCAGAAGCATGAAAGTGGAAACAATTCCCAGAGTGAAACCTCAGCAAAAAAACCTGATGATGCTTGTGGCACCACAGTTGCTGTTGAACTAACAAAGCTTTTACTTAGGGAGCCTAAGGAGTTGATTAACATGCACAAAAGCAATGATCTGTCCACTCAAGCATCTGATCCGAGGCCTACTGAAATTGCATCAGAAAATATTGTTAGAGAGTATCCTTTTATATTTCTCTATATTACATGCATTGATTCTTTTATTTATCTGCATAATGTGCATTGATTATTTATTGATCTTACAAAGGGAACTGTTTAGCCTCAACTAGTGCAACACTTTTCCTTAATGAGCTCAAGATACGAATTACAGATATTGTTTCGCATGGAGATTCTGCAATCAGAGGTTGGGGCAAGTGTTGAGGAGCCTATGAAACAGAAGTTTGTGAAGCAGATCTGCTTGCTTTTAGAGGCCATTCAATGCCATCTGCAAGGTGGCTTTTTTGGTGATTGGAGCCTTGATAATTATGTGGGAAAGATCATCAAAAGTCGGTACGTGGGATTACACCAAATCTAAAATACTTTTCTTTTTCAAAGCTATTATATTTACTGTCTATCAAGGAATTGCTTTACTAGTATAGCAATTTTATATGCAGTATACTTTCAAATTCACTATTAGCCACTATTGATTTTTCTTCTTGAAAATCAGCAAGTGTCCCATTATTTAGACGGGGAAGACTGAGCAATTATGTTTGATTGCATATATTTTCAGGTATTGTGACACTCTTGGCAATGTGGTTGATAGAATCTATACAAAAATGGATTTGTTATTGTTTGCCGATGAGGATGAATCCCCCAATCATTTACTCAATAGTGAAGATAGTAATCAATCTTGGAGAGATAGACAACATGGAGATGTAATGGGTGAAAATAGCTGCATAAATGAACCAAACACAGCACGAGGTGAGCAGGAAAATGATAATGAGAGTCCTCAAGGGAGTAAAAGGGAGGAGCATGCCGGCAAAGTGATGGAAGCTCGTCAGAGGAGAGAAAGGGCTCGGAGGTTTTCTTCTTTCACGAGGGTACCAGATTTGCAGAGAGTTTGGGCCCCGAAGCAGCCCAAGGCAATGAAATCAAAATCTTGGAAGATGTCAAACAGGAAGGATCACAAAAGAGGAAGCTATGACAAGGTATGTGAGACCCCAATGTCCCGAAACAAACGTTCTTGCCCACAAGGAAGTAGTACCGATGATGAAAGCCACCAAAGCTACATGAATAACTTGTGTGGTTCGGTTTCTAAGGCTTTGTTTCAAGACGACTGGTGATCGGAACTGCCTGCTCTGATGAGTGGCATTCACATAGAAACTGTCCGTGAATAGAACAAAAGGCTATATAAGCTAGAACTCCATTGCAAGCTCAAGTGAAAGGTTTTACCAAAAAACTGATTTAACTTGATCTTTAGAGTTGGTAACTTAATTGTTTATAAAATGGTCTTAGCATGAACTTGTATATCATTGGAGTAACATCTTCCCTTTCAATTCCATGTATTTCAGAATTTGACTGTGTAGCTATGAAGAAAGAATTGTGCTATATTTTTTTCGGCAATATTTTTGGAATTTTAGTGATACCAATAAAGATAAGAATTTTAGCTATATTTTTAATATTACAATCATTATTTTCATAAATTTAGACGTTTGATATATTCATTGAAACATATATTTACTTCTTTGCATATAGCTAGTGATGGGCCATATATGTGAATACATCAAGCAACAATCTTCTTGTGTTAGTGGCAAAGAAATTTAAGTCCGGGGACGATTATAGGAAAACAAAAAATCTTTTTGTGTCACCAAGGTTCTATATACCAAATGAAGCCTCGTTTTCAGTTAACAACATATTGATTCATGAAAGCCGTTACTCTTCTTTTGTGCCATTTTTCAACTGTCAAACAAATACAAACCCTAGTTTCACCAATCCGAAACAACACAGTTCTCATTGAAGATTCATGTTTTCAAATATTGGACCAATACCCAGATATCAAAACGTTGAAAAAACTCCATGCCAAGATCATCATCGACCCACAACTTCACACGAACCCATCTATCATAATCAAATTGATGAGAGCCTATGTTGCTCGCGGTGAAACGGGGTTCACACGCCATGTATTCGATGAAATTACTGAAAAGAATGTTGTTTTCTTCAATGTCATGATGAGAAACTATGCCAATAACCATTTGTTTCGTGATGCTCTTCTTGTGTTCAAAACCATGTCTAGCTATGATTTTGAGCATGATAACTATACGTATCCTTGTCTGTTGAAAGCATGTTCTGGGTTGAATAGTTTGTGGGTTGGTCTGCAAATTCATAGTGCTGTTGTAAAAGTTGGGTTTGATTTTAATATGTTTATTGGGAATGGGATGGTTTCCATGTATGGGAAATGTGATTGTTTTATAGAGGCACGACGGGTTCTTGATGAGATGCCAAGTAGAGATGTGGTTTCTTGGAATTCGATGGTTGCTGGGTATGTGCAAAGTGGGAAGTTTGATGACACGTTGGAGGTTTGTAGAGAAATGGAGTCGTTAAGGCTAAACCCGGATGCTGGTACCATGGCTAGCTTACTGCTTGCTTGCTGTGACTAATACGTCCTTTGAAAATGTGTCGTACGTTAAGGAGGTGTTCTCAAACCTGGCTAAAAAGAATTTGGTTTCTTGGAATGTGATGATTTCTATTTACGTGAATAGTTCAATGCCTATGGAAGCAGTTGATTTATATTCACAGATGGAGGTGCAAGGAATTGAACCGGATGCAATTTCCTTTGCAAGTGTTCTTCCCGCTTGTGGAGATCTTTTAGCTTTGTTGCTAGGAAGGCAAATTCATCGGTATGTTGAGAGGAAGAAACTTAGGCTAAATTTGCTATTGGAGAATGCATTGATTGACATGTATGCAAAGTGTGGGAGTTTAGCAGAAGGTAGGACAGTGTTTGATGACATGAAATTTAAGGATGTTGTGTCATGGACTTCTATGATCTCTGCTTATGGAATGAGTGGCAAAGGGTGCGATGCAGTTGCATTGTTTTCGAAAATGAAAAACTTAGGTCTATGTCCGGATTCAATTGCCTTTGTTTCAGTTCTTTCAGCTTGCAGCCATTCCGGGTTGTTGGAGGAAGGGCAATATAACTTTAAGTTAATGGCCGAGCAGTATACGATAATTCCTAGAATCGAGCACTTTGCTTGCTTGGTTGATCTCTTGGGAAGAGCTGGGCAAATAGAGGAGGCGTATATCGTTACCAGACAGATGCCAATAGAGCCAAACAAAAGAGTTTCGGGGGCTTTGTTGGGCGCTTGTCGTGTGTATTGTAACATGGATATAGGACTTATCGCTGTTGATCGTCTTTTTCAATTAGCTCCAAAGCAGTCAGGTTATTATGTCTTGCTATCCAACATATATGCAAAAGCTAGTAGATGGGACGATGTAACGACTGTCAGATCAATCATAAAGAGAAAAGGACTCAAGAAAGTACCTGGCACTAGCAACGTTGAGATCAATGATCGGGTTTACACCTTTCTTGTTGGTCATCAATCGCATACACAATCGAAAGAGATCTACAAGGAGTTAGATGTGTTAGTAGGGAAGATGAAAGAGGCGGGTTATAATCCAAAGATTGATTGGGCTCTCCATGATGTGGAGGAAGAAGATAAGGAATATCACCTAGCCGTTCATAGTGAGAAATTGGCCATTGTGTTTGCCATTTTGAATACGAAGCCTGGAACACCAATCATAGTCACCAAGAATCTCAGAATCTGCAGCGATTGCCATATCGCAGCCAAGCTCATATCCAAGATTACTGACCTTTATATCATTATAAGGGACACTAACCGATTCCACCATTTCGAGAATGGAATTTGCTCATGTGGTGATTATTGGTGACATTTTCTCAAAGAAACACTTGCTCATTCATCACTAAGCAAAACGCTCGTGCGTGTCTGGGCTATTTTCAGTGACTGCACCATCACAGGCCCTGTATTTGAACATTTCAGGAACAATATTCCTCCAGGAATCAATGATCAAAATATTATCTTCTTGATCATATCATATTGGTGCCTTCATTTGCTTATTAAGATGGCAATTTTGGACTCTGAATCCTTGAGCAGTTTGTGGGTGACACACACCAGGAGATTTACTACTTTAGTGGGGTGATCACTTAACTTATTGTATCTTGTCTCAGTATCTTTTGTATTCTTTTGACTGATGAAACAGAGACATTAAAGCCAATCCTTGACATCTTTAGTGGCTTAGTGCTATCCACACGGAAACATACTGTCTTTAGGTCTTAGACAGGCTTCGATATGTCTGGTTTATATGTTCAATCATTTTAAATCATGTCATTTGACCTTGATAATCAGTTACATTAAAAATACATATTACATGACATAATATAAGTGGATTGGAACGAAAAAATGTATTGAAAATTTTCTTGATTGAAGTCAACGTACATAGAAGAGAAAACCCGATTTAATTAATCATCTTATAATGGTAATAATAATAAGGGAGAATTGAAGATTTTAATAAATAAATACAAATGATTCGATATTGACTTTCTACATTAGAATTAACATTTTGACCACAATTTAGATAATCAAAGAGTTAACGAATAAAGTTGTCGGGTCTTGCTAAGATAATATATGACTATACGAATAGTTTGGATATCTACTTCCACAAATCGAAAACTCTCCACATATACTTATAAAATACGTATAGTGAGACTCGAACCTCAGCATACCACATGTCATTCTTGCACAGATTTTATTCTAGTCAATGTTTAGAGAGAAGTACATCAGATTAAGCCTATATGATTAGAACCAAAATTTGACCAAAATTAATATTATCAAACAGTTTACATTAAAACATAGTTGAAAAAAAATGGCCACAAAACCCCAACTCTTCCTCTCTCTTCTCGTCCTCTCACTGTTGGTAGCCGCCGCTCACGGTGGCGGAATCGCCATTTACTGGGGCCAAAACGGAAATGAAGGGACCCTAACCGAGACCTGCGCGACTGGAAAGTACACCCACGTGAACATCGCCTTCCTCAACAAGTTCGGCGGCGGTCAGACCCCAGAACTCAACCTTGCCGGCCACTGCAACCCCGCCACCGGCGCCTGCAGAGTTGTCAGCGCTGCCGTGGACAGCTGCCAGAGCCGAGGCATCAAGGTCATGCTCTCCATCGGCGGCGGGATCGGAAACTACTCGCTGACCTCGGAGTCCGACGCGAAGACGGTGGCAGAGTATTTGTATAACAATTTTTTAGGCGGAAAATCATCCAACAGACCTCTCGGCGACGCCGTTTTGGATGGCGTCGATTTCGACATCGAGCTCGGCTCAACCCTTCACTACGACAACCTCATTCGATTTCTATCGCAACTCAGCGAACCGGCAAGAAAAGTGTACATCACCGGAGCTCCACAGTGTCCGTTTCCGGATCGGCTTTTGGGACCCGCCATTGAAACAGGTCTTTTCGACGCCATTTGGGTTCAATTCTACAACAACCAACCATGTCAATACAGTTCAGGGAGTACCCAGAGGTTATTGGAGTCGTGGGAGAGGTGGGCTTCGTCTGTTGTGGTCGGGAAGCTATTCATGGGGCTTCCGGCAGCGCCGGCGGCAGCCGGAAGTGGGTATGTTCCACCAGAGGTTTTGATTTCGGAGGTTCTTCCGGTTATAAAGAAGACGGAGAAGTATGGTGGTGTTATGCTTTGGTCAAGATTTCATGATGTTAATAATGGCTATAGTGATTCCATTGTCAATAGTGTTTGAAAGATAATGGTTCGGTCCGCGCCAGTAACGGTTGATTTCGTCTCGTGTCTTTCATGCTCAAGCTAGTAATGGTAGATTTCGCATCTTATCTGGTCTGTCCCTAATAATCTTTGATTTTGTTTAATAACATCTTTAGTGTTTAATTGCGTGAGTTTTTCGGGTGAATCCTTAATCATTTTCAATTTTTAAAATATATATCGAAGCTATTCAACTTATCTTATCGATACTAGTTGTGTTTGATCTCGGTAGGTTTTCGAAAATGAAAATATACCGAGTGGTTTTGCTTATTGTAAACCAAACGAAAGTGTATTAAAGAAAAATTGGTTTGGTTTGGTTTGGAAATATTCCTTATCTCATGAACTTGGTTTTTTCTTGAAAATCTTATCATTTCATTAAAACGGGTCGGACCGAGCCTTATATTTTGTTGTTGTTGGGTTGGATTCTGTCCAAAACGGGCTTGAGTGGCCCACTGGACTGTGAGTAAAAAACCAAATGTTGTATGAACTATGAAATGCTGGAGAAATCACAAGAAAACCAAATTTTTATTACTAAAATTTATATGCACATAACACATTCATTTTTGGCTAAGTGGTGTACACATCCCACCTCCTCTTCTATGTTTTGTGGTGAAGGTCTTTCTCTAATCTCTGTGTTGTGATGGTAGATATTTAGATCGTGTATGTAGTGTTTGATCCCGATAGATATCTTGCTAGACTTCTTTGACTAAATCATGTGTTGGGTTCTGAGTCAACTCGTGACGTGACCAGTCACATCCCTAGTCGATCATGTCATGACTAGGAACTCGGTTTCAACTAGCGAGTGAAATTGGTTGGATGTTCATTCAAATGATTATTTTTGTTGATGATCTGAGTGAGATTGTAACTGTAAGATTTCAATAACAAGTGAGGAAACAGAGCACTATAACTAAAAATGATATTTAAGAGAGCTTCTTTCTTTTTATTCTTTTTTTTTACACGCTTCAGAAGTCCTCGTAGAGTGATGATTTGCATAAAAAAATGTGTACTAAGACTATCATGTAGTAGTAATAATGTTATACAACACCCCTAAGTTCAAAGGTCAAAGAGTGTTGTATGATCTTTTCAGTAAATCATTTGCCTTATAAAAAAGTTGTTAAATAACTAAATCGTCAATAACATTGAAATTATGAACATCTCGATAGAATTCAGAGTATAAAGTTTAGTGTTCAACATCATCAACAGGTTCAAGAAATTACTTTGGTGGGTGGTTATGTCGAATCTCAAAACTTGAGGGCTCAACTCTCATTTTCAGGCTACATGGAGCTTTCACTACATCTTTGTAAACCGAGTTAGTGTTCGTCCCACATTTGTCGCCTTTCTTGTCACTGTTACCTTCTTCCTGATATTTGGTTTGACCTCGAGTCCTCCATGGTGGTGGTTGCTTTCTAGGCAAATGACTCATGTCCTGGTTAAATTGCTAATGTATGCATTGTTGTAACCCATGGAGCAGAGTATTTGAACATATTCTTCTGTGCTGATTGTTTGCCTTGTTTGGATTGTAGAACAGGTCTGCTTCTTTGTGAGTTTGCCTTGTTTGGATCGTAGAACATATTCTTCTGTGCTGATTGACCCTCCTCAAATACGTTCATTCTGTCTGTTTCAATTTGGGAAGCTGTAGTTGCATAACTTGTGTGATGAATGGCATACAAATTCAAATGCAGAACAAATTCAAATACAGTTGCAGAGTGCATATGACTATGTGAGCCACTCAAATATCGAGCACTAGAAAAGCAACAAAGAAAATTGAGTTTGACTCACTAGAAGTGACCAGAGCTGATCTTATGGCATCAGGAGACCAGTCTTGATGAGCAGATTTGATGAGAGCTGCTATTCTTGCATATCCAAAAGTGCTGCTAAGAAGTCCACACCTGGTGCAACTATGTCAGTCTACCATCCTCAATCAAACATTCAAGTACATGGAAGTTGAAAGAATCTATTGAATTTATAACAGTAGTGCCCTTTCACTTACTGCTAGCTGGGCACGTATACCTTTAATACAGCTTGAGACATTGATCTAGGTCCTGTAGAGGAGAAAGGATGCAACTTGTGGATAGTCTGGAGATACCCGTTTCCCTTTAACACTCTGGGGGGAAATCTGAGCTTTGCAACTGAAGAAAATCAAATTGTTTCAGTTCAATGAAAATAAGAGTTTTTGTGTTTTTCACTCCTCACTCTATTCACATATCTTTAACCTTGCTTTTATGATGTAATAAAGAATTTGTGTCCTACTTTGTTGCAAGGAATAAGAACACACGGGTCAAGCCGGTTATCACCATACTACGCAAATATGAGTCCAACCCCTCCTGCTTGCATCACAGATACTGCTGCAGTACCTATTTTTCTGTGTTTTTGATTTTGCGAAACATAATAGTAGTATGATTTTCCTTGCCGCTAATATTGCATAAAGACTTCCCAACCGACGATCTTGGCTGAAACAAGTTAAGGATATCAATTTATGCATAGATTCATATCAAGAGAGAGGGAGGAAGAATGAGATCTTACGCAAAACCATCTGCATTTTCGGCAGCTATGTGTTCAGAGTACATGAGGTTGTGAATCAACAAGTTTCTTTTACGTTGTCAATAGATAAGTCCTGCAAGAAAAAAAAAATGCTTTAAAACTTAGTGATTAGGTTATTTTCCAGATTTGACTCCAAGAATTGTTTAATTTACCTGAAGAGTCTGTTTATTCCAAGTGTAATGGCTGTTGGGAAGGCTTTGTCCGAAAGATCAAATGAGTGATCTTTCTAATTCGTGTATAATATAAATTGTGGAAAAGTTCTTAGCAATCAAATCAACAATAGTACCAAAAGTGATATGAAAGAATTAAAAGATGAGAGTTTACTCTTTTAACATTCATTCAAAATCATCAAGAATAATCTAATGATAAAAGCCTATGAGACCAGGAGTCAGAGCTTCCACATAATGCTGAATCCACCAATTGTATTAGTTGAGTTTTTCTGTTGGAGTACGCTATTTGATATGTTTCAATCTCTTGGTATGCGGTTCATCTCCCTCATAGGATTCTTCAAGATGTGATTCATCTTTCTCATCAGATTCTTCAAGATGTGGTTCATCTTTCTCCTCACTTTCATCGTATGTTTCAAGTTCTAGGCCTGACATCAAATGGACTCCACACATTTCCACCCCACAACCTTCAAATTGGAAAGAGAACTCATCATCACAAAATTCACGGAAAAAGTAGTAACCAAATCCAATGATCACGTGGTTTGACTTCATGTGGTCAGGTCCACAATAAGGCACCTTTAACAAAAGACAAGGCTTTCCATGATACTGAGGAAAGCCAAACAAGTTACTCTCAACACGTCGGTTCCCATCTTTAGATTTGACGTTGCAAATATAAGTGACATTCGAATATCTATGGTCAAAACTTGGATGATTACATTGACGGTCTGGGTTTGGAATCGCCAAAACAACGCACAAAGCAAAACATAGAAAGTTACAGTTGAGCCAAAATGGTGGCAGTTTCACATCAATAAAAGATCCTCTGCTTTGATAGTGGAACCACTCTGGAATCTTACTTTCAGGGTAAATTATTGAAGCAGGTAGCAATACAGGTTCAGAAGCATGAGCCTGTATTATGAAAATAATTAGTTAACAACATCCTTGATATACCATCAAATTATACCAAAGAGGAAAAAACACAAGTATCATCATATAAAAAATGGAGGGAGTGAAACAGACCTGCGTATAATAATTTTCCGAATCAAAAGGTCTTACAATTAGAGTATCTTTCTTAATTAAAGCTGCTTGACCTTGCATTTTCAACAGTGTATCTTTCACAACATCGTTGAGTGCATCTGGATCCAAATTGTAACAATTGATGAAATTTGCGACCGAACTTGAAGGTTTTTCCAAAATGTCATTTTGAAAGGCAAAATATGGTGATCTTTCCAATGATGTGCAATTCATTGCTTTTATATGTGTCCATGCTGGAAGCTGCGGTAAATCTCTAAGCCTCTCGCAATAGCTTATGTCTAGGGTACGCAGTTTAGAGAGATTTATGATGCTTCCAGGAATACTCCCAAAATTGTTTCTGTCCAAAACTAATCTTTCCAGTGAAGTCAAGTCCCCAAGACTATCTGGTAATTTTGTAATTCCACAGTCACTTAGAATTAGTTCGGACAAATTCTCCAAACCTGATAAATTAGGAGGCAAAAACAAACCTACCCCATCCACACCCTCACATCTATACATCGAAAAGGTTCTAAGGCTCTTCAAACATGAGATAGATGACGGTATTTCTCCGGTAGCAGTTACTACAGCCCTGAAATATTCGAGAGACTCTAAAGTTCCTATATCTTCTGGAAGCTTATCAATCTTTGGGCAATTTATCAGATTGAAACGGCGAAGAGATTTCCACTTACGGACGCTGCTTGGAAGACTCTTAAGCATTGAACAATTATGGAGACGCAAATAGCTTAGTCTGTCCAGATCCTCCAATGATGGAGGGAATTCTTCTATTGGGACATCTTCTAAAGTTAACTCTTCAATATTGTTAGGGAGTTCTGGAAGCATCTTGAGTTTTGAGCAATTCCAGATAATAAGCCATGTTAGAGATTTCAAACCCCTCAAATCTGGAATAATCGTGAGGCTTTCGTTGCCTCTAAGACTCAAAAACCGTAACTTATGGAGACGTGTAAATGATGATTGAATTTCAACCAAACTTGTACAATATCCTAAACCTATGCCTTCCAAATTGGTTGGGAGTTGTGGAAGCCTCTTGAGTTTTAAGCAATTGTCGAGAAAAAGCTCTTTTAGAGATTCCAAACAAGTGCAATCTGGAATACTCTCAAGGCTTTTGCAGTTTTCAAGATTCAAAGACTCTAGCTTATAGAGATGTTGAATAGACGATGGAATTTCAGACAAACTTGTACACCCGGTCAGCATCAGACTCTCCAGATTTGGTGTCCGTGAGAGGTCTGGGCAACTAATTAGATGTTGGGACCCACTAAGGTTAATTCTTTTCATATTATAAAGTGGCTGCAAGTAAAAATAAATAAATAAATAAATAATCAACACAATTTACCACCTTCTATATTACAAACTACTAGGGATGAAGCTATGATTTTGATTTTGGAGGCTAAAACCTGAACTAATTTTAAATGATGAACACATAAATAATGTATAAAAAAAAAAGTATGCTAACATTAGTAATAATAATAAAAATAAACCATATCTTTTTTTGTTTGTTTGTTTCATCTAGTCTCAATTATAAATAAATAAAAAATGAAAAATGAAAATAAATAAATAAGAGGAATGAAACAAAAACGGTTTATATGTGACGTAAAATAGATCTTTATGCAACAAGATGAAATTGGTTTGGTGATAAACCACTCACAGTTACATCACGAGGTTATAAAACCCCGAATTTTGTAATACTAAAAAAATGGAAATTACGCCAGTATATTGTTATAGTGGAGGAAATTAAAAGATCTGGCTAACAATTTTATATATAAAAAATAATAAATAACCAGAAAATGACATTAAAAATTTTTAAAAATTTCAATGGGCTGGGCCGGCCCCACTAAGCTTCATCTTGCAAACTACTATAATAATAATAATAACAAAATCATAATATAAATATTAAATGTACCTGTATATCTTCGTCCCATAATTCTTCAATATTGCTATTAGGTATTTCAAGTATGACAAGTTTCTCAAAATGAAATTTTGGCTGCAATGATTTTAATGGATATCCATACCAATACAGATACTTTAACCCAGTGAAATCGAATTCAACAGGGCCTTCAGAAACATACACTTTATTTCCACAATTATAGTGAACATCATTGACATAAAAGTTCAAAAGTCTCAATTTCTCCATCTTTGCGAAAGCACGAGGAGTTAAGTTTATATCTCTTGCATTTGAGGATGACATATTCAAAGAGATTGCTTCTACAATTTCAGTCCCCTACGTATATAGAAGAAGAAATAAGTTAGTATCAAATGTATACAAAAGGCACCGGTCAAGGAAACTTTGGAATAACAAGTAATTAGATAATAATATTCATATTATGTATTCGTTCAAAGAAAACAAATATTTATACACTTAATACATCAGCTAATAATTATTAATCCTTAAATAAAAGACTTATAATTATTATTATCCTGCAAATAGCAACTTTTCACTTCTTTAAGTGCGCATATTAATATAACTTTTTAACTAAAACATTGTATGGCATTACAAAAAAAATATATATATATAGTATGCTGGTCAAACCTACAAAACAATATTTTTAACTCTAAAAAAACACACCAAACCCCACTTTTCTAACTGAGTTTATGCCAGAGATTAATATTAGAAATGGTACTTAAATATACTGAATCTCACCGTATATTTAGTCAATACGTCATAGATATCTCTGTGATGCCACAAACGAGTACGTTTACTAAGATCATTGGTAGATTCTTGTCGAACAATTTCTTTTCCCATTGCTTGAAGTAAATCATGCATTGTTAGCATATTTTCTGATTTGGTTATCAAAGATTTATCAATGAGATCACTTATTCCAACCTCACCAAAGAAGCCACAAGCATCCATGATCACTTTTACAATATCAATGTTCCACCCCTTAAAGAAACATGCAATATCTAGAAATATACATTGTTCATTATTGCCAAGTTCATCATAACTTATCTTCAATACCTCATGAATTTCCTTATCAAAATTATTTTCTAGTTTTTTCAATGCACTCTCCCAAACTTTTTTTGTCTTGCCAAAAAGAGCAGAACCCAAAACTTTAAGAGCTAATGGCACACCTCCAACCTTTTTTACTACACTGTTTGACAGCTCCTTATAATCAACTTTGGGATGGTTTTGTCTAAAGGAATGCTTGCAAAATAGCTTAAGAGCATCATTAAAACATAATTCCTCAACTCGGTATATGTGATGTACCCTACAATTTTGGAGTACTTGTTTATCTCTTGATGTTACAATAATTCGACTTTCAAGGGCAAGACACTCAAGATCTCCAATTAAATGTTCTATTTGTCTAAAATTAGTTACGTCATCCAAAATAATGAGAAGCTTCTTACGGCCAAGCCTTTTCTCTGTGCACGTACCCGTATATGCATTTTCATCCTTTAATAATGTAGAGAGAAGACTTTGTCGCAAAGAGTTTAATCCACCTTGTTTTGAATATTCTCTAATGCTGCCGGCAAAGCCAGAACTTTCAAATTGACAAGAGATTTTTTTGGATACAGCTTGCGCAAGAGTTGTCTTGCCTATACCCCCAATTCCCCAAATTCCTAAACTGCGAATATCTCCTCTCCTTAACAAGGATTCAATTTGTTTGATCCTTGAATTCATTCCGTCCAGATCTTTGTTATAACTTGGGGACATATTGTCCAGCTTCTTCAAAACATCACCAACAATTTTGTTTATAAGTATAGATTCGGGCCTAGCAATTATGTGAAAAAACCATTAGTAAAAAAACCTTTAGTAAGTAGATTTGAATCACAAGTGATCAAGACAAAATTATAAATATAGAAATTTGGTACTAGTAACTAGGGGTGGGCATCCAAACCGCCAAACTGATCAACCGGCCAAAACTAAGGGGTCATTTGTTTTTTTGTCTAAAGACAGAATAGTCCTGAATTTTACTGAAGACTGAATAATGACTGAAATCTGAATTTGAATGACATGTTTTTTTTTTTTTTTTTTTTTCCTCATGTCTGAATGTACTGTCAGCATGTTTTTTTTAAAAAAATAAAATTGTCTGAAAAAAAAAGTAATTTTACATCTATACCCATACTTATTAAAAAAAGTAATTTAACACGCAACACTCTTTATAAGATTCTACATGTTCTTCCGCAAACAAAGTTTAATTTAACAAAACAAAAAATTTATCCAGGAATATAGTTTTACATGTTATTCAGCAAATAAAATTTAAGTTCAATTTATTATATTAAAAAAAAAAAAAGATCAAGTTTAATTTTACATATTGTCTAAATATCCGGTCTATAATTCTAAAAACCTTTTATTTTTATTTATTTATTTATTTATTTTTTTTGTTTCCTGGATCATATGCAACCATAAACCAATTTATTTATTTTTCAAAGGTTCCTTGATACCCTTTTTTTTTTTTTTATAAAAAAAAAATAGGTCTCTAAATTATATACACCGGTACATATATATATATATATATATATATATATACGGAAATTTTCCTATGAGGATGTCCTGGTAGAATTATATAAGGAAATTGAATGTGAGTCACTCATTTTACATACTTTGGCTTGGTATGTATGCATTTATCAAATCACTTTTATAAATGAGTACTCACATTCAATATCCTGATAAAGTTATATAAGGATACCCTGATAAGAACGGGACCGTATATATATATATATATATATTTATATAAACAATTATTCTATAACTTCTTCAAGCCACGGAATCTACTCAATATCGCATGCAACCACAAAAAGAATATTTGATAAATTATATAACTGCAACTATGACAATCGTAACAAATTATCATTCTAGATTATGTTTTGAAATTTCTATTACTGCAACAAAAACGTTTGAATTCTAAATAAAATGTATTTTCCAATAACAATTAAACAAAATTAATCAAATGCTTATAAAAATTGATTTGGAATTAATCAAATTAATCAACATTTGTTAGATTTTTTCTTTCTTTCTAAAAGCCTTTTAAAATAAGAAATACGTTAGAAGAAAGAATTCTACATCATATCAAATTAAGTTAAATTTAGAAATATATATATTTTTTTGGAGGATAGACTTGGAAGAAAATATTTTAATTATAATTCAATGATTTGGAATTAAGTTAAAAGTCAGAATTTCTTACTTTTTTTAAAAAGTTGTTTTTTGATATTTTTAAGTTGTTTGACCATTTAAAAACAACAAACGAAACAACTTGATGTGTTCAATTCAGACCCATTAAGTCTTAAGTGGAAAAAACAAACAACCCATAAACCAATTTAAACGGGTCGGTTTTGTTAAAAAAATGATAGTTGATTTTGAGCAACCCAAACTGTATGGGTTGGTTTGTGGGTTGTATTTTATCAAACCGCATAATCCAACCCAAACCATATGAATTATATATATAAATATATATATATATATATATTTATGTATATATATATACGGTCTCGTTCTGGTTAGTATGCACTGATATAACTTATATCATTGTGTTGCATATGGACCACTGATTATGGAGAAACTTTGACAAGTGCATACACTTTGAGTCAAAGTATGTAAATCTAATGGTCTATATCTAACGCACTGATGAAGTTATATCAGTGCATACTGACTTGAACATATATATATATACATATATATATATATATATATGTTAGTATATAGTGAGTCTCTCATAGGATCCCTTATTTTATTTTTGGTAAGGACCACCATAAATCACATCGATTTGAATGAATTTTGATCTGAATTTTTTTGTGGATGATAAGTTTATTGAATTCTACTTATGAATAAAATTTAAAAAAATTTCAAGTACTAGAATTATTTATCCTAGTTATGTTAAATATGAAGGCATATGAAAAATAGGAGAAATATAAGAAATTCAAGAAAAATAGTTTTAGTGCTTGAAGAATTCTTAAATTTTATTCATAGACAGATTTTGATGAACTTATCATCCATACAAAAATTCAAATCAAAATTCATTCTAATCGATATAATTTCATGCTGGTCCTTACCAAAATTAAAATAAGGGATCCCTTATGAAAGACTCAATATATATATATATATATATATGAATTATCAGATACAAAATCATGGACAAAAATTTGTGCGGAATCAGTAATTTCAAACGGTTCGAATCATTGATCTCGTACGAAAAATTCCCACAATTGGTAACGGCTCTTTCTCTCTCTAAATATATATATATATATATATATATTTATCAAATAAAATAATTTTATATGATTTCTCCTCAAAGCTATTGCATCCCAAGTTGGCACGGACCTAATCCTTTAAAGAATTAACTAATCTATACTTATTTTTCAAAGTATTAGCTTTTATATTTATATTTATTATTATTATTATTATTATTATTATTATGTTTCTACAAAGCGTATTGCATAATTGTACGATTAAGTTCATTCTCTATATTGTATGATTCGGTTCAACTAAATTCGGCAAACGAAATTGTAGTAATTATTTTTATTTTGTTTTCTACATGTGTCACACAATGGTAACGTTTATTTTGTTTTTAAACATATTTTGTTCAACACTTGTTAAATCCAGTATTATTGTAATTATTTTCTATAAACGTCAATCCAAACCGATCTAATCCAATTTTTATTGGTTTGGTTTGGTTTTACCATATAATTGGTTTGGATTATACAAAACTAACCCTATTGATTAAATAATGGTGGATTTGGTTATTGGTTTGATATACTCAAAACCAGCCCAAACAACCCTTGCCCATCCCTAAGAAGTAACTACACATAATAGCACATAGAAAGATAAACACAATGGATAAATTTTATCTGCTTTCCCAATATAAAATCAAAAATCAAAATCAAAATAAAAACTTACTTAATGACACGTGAATCAAACCCTGAAAGATTGGCAGCTTGGTTGAGAGCATCCTTCCATGTCTGAACTCTCTGAACTTTGTCTAAAGTCTCCATTAAACGTTGTTCATGCTGAGCAAATGCTTCTGCATAACTCCCGGTTTGATTCCTCACATCTGTTGGATCTATTTCATAGAAAACTGGAATCACATTTTGTTTGTGGTTTTCCCTACATTCAAAGATCTTCACAAGTTCTTCGAGACACCATCCGGAAGATGCATAATTTTTTGAGAAAATGACAACAGAAATATGAGATTCTTCAATTGCTGAGAGAAGAGAAGGAGATATTTCATCTCCTCTGTTAAGTTTGTCATCCATGAAAGTTTCAATTTGTTTATCACGCAAAGCTTTACAAAGATGGCTGGTGAAATTGTTGCGGGTGTCAACGCCTCTGAAACTGAGAAAAACATCGTACTTGATTTGAGGAGTACTAGAAATCAATGCCATTGAAGGTTGAAGGATGGTGAAATGATCAGAGGGTGATTGTTGAGATGTGGAGATAACAGAGATGTTGAGAAGAATATTGTTGAATTTATCTAGTGAATGCTAAGCAGCTTCGTGTAAGTTTCCTTGATTCTTTGATTGAATATATATATATATATATATAAAAGTCAAGGTCAACTGTTTTCTTTTTCAGTTTTACGTATATTTTATTTTTACATGCCGTGCAAGAGATGCTATCATGTCGCTGTTTCTTGGAATGATAATATAAAAATGTTTCTAGGAAACTTAAACAAAGCTAAGTTTAGGGGTTTGAACAGCAACCCATGTGTTTATGTGGTTGGGATATTTTGCCAGATTTTCCTGTAATGTGATCAACTTACTCATGAGATTGATATAAGAATCGCAAGCATTTTCCTTGAAGCAGATTTTTTTCCCACATTGACAGAATATTTGTACAGGCATTGATATCAGAAAATACCATGTCATCTTTTTATGGCATTCCAATCCATTTTCAGTGACAATATATGGTCCAGCTGACTTTTGTTCATTTTACAACAATGATTTATTGTTATTCTTTTCGGTCGGATCATACGTTATTAAATATTATTCCATGTGACCTTTGATTCGTTAGAGAGTTTATTCTATGTTGATCTTTGATTTGTTAAAGATTTGCATTGCACTGCTGTGAAAGTTTTGTAGTGAAAATAATTATGAGATTTAGAGAATTTTAATTTTTTCGAAATTATAGTTTGATTTCAGCATTTAAATTATAAAAAATTATAAAAAAAATTATAAAATATGAAGTTTTTTAAAAAAGGTAAAATATGAAGTTAGTAAGTGAGAAAATGAAATTAATTAATGATAAGTAGATGATTTTCAAAAAAAAAAAAAAAAAAAAGCATTCTACTTTGAATTTTCGGTTTGGGTAATATGGATTTTTTTTTTTACCAAAGAAAAAAAAAAAGAGGAAATTGTCAAAAATAATCCTATAAAATTATTAATTAAGAATTATTTTCAATCACAATATTATTATTTTTGTTAAATATGATATATATAAATATATTTATTTAGTAAAATCAAATAAATACTGACTTGTCCTGTCCCATTTGTCACTATTATATGGTAACAAATATTAGAAAAGACAATATGGACACTCTGGTCGTTTGAACCTCTTGTCTCGTCCTGTCCCAACTATATCAAACACAAAACAGTACAGTTAGTAGTTCTATCTCAAACATTTTAAACACAATTCAGAATAATTGTCTTGTCCTGTCTGAACCTGTCCCCGTACCAAACACACCCTAAAATTTTCTCCATTTTGGAGACTGAAAGTGAAATATTCTTGAAATATTTTCATTTCCATAAATTTACTACTCTTATCATTCTCCATTTTACAATCTCCAAATATTAAAATATTAATATTTTTCAAACTTTCTTTAATAAAATTGTTTTCTCTTTATTATTTTAGATAATAATTTATTCACTTTTATTACACCAAAAATTTTATAATTTTTTTTATAATCATCCGCGCCTAACTATTTTTACATGTAATAATTTTGAAATATTTTTTTAACATTTATATTTTTTACACCTAATATTATTTACCAAGAATGCGAAGAGACTAGAATTATTGAGAAAGATTTGCACTATTGGCGATGTTCATGTTAATATTTTGTTTTAATAAATTATTTAGAGTTAATTATTATGTAAAATTGATGATTTGAAAACATTTATTTTGAATTAAAATGGTTATTATTTTATTATTAAAAAATAAAAAAATAATTATAATATTGTTAATATTATACTCGATTGAAAGATCTCAACCAAATATTTCTAATGATATATTTTTTATAGTGATTATATTTATGAATAAAAAGTTATATTAAATTAATTGAGTTTAGTTAAAAATATGAAAAGTAGAAAGGAGAGATAAAATATTATTATTTATAATAAATAGTGGAATAGAGATTGAGATTTAGATCTCTAAATTTAAAGATCTAAATAAGGAGAAAAGCTTGGATAATCTTATGCACCACACTTAAATTTGATGGTGGTGCATTGAATGCACTCATTGAGTGACATATGTCACACCAATTTTTTTTCCATCTTTTTTTTTGTTTGTTTTTGTTTTTTTTGTTTTTTTTTTTTTTTTTTCTATCTATCACAAACCCTTTCTCCCTCATTTTTATATCGCTGTTAGTGCCATCAACCGTCGACCTCCGGAGCAAGAGAGTCGACACCGCTCACACTAGAAGGTGTGAAAAGTTCCGACATTTCTATCTTTCAAAAGGGTTGTCTCCAAACGAAATCGTCTTGGTGGTCAAACTATCGTTCGAAGTTTGACGAAACTACCGCCCCAGCATCATCACCACTGAGTTGACTAACAAAAACACCGGGAAACGTTTGTCAGGTGCCGACCATTGTAACTCAAGTGTCCATTTTTAGATTTGAGTTATGTGGAGAGAGAAACGAAGCCAAACACGAATCGTCACCAAACCTTCATCGTCAAATTTGTGACGATCTGTCACAAATCCGACGAAACCGATCGCGCCATTGAACTCAATGCCGTTCGATCTTACATTTACAAAAATTGATGGTATAATGAAGTTTAGATAAAATAAAATAGATACAATACTTACTCAAGATGAACAAAATAGTTTTACATTAAAAAAGAAATAAAATCTAGAAACACAATATTAAAAATTAAATAATAACAATAAAAAAACATAAACGATTACTACATATGTTTTTGAGTTTTTTCGTTATAATTATTGGTAAATTATTGATTCTAAATAAATTAAAACTATAAAATAAAGAAAAATACCGATGATAAAATAAAATGAATTATAATAATATTTAGATGAACTATTTTAATATAATAAATTAAAATTTGATATTTAAGGTTTATTGATCGGATATGTTAAGTATACTAAACTAAAACTATTAAAAATAAATAAATAAAATTTAAATAATAATTGATAATTTACTATAAAATAAAATAAAATTAAGTAACTATAAATTAATAGTAGTTAAGATGTTGATAATGATGGAAAACAGAAATTAAATTATTTTGTTGTAGACGAAGACAAAAATTTACAAAAGGAACTAAGAAAATAGGGTAAAATTAAAAAGATTATGGAGATGGATTACCAACTGTGCTAACAAATGTTTGTTGCAGAGAGCCTTAATTTATTATATATTTAAATATATAACAGAAAATCAATTTTTTTTTTTCGAAATTTGGGATGAGGCCCCTAATCACTTACCAATACTTAGAGCACGTCCTGTAAGCGTTTTTCATTTGTTGTTTTTTGAAAAGAAAAACGAAAATGAAAACAGTATTTTTTGTTTCAATTTCAAATTTGTAAAACACGTCTGATAGGATAGACAGAAAACTGTATTATAAAAATAAAAATATTAAAAACACGTATCGTAGGTTAACCCAAAAATATAAAAAGTTGAAAATAATTTATCCTAAATAATTATCACCTAAGTCAAACAAATTTTATTAAATAAAATTACATTTAAAAAAAGAATTTAAAATATCAAAAACAGGAAAAACACTAATCAAGTTTTGTAATTTGTTTAATATTATAACAATTATATAAC
Organism: Acer negundo; assembly: GCA_035582765.1. NCBI lineage: Eukaryota > Viridiplantae > Streptophyta > Magnoliopsida > Sapindales > Sapindaceae > Acer > Acer negundo. The sequence continues at coordinate 2,666,764 of CM069241.1, forward strand.
AAATTGGTTTGGAGCCAACAAAATTTTTGTACTGTAATTTATAAATTAAAAAAAAAAAAATAGGTCAATAACACATCACAAATTACTTACAAAATACATCACAAATAATAATTAATTAATCAAAACTAAACTCATAAATTTTAAATAAATATTCATTTAATTAAATATAAACAACAGTAAAGAATAAAAAATAAATAAATAAATAAATAAAAGAAGAAAAAGAAAGCAGCAGGAAAAACACTAATCAAGTTTTGTAATTTGTTTAATATTATAACAATTATATAACAAATTGGTTTGGAGCCAACAAAATTTTTGTACTGTAATTTATAAATTAAAAAAAAAAAAAAATAGGTCAATAGCACATCACAAATTACTTACAAAATACATCACAAATAATAATTAATTAATCAAAACTAAACTCATAAATTTTAAATAAATATTCATTTAATTAAATATAAACAACAATAAAAAATAAATAAATAAATAAAAGAAGAAAAAGAAAGCAGCTGATAGAGGAGAATGAAAAGCAGAAGACAACCAGATTGGTTGAGGAAGAAGAAGACAAGCAGATCGATTAGTTGAAGAAGAAGGGTAGATCAACCGAAGAAGAAGAAGAAGAAGGGCAGATCAAGTGAATGAGCAGATCAATTACCACTTAACCGACCTCTAATTTTGGAGGCAAACTCGGATGACTCATGATTTCTTGCTTGAATGGAAGGCACGTATTAACTCAATTTCCTAGTGAGATTGAGACTTGAAAGTTGTGTTGGGCGCCTAGTCAACTCATGCTGTGACTGGCCGCTTCCCTAGTCGGTCATGTCACGACTATTCGACCCAGAACTCGACATCAACTAGCGAAACGGTGTAATCATACTATGCCTTTACATCAATAATCAATCATACATTGAATTTGGTCTCTGAGTTCTGACTCTCTTATGATAATTAGTTGATACATTTGATTTTGTTGAACTCAAGTGAATTTAAGATTAATGAAGGTTGACATGCCATATAAGTTGCTGGATTCTCAGGCTGTATCTCAAATAACGCTTCTACTGCTTGCTTTGCCAGTTCAAGGTTTCCATGAATTCTGCAACCACCATGCAAGGACGCCCAGAAAAATTTATTCAGTTTCGTTGGCATTTTAGAAATGATTCCCTCAGCTTCTTCAAACCGACCAGACCGTGCCAATAGATCAACTATACAAGCATAATGATCAGCAGTATGAGTTAGTCCAATGTTTCTCCTTTATTGAGCGGAAATACTCGAGACCTTTATCAACCAATCCAGCATGAGTACAGGCTGAAAGGACCCCAACGAAGACAATTTGATCAGGCTGAGTACCTGATTTAAGTAACAAATCAAAGTACTCTAAAGCCTTATCAGGGAGACCATTTTGAGCGTATCCAGTAATCAATGCAGTCCATGAAACTATATCTGGTCTAGGTATCCCATCAAACACCCTCTTCGCATTTGCAACATTCCCACACTTGGAATACATATGAACTAGAGCACTAACCACGAAACTATAAGGGTCTACAATCCTTGTCATGTATGCATGAACTTGTTTTCCAAGCTCCTCCGCAGCATGGTCAACACATGCATTTAGAACGCCAGCAAAAGTAAACTCATTAAGCCTAATCCCTGACTTCATCAACTTCGAAAACAACACGAACCCCTCTTCTCTTCTCCCTTCTTCGAAATATCTACCAATCATTGCTGTCCATGAAACTATCTCTGTCACGTACATAGCCACAGATCATCGCGGTCCAAGAAAAATTATCTCTGTCACGCATTTCATCAAACAGTTTTCTTGCCTGTTCAAGAAACCCAACTCTCCCATACGCAGAAATCATAGTGTTATAAGAACACAAATCTTTTTCATTCATTACATCAAACAGTTTCTGGGCATCACTCAAACACTCACATTTCACATACATATCAAGCAAACGATTAGATATGAAAACCCCACCTGATGATTTCATGTGCGCATGGACTCTTCTGCTCTCTTCGAGTGCAATGATTTTGGCGGCAAAATTGGACGAGATTTGAGTAGACTAAAGCAGAGGGTTGCTTGATTTGATAAAGTAACTGAATTGCTTCTTTGAATTACTTTATCCGTCGTTAGTGTTTGATTTGAAAAACGTTTCCCGGAGAAGAGGTTGATGAGGATTGGTTTGATAAGAATAAGAAAAGATATTTATTCTGTTGTGTTGAAACAACGAACGACTTGAACTTCTGAGATTTGCAAGTTTCATGGTATCAATCAAACTGATTGACCAATAGTCTTGTTGTATGCTTCTTGTCTTGATTGTCAAGGAAAGCTATGGGCTTTAAAGGCCCAAGTCATATTACTTGGAGATTTTAACATGCGAAATCTGAAGCCTGGAGAGGTTTTGCAGTTAGAGAGGAAAGGTTACTTCATTTTAAACTTACGTCAACCGGTTTACTTTTCTCGTATACATTATGTAGTGAAGTTTTCTCAAAATGACATTTAAGAAAAGTTTTCTCAAAAGTTTTCTCAGCTTTTCTCGTCTACACTCTTTTCTCGCTACATTCTTTTTATTTTTTTTTTATTTTTTTTTTATGCTTTAGGTGTCCTCATAGGGTGATGATTTGCATCAAAAATGACAGAAATGTACGAAGACTAACATGCAGTGGTTATAATGTTATATTGTCACACCCCTAAGTTCAAAGGTCAAAGAGTGTTGTATGATCTTTTCGGTAAATTATATACCTTATGAAAAAGCTGTTAAATAACTAAATAGTCAATTGCATTGAAATTATGAACACCTCGATAAAATCACAATTCAGGGTACAAAGTTTAGTGTTCAGGATTTAAAAATTTTCTAATTAGAGAAAATAATTTCTTCTGTCATTCAACATCATCAACAAGTTCAAGAAATTCGTCATAAACATCTTCTTGAGTCAAGAAGAAGGTGATTTGAAGGAAATGACTCTGGTGGGTGGTTATGTTGAATCTCAAAACTTGAGGGCTCAACTCTCATTTTCAGGCTATATGGAGCTTTCACTACAGCTTTGTACACTGAGTAAGTGTTTGTCCCACATTTGTCGCCTTTCTTGTCACTGTTACCTTTTCTTGATATTTGGGTTGAGCTTGAGTCCTCCATGGTGGTGGCTGTTTTCCAGGCAAATGTCCTGGTTAAATTACTAATGTATGCATTGTTGTAACCCATGGAGCAGAGTATTTTAACATAGTCTTCTGTGCTGATTGTTTGCCTTGTTTGGATTGACTTGCTCACCATCCATGTCAAACAGGTCTGCTTCTTTGTGAACAGGTCTCTACAAATTCAAATGCAGAACAAATAAATACCAATACAGTTGAATGGTGCATATGACTATGTGAGCTACTCAAACATTGAGCACTAGAAAAGCAACAAAGAAAATTGAGTTTGACTCACTAGAAGTGACCAGAGATGATTATATGGCATCAGGAGACCAGTCTTGATGAGCAGATTTGATGAGAGCTGCTATTCTTGCGACAAGGGGACAAGCTGTAGAAGTTCCTGATAACAGTAGTGCCCTATCACTTAGTGCTAGCTGGGCACGTATACCTTTAATACAGCTTGAGACATTGAGCTAGGTCCTGTAGAGGAGAAAGGAAGCAACCTGTGGATAGTCTGGAGATACCCGTTTCCCTTTAACACTCTGGGGAAATCCGAGCTTTGCAATCGGAGAACTGCACACAGAAGTGAAGAAAATCAAATAGTTTCGGTTCAATGAAAATAAGAGTTTCTGTTTTTTTCACTCCTCACTCTATTCACATATCTTCTACCTTGCTTTTCTGATGTAATAAAGAATTTGTGTCCTACTTTGTTACAAGGAATAAGAACACACAGGTCAAGCCGGTTATCACCAGACTGCGCAAATATGAGTCCAACCCCTCCTACTTGCATCAGAGATACTGCTGCAAACCTATTTTCTGTGTTTCTGATTTTGCGAAGCATTATATTAGTATGATTTTCCCTGCTGCTAATATTGCATTTGACAATCGGTGATTTGAGTAAATGGCTACAATCCACTTACATTTTGATAAATCAGTTCAATATTTTGATATAAAAGGGACAAATCAATCAAAGCAAAATGAAATCAACAATCAATTTATTAATAAAGGTTAAGCGATTTATTACCTTGATTAGTTGAGTTTTTCTGTTGGAGCATGTTTTTCATTATGTTTCAATCTCTTGGGGTGCGGTTCATCCTCCTCATCAGATTCTTCAGGTCCTTCAGGATGTCAACTTCCTCATCAGATTCTTCAAGATATGATTCATCTTCCTCCTCACTTTCATCGGATGTTTCAAGATGTAGGTCTGACATTAAATGGACTCCACACATTTCCACCTTGAAATGTTCTTTATCATCCTTCGAATGGAATGAAAAACTGTCTTTCTCCACATTGAATTGGAAAGAGAACTCATTGTCACAAAACTCACGGAAAAAGTAGTAACCAAACCCAATGATCACGTGGTTTGACTTCATGCTGTCAGGACCACAATCAGGCATCTCTAACAAAAGACAAGGCTTTCCACGAAACCGATGGTGGCCAAACAAGTTAATCTCAACATGTCGGTTCCCATCTTTAGATGACTTTTGAAATTCTATGGACTTCAGAATCTGGATGATTACATTGACGGTCTAGATTTGGAATTGTCACAACAACGCACAAAGCAAAACATAGAAAGTTACAGTTGAGGCAAAGTGGTGGCAGTTTCACATCAACAAAAGATCCCCTGCTTTGATAGTGGAACCAATCTGGATTCATACTTTCCGGGTAAATTATAGAAGCAGGTATCAATACATTGTCATAAGGATGAACCGATATTATGAAAATAATTAGTTTACAACATCCTTGATATACCATCAAATTATGCCAAAGAAAAAAAAAAAAACTTTAGTATCATCATATAAAAAATGGAGGGAGTGAAACAGACCGGCCAATCATGATCTTCCGAATCATAATCTTCCAAATCAATAGGTCTTCTAATTGGTGTTTTCAGTAGAGTATCTTTCTTAATTAAAGCTGCTTGACCTTGTATTTTCAGCAGTGTATCTTTCACAATATCGTTGAGTGCATCTGGATCCAAATTGTAACAATTGATGAAATTTGCGACCAGACTTGAAGGTTTTTCAAAAATGTCATTTTGAAATGCAAAATATGATGATCTTTCCAATGACGTGCAATTCATTGCTTTTATATGTGTCCCTGCTGGAAGCTGCGGTAACTCTCTAAGCCTCTTGCAATCGCTGATGGATAGGGTTTGTAGTTTAAAGAGATTTATGATGCTTCCAGGAATACTCACAAAATTGTTTCCGTTCAAATATAAACTTTTCAGTGAAGTTAAGTCCCCAAGACTATCTGGTAATTTTGTAATTCCACAGTCACGTAGATATAGTGCGGACAAATTCTCCAAGCCTGATAAATTAGGAGGCAATAATAAACCTACCCCATCCACACCCTCACATCTACGCATACATAAGATTCTAAGACTCTTCAAACATGAGATAGATGACGGTACTTCTCCAATAGCAGTTTCAGCCATGAAATAGTCGAGAGACTCTAAAGCTCCTATATCGTCCGGAAGCTTATCAATCTTTGAGCAATTTATCATAAAGAATTGGCGAAGAGATTTCCACTTACGGATGCTGCTTGGAAGACTCTTAAGCATTGAACAATCAATAAGAAACAATGCACTTAGTCTGTCCTGATCCTCCAATGATGGGGGGAATTCTTCTATTGGGACATCTGTTAAATTTAACACTTCAATACTGTCAGGGAGTTCTGGAAGCATCTTGAGTTTTAAGCAATTTATCAGTTGGAAAGAGCGAAGAGATTTCCACTTACGGACGCTGCTTGGAAGACTCTTAAGCATTGAACAATTATGGAGAAGCAAATAGCTTAGTCTGTCCAAATCCTCCGATGGCGGGGGGAATTCTTCTATAGAGACAGACCCTAAAGTTAACTTTTCAATATTGTTAGGGAGTTCTGGAAGCATCTTGAGTTTTGGGCAACCGTTGATATCAAGATCTTTTAGAGATTTCAAACCCCTTAAATCTGGAACACTCGTGAGGCTTTCGTAGCCACTAAGTTGCAAAGACCGTACCTTATGGAGACATGTAAAAGACGATTGAATTTCAACCAAACTTGTACAATCATCTAAAACTATTTTTTCCAAATTGGTTAGGAGTTGTGGAAGCCTCTTGAGTTTTGAGCAATTGCCAAGAAAAAGCTCTTTTAGAGATTCCAAACAAGTGCAATCTGGAATACTCTCAAGGCTTTCGCAAACTCTAAGATCCAAAGACTCCAGCTTATTGAGATGTTGAATAGATAATGGAATTTCAGACAAACTTGTACACCAACTTAGCATCAGACTCTCTAGATTTGGGGTCCGTGAGAGGTCTGGGCAACTAATTAGCTGCTGGGACCCACTAAGGTCAATTCTTTTCAAATTATGAAGTGGCTGCAAGTAAAAATAAATAAATAAAAAATCAACACAATTTACCACCCTTGATGTTAAAAACTACTAGGGAACTAAGCTAGAATTTTGATTTTTGGGGCCAAAACTTGAACTAATTTTAAATGATGAACACACAAATGATATACAAAACAAAAAAAAAAAAAAAAAAAAATTAAAAGTATGCTAACATTAGTAATAATAAAAAAAAAAATTAAACCATTTTTTTTTTGTTTTGTTTCATCTAGTCTCAATTATAAATAAAAGGAAATGAAAATAAAAAAAATAAATAGATAAATAAAAAGAAATGAAACAAAAACAATCTATATATGCGATGATGTTGGTCCGATGGTGTACCACTCACACCTAAAAATGGAACTTTACGCCAATCTAATGTTTATTTTTATTTTTTTTGAAGCAGTAAATTTTTTAAAATTTACTATTGAAATTAAAATTAAAAGATCAGGAAGGAGAATTGAAAAGCTATGGTGGGGGCTAACTATTTTATATTAAAAATAAAAAATAAATAACCAGAAAATGACATTAAAAATAATTTTAAAAATTCATGGGCTGGGTCCGGCCCCACTAGCCTCGTCCTTGCAAACTACAATAATAATAATAATAATAATAATAATAATAATAGTATAAATATTAAATGTACCTGCACACCGCCGTTCCATAGTTCTTCAATATTGTTATTATGCATTTCAAGTATGACAAGATTCTCAAAATGAAATTTTTGCTGCAATGATTTCAATGGACATCCATACCAATGGAGATACTTTAATTCAGTGAAATCGGATTCAACAAGTCCTTTAGAAACATAAACCTTATTTTCACAATTTTTGTGAATATCATCAACATGAAATTTCAAAAGTCTCAATTTCTCCATCTTTACAAAAGCACGAGGATTTAAGTTTATATCTCTTGCATTTGAGGATGACATATTCAAAGAGATCGCTTCTATTTTTTCGGTCCCCTAATATATGTACAGGAAGAAATAAGTTAGTATTAAATGTATACACAAGGGAAACTTTGGAATAACAAATAATTAGATAATAATATTCATATTATGTATTCGTTCAAAAGAAGAAAATATATTTATACTCTTAATAGTTAATACATGAACTAATGATTATTAATCCTTAAAAAAAAGACTTAAAATTATTAATATCTTGTAAATAACAACCTTTCACTTCTTCAAGTGCGCATATTAATATAACTTTTTAACTAAAACATAAACATTGTATGCATAGTGCAAATAAAAATAAAAATATAGTATGCTCGTCAAACCCACAAAATGCCAAAACAATATTTTTGTTAGATCAAAAACACCCGAACCCTAATAAATAAAAAAATTAATTTTAAAAAAACACTCAACCCCCACTTTTCTAACTGAGCTTATGCACAAGATCAAGACAATATTGTAAATATATAAATTTGGTACTAGTAACTAGGGGTGGGCATCCAAACCGCCAAACTGATCAACCGGCCAAAATTGAACCAATTTAAGCGGGTTGGTCTGATTTTGTTAAAAATAAAAACCGATTGAGTTGATTTTGAGCAACCCGAACGGTTTGGGTTAGTTTGTGGGTTGTATTTTATCAAACCGCACAATCTAACCCAAATCCTAGATAAAAAATTTATACGAAATCAGTAATTCTAAACGGTTGGAATCAATGATCCCGTACAAAAAATTTCCGCACTTGATAACTACTCTCTCTCTCTATATATATATAAATTTATCAAATAAAATAGTTTTATATTATTTCTTATCAAAGCTATTGCATCCCAAGTGGTTGGCAGTTGGCACAGACCTAATCCTTTAAAGAATTAACTATTAATTTTATACTTATTTTTCAAAGTATTAGTTTTTATATTTCTTATTTTGTTTTTTGTTTTTTCTTAATATTCCTACAAAAGCGCATTGCATAAATGTATGATTATGTTCATTCTTCATATTGTATGATTCAGCTTAATCAAACTCTGCAAACGAAATTATAGTAACTGTTTTTATTTTGTTTTCTATATGTATCACACAACGGTAACACTTACTTGAGGATTTTTTTTAAACGTACTTGTTCCACACTTGTTAAATCTAAGTATTACTGTAATTATTTTCTATAAACATCAACCCAAACTAAACTAAACCGATTTTTATTGGTTTGGTTTGGTTTTAACTTATAATTGTCTAGTATTATTATAATTATTTTCTATAAACGTCAACCCAAACCGAACTAAGCCGATTTTTATTGGATTGGTTTCGTTTTACCTTATAATTAGTTTGGATCGTAAAAAACTAGCCCGATTAAATTATGGTTGTTTTGTTTGGGTATAGTCAAAACCAACCAAAACCAACCCTTGCCAACCCTTAAGTAGCATATAGAAATTAAGATAAACATAAAGGATAAATTTTCTCTGCTTTCCCAATAAAAAAAAAAAAGAAAATCAAAATAAAAACTTACTTAATGACACGTGAATCAAACCCTGAAAGATTGGCAGCTTGGTTGAGAGCATCCTTCCATGTCTGAACTCTCTGAACTTTGTCTAAACTCTCCATTAAACGTTGTTCATGCTGAGCAAATGCTTCTGCATAACTCCCAGTTTGATTCCTCACATCCGATGGATCTATTTTATAGAAAACTGGAATCACAATTTGTTTGTGGTTTTTCTTGCATTCAACGATCTTCACAAGTTCTTCGAGACACCATCTGGAAGATGCATATTGTTTTGAGAAAATGACAACAGAAATATGAGATTCTTCAATTGCTGAGAGAAGAGAAGGAGATATTTCATCTCCTCTGTTAAGATGTTTGTCATCAATGAAAGTTTCAATTTGTTTATCACGCAAAGCATTACAGAGATGGCTGGTGAAAGTGTTACGGGTGTCAATGCCTCTGAAACTGAGAAAAACATCGTACTTAAAAATCGATGCCATTGAAGGTTGAAGGATGGTGATGAAATGATCAGAGGGTTGAGATGTGGAGAATGATAACAGGAGATTTTGAGCAGAATATTATTGAATTTATGTGGTGAGACTAGAGAGTGAGAAACAGCTCATCACTGCAGGGGTGGACCACGTTGACCTTGACTTATAAATAGTGTTTCTTGCTTTATTTTCCTTTTCCATCGATTTTCACTAACATATTCTGGGATTAAAATTATGAACAAAATGCTCTGTTGGGGTCCGCCCCTGCAAAGGCATTGATAGTCAGTTGACCTGGACTTACAAATTTGAAGTGTGGCATGGGCCAGAAGTAAAGCAAGAAATTCGGTGGAAAATGAAAATAAAGCAAGAAACTTACACGAAGCTGCTTAGCATTCACCACATAAATTCAATAATATTCTTCTCAGCATCTCTGTTATCATTCTCCACATCTCAACACTCACCCCTCTGATATTTCACCATCCTTAGATGCAGTGGCGGATCCGGAAATTTAAACGAGATGAGACACTCAAACAAATAACAATTATAGTAAAAAATACCGAAAATTTAAGATCATAACAAAATGAGTTATTTTATAAAAAAAAAAAAAAAATTGATGGTGTAATGAAGTTTAAACAAAATAAACAAATATAATACGATGAACTAAATAGTCTTGTATAAAAAAAGAAATAAAATCAAAAGATACGGTATTAAAAAATAAATAATAACAAAAAAAACAGCATAAACAACGTAAAATTTATAATATTTATTCTTAAAAAATGAATTACAATATAATTTTATAATAGGAAATTTTGTTTTGTATTTATAATGAATTCATTTTAAATTTATACAAAAAGAATTGATTAATAAATATTACTAGACATGTTTTTTATTTTTTCATTTTTTTTTTATAATTAATTAATTATTTTTTAATTATTAATAAATATTACTAGCATCTCGCTGTGGTAGGAGAGATTTGCTCCTTCTGCTCCTCCTCCTCCACATCATGCAGTACAAAGTTGGTGTCAGGCACATACCCTTCTTCTTTCATTTTCTTCGAAATCTCGACCAAGAACTCGTGCATTTCCTTGGACTGTGGGTGAGAAGTATCTCCCACCAAGAACAAGTGTACACCCATTTTTTTTTTTCTAATTTTCGCTACATCACTCCACCTAGTAGCAGTGGCGTAAATGTTGTTCATGGTAATATAAGTGGCTGGATTCTCAGGCTCTATCTCAAATAACGCTTTTACTGCTTGCTTTGCAGGTTCAAGATTTCCATGAATTCTGCAACCACCAAGCAAGGACACCCAGAAAAATTTATTCGGTTTCGTTGGCATTTTAGAAATGATGCCCTCAGCTTCTTCAAACCGACCAGACCGTGCCAATAGATCAACTATACAAGCATAATGATCAGCAGTATGAGTTAGTCCATGTTTCTCCTTTATTGAGCGGAAATACTCGAGACCTTATCAACCAATCCAGCATGAGTATAGACTGAAAGGACCCCAACGAAGACAATATGATCAGGCTGAGTACCTGATTTATGTAACAAATCAAAGTACTCTAAAGCCTTATCAGGCAGACTGTTTCGAGCGTATCCAGTAATCAATGCAATCCATGAAACTATCTGGTCTAGGTATCCCATCAAACACCCTCTTCGCATTTTCAACATTCCCACACTTCGAATACAAATGAACAAGTGCACTAGCCGTGAAACTCTAAAGGTCAAATCCAATCCTTGTCATGTGTGCATGAACTTGTTTTCCAAGCTCCTCCGCAGCATGGTCAACACATGCATTCAGAACGCCAGCAAAAGTAAACTCATTAGGCCTAATCAATCTTCTTTTCTCCCTTCTTCAACTTCGTCAACTTCGAAAACAACAAGAACCTATCAATCTTCTCTTCTCCCTTCTTCGAAATATCTACCGATCATTGCTGTCCATGAAACTACATCTCTATCCACCATTTTATCAAAAATGCGCCTAGCTTCGTTTATGTTCCCACATTTTCCATACATATCAGATAAAGCACTCCAAACTACCTCATCTGAATCCAACCCAGTTCGGGTTATACAACCATGAATCTCTTTTCCTAATCGTAAACACTGAATCGCCGACACAGCAGCCAGAGCACTAGACGCCGTGAACTTATTTGATATCGATTTTTCACTAATTTGCTTACTTATATACAATTCTAAAGCCTCTAAAGGCTTATCATAACGTACATAGCCCGAGATCATCGTGGTCCAAGAAATATTATCTCTGTCACGCATTTCATCAAACAGTTTCTTGCCTGTTCAAGAAACCTAATTTTCGCATACCCAGAAATCATAGTGTTATAAGAACACAAATCTTTTTTCATTCATTACATCAAACAGTTACTGGGCATCACTCAAACACTCGCATTTCGCATAAATATCAAGCAAACGATTAGATATGACAACCCCAGGTTTTTTGAATCCTGATGATTTCATGTGCGCATGGACTCTTCTGCCCTCTTCGAGTGCATGATTTTGGCGGCAAAATTGGACGAGATTTGAGTAGACTAAAGTAGAGGGTTGCTTGATTTGATAAAGCAACTGAATTGCTTCTTTTAAGCGTTTTTGGTTGCATATAATGTCTATGGCTTCTTTGAATTGTTTTCATTGCATAAGCAAGTTATGAGACCGCCGTCGTTAGTGTTTGATTCGAAAAACGTTTTCCGGACATGAGGATTGGTTTGGGAAGAATAAGAAAAGTTATTGATTCTGTCGTGTTGAAACAAAGAAAGACTTGAACTTCTGAGATTTGCAAGTTTCATGGTATCAATCGAACTGATTGTTCTTGACTTTTGTCCAAATGTCATGTCGTATGCTTCTTGTCTTGACTCTCAAGGAAAAGTATGGGCTTTAAAAGGCCCAAGCCCAACTTGAAAGGCCCATTTGAGAATTTCACCAAATTTGGAAAGAAAAAAACGGTACCATTATATGGTGACCTATCTGGTTGTTTGTCAATTGCAGATATAGCAATCTGGTCACCTCTTGTAGGAATTGGGCAAAGTCTGAGGAAACCAACAAGTGCCTTAATCTCGCGCGATGGTTCAACTCAAAATAGTGATTCCTTGAATGAAATCACAGCAACATATGTGCAGAGTAAACGAGGCTTGGGAAAGTCAAGCAGCCGTCCTTGTTTTGAAGTGGATCTTCCTGATGCTGAAATTGGCAAGGTGCGCTTGCGATTTGCGCCGGAACCGAGTGGTTATCTTCACATTGGGCATTCGAAAGCAGCACTATTAAACCAGTATTTTGCTCAGCGCTACCATGGTCAACTTATTGTGCGTTTTGATGATACAAATCCTGCTAAAGAAAGCAATGAATTTGTGGACAATATTCTGAAAGATATTGAGACTTTGGGTGTCAAATATGAAACAGTTACCTATACTTCAGATTATTTTCCAGATCTTATGGAAATGTCCGAGACTCTGATTCGCCGGGGCAAGGCCTATGTTGATGATACACCACGTGAGCAAATGAAGAGAGAAAGAATGGTTGGGATTGAATCAAAATATAGGAATAACAGTGTAGTCGGGAAATAAAGGTATCGAATTATGACTTAAATACTTCTCCTTGCTCCTCTCTTGATTCTCTCTTCTTCTCAAGACTACTTGGCATTTATAGGCTTACAAACTAAAATCTATCAACTAGAAAGTAGGAGTAGATTGGCAATATCATTTCGTGCCAATCTCATCCAGCCTAACAACAAACTAACAACTAGCTTATCAGCTAGCTTATTCAATCCAACACTAAGACGACTACTACTGCTACTGACTCAAACTATGACACTTCCATTTGCACGTATTGCTTGAATTAAGCACGTATCGTTCCTCCCTGCTCGAATTATCCTTGTCTACAAGGATAAAATTTGAGGTCTCTCGGGATTTCGTCTGTATTTAATTGATTAGAGTGCAGAAAATCCTCTATCATAAAGAGTTGTGGCCCTTTGAACATAGCCAGCTACAAGTGCCATTGTAAAACGATGTCTTCCAGGTGGAAAGAGGCGAGGTGTACATGTTGGTCAACAATGATTTTCTTAAAGTTGAAGTTTTGCCCAGTCTCGTAAATCCAACCGTTGGGTTGTCTCCTCCAAATTTGGGGAACTATAATTTGGGATGGGTATGGTTTCGATCAAGGGAAAGGTTAGGGTCAGCTAGGTGGTTCGTCAAATATCGGTGGTTTATCAAAATTGATAAAAACCTCCGCCGATATATATGTATCATCAAAAAATACCGAAAGATAAGTGGATAATTGTGTTTGAGAAAAGGATAGAGATTGGAGTTCATCCCTAATGGTTTGGAGAGTATTTTGGATTTGGATGAAGGTGGACTCATGACAAGTTATGACCACATTCACTATAAAATTGTGTCCATAGAACCGAACGGCTCTAATACCATTGATATGAAATAATTTGGTTTAAGAAGAAAGAGAAGAGAAAAGAACGAGAAGATAATAGGAGAAGTATTTAAGTCATAATTTGATGCTTTTATTTCCTGACTGCTTGGCCTTTATAGGCATACAAACTAACATCTATCAACTAGAAAGTAGGAGTAGATTGGCAATATCATTTCGTGCCAATCTCATCTAGCCTAACAACAAACTAACAACTAGCTTATCAGCTAGCTTATTCAATCCAACACTAAGACGACTACTACTACTACTACTACTACTACTACTGACTCAAACTAGGACACTTCCACTTGCACGTATTGCTTGAATTAACACGTATCAGTTGATGATACACCACGTGAGAAAATGAAGAGAGAAAGAATGGTTGGGATTGAATCAAAATGTAGGAATAACAGTGTAGACGAAAATATGAAATTGTGGAAGGAAATGATCGTGGGATCTGAGAGGGGTTTACAATGCTGTCTTCATGGAAAGTTAGACATGCAAGATCCAAACAAATCACTTCGAGATCCAGTCTATTACCGTTGTAATCCACTTCCCCACCACAGAATTGGATCTGAGTACAAGATATATCCAACATATGATTTTGCCTGTCCTTTTGTCTACATAAGTAGTAGATAGAGGTTTCATTTCAAGTGTGGAGAGGCAGTATGAAAAACTGAAATATTGGGATATTGGGATGCATGCGCAGATAATTTGTTATATAGTACAATTTGAACGAATTATTGGAGGCTATGATGCCTTCTTCATAAAACTACTCTTGGTGATTACCTAAGGAACAAGAGGTATCTTGTTGTGCTTATTGATTTTTATATTGGACTACGGGGTGATCTGAGATGGATCCTTCCTGATTATGGGAATGGAAAACAACATATATTGGAGTGCCATTTTGAATACTAAACCCAGAACACCAATCAGGGTCACCAAGAATCTTAGATTCTGCAGCGATTGCCATATTGCAGCCAAGCTCATATCAAAGATTACTGACCGTCAAAGCTGGCCTTGGGCTTGTGCAAGAGGTGCACCCGCACTGGGCCATACAAAAATATCTAAAAATGTTATTAGATTTTAGTTTAAAAGGTTCCAAAATTTAGTATTTTTTTTAAAACGGGGCCCAATAATAATAAAACACACATTTTTGTCCTAGGCTATTGAGATATCAGGACCGGCCCTACTGACTGTTATATCATTATCAGAGACACTAACCGATTCCACCATTTCGAGAATGGAGTTTGCTCATGGGGTGATTATTGGTGATGTTTTCTCCAAGAAACACTCACTCAAATCATCACTAAGTGAAAGTAATGCTTTCCGCTCGTGCTTGTCTGGTCTATTTTCAGTGACTGCACCATCACAGGCCCTGTATTTGAACATTTCAGGAACACAATATTCCTCAAGGAATCAATGATCTATCATCATATTTTCTTACTCATATCATATTGGTGACTTCATTAATTTGGCTATTAAGATGGCAATTATGGATTGTGAATCCTTGAGCAGTTTGTGGGTCAGCAGGTGAGCTGTAATTCAAATCTCAGCGTCTGACTTCAAAAATCATTTGTACTCTTTTGACTGAAACAAAGACACATTAATGCCAATCCTTTGACATCTACTTGTATTTATCATGTTAAATTAACATCTTTAGTGCTGTCCACACACAGACAGCTGCCAGCCGCTGAGGCATCAAGGTCATTCTCTCCATCGGCGGCGGGATCAGAAACTACTCGCTGACCTCGGAGTCCGATGCGAAGATGGTGGCAGGGTATTTGTGTAACCATTTTTTAGGCGGGAAATCATCCAACAGACCTCTCGGCGATGGCATTTTGGATGGCGTCGATTTCGACATCGAGCTCGGCTCACCTTCTCTACAATGACCTCGTTTGATTTCTATCGCAATTCATCGAACCGGCAAGAAAAGTATACATCACCGGAGCTCCACAATGTCTGTTTCCGGATCGGCTTTTGGGACCCACCATTGAAACAGGTATTTTCGACGCCGTTTGGGTTCAATTCTACAACAACCAACCATGCCAATACAGTTCGGGGAGTGCACCAGAGGTTATTGGAGTTGTGGGAGAGGTGGGCTTCGTCTGTGGAGGTCGGGAAGCGGTTCATGGGGCTTCCGGCGGAGCCAGCAGCGGCCGGAAGTGGGTATGTTCCACCGGAGGTTTTGGTTTCGGAGGTTCTTCCAGTTATAAAGAAGTCGGAGAAGTATGGTGGTGTTATGCTTTGGTCAAGATTTCATGATGTTAATAATGGGTATAGTGACTCCATTGTTCCGGCCGCTAGTAACGGTTGATTTCATGTCGTGCCATGTCGTAGCTAGTAATGGTTTATTTCGTGTCGTATCTAGTCCCTGTTAGTAATAGTAGATTTCACATCTTGTCTGTTCCGCCCTAATAATTGTTGATTTCGCTTCATCATTAGTGTTTAATTGCATGAGTTTTCGGGTGAATCTTTAGTCATTTTCAATTTTTTAAATATGTATATTGAAGCTATTCAACTGGTCAATACTAGTTGTGTTTGATCTTGGTAGGTTTTAGAAAATAAAAGTATATCGAGTAGTTTCCTTACCGTAAACCAAACGAAAGTGTATTAAAGAAAAAATGGTTTGGTTTGGAAATATTCCTCATCTCATGAACTTGTTTTTTTCTTGAAAATCTTTTCTTGTTAATCTAGATTGTAGATTCATTCTCTAATGTGTAACTTTCAATTTTGAGATTAAAACTCATCAATTGTCATGTTACATACTCATTAATCACCGAGCGTATTTAGGGGCTGTCCTATAAACTGTTTTCAGTTGTTATTTTTTGAAAAGAAAAATGAAAATAAAAACAGTATTTTTGGTTTTAGTTTCGAAATTTGAAAACGCGTCTGGTAGCATATATTGGAATCCGTATTTTAAAAATAAAAACAGGAAAAAGGCTTCCGGTAGACTAACCGAAAACTATCGAAAATTGAAATATCAATATTTACATTTTCTTTAATATTATAACAATTATAACAAATTGATTAAATAATTAACTAAAAAAAATTGTAATGTAATTTTTAAATTAAATAAAAGTTATCAGATCGGCGACTCAGTAGATCAGATAGATGGTGGCGAGTGGCGAAGCAGAGCCAATCGGCGGCGAGCGGAGGAAGAAGAAGAAGAAGAGGAAGAAGAAGAAGAAGACAACGGTGATCGGCGGCAACGAGTGGAGGAGGAGGAAGAAGAAGAAGAAGAAGACGGTGGCGATGGCGGCAGCGGCGAGCGACGACCGGTGGCAGGCAGTTACGATTGGCGGCGAGGAGGAGGAGAAAGAAGATGAAGATGGGCATCAGTTGTCTGGTTCAAGAGAAAAAAAAAAAAAGAAAAAAAAAATTTTGTTTATTTTTTTGAAAAATAAAAACAAATTCAAGAAAAACAAGTTTTTTTTTGTTTTTCAAAATTTCTACTTTTAACATTGGTTTTGTTTTTCATTTTGTTTTTGTATTTTGAAAATAAAATGAAAAAAAGTCATCGAACGCGAATTCGAAATCATTTTTGAAAAACAAAAATAAAAACATGCTGAAAACAGCCTGCAGGATAGGTCCTTAAAAACTGAAAATTCAAGTTTCAGATTGTGTTGAAATTTGTCTCGTTTAGAGTTGTCAAACAGGTGGGATTTTGTTGTTGGGTTGGATTCTGTCCAAAACGGGCTTGAGTGGCCCACTGGACTTTGGTAACTTACAAGACTTTAGCTCGTTTTGAATGTAATTATATTAAACTTTTCTTTCATGCATCTTCATAGTAAATGTTTTCTTCTTCGGTTTTGTTTTTTTAGAAGTAAATGTTTATACTCCTTGTAACCGCATCTTCAACATGTTGGAGACAATGATCTCTGTGTTGTGATGGTAGATATCTAGAACGTGTATTTAGTGTTCGATCTTGTTAGATATCTTGCTAGACTCCTTTAACTTGTTCGTGTCATATTTTACCAAAAAAAAAGTGACTAAATAATTTGTTGGGTGCCGAATCAACTCGTGACATGACCAGTCTCGTCCCTAGTCGATCATGTCACAACTAGGAACACAACGTCAACTAGCGAGTGAAATTGATTGGATGTTCATTCAAGATGATCTGAGTGAGATTGAGACCGTAAGATTTCAATGATAAGTAAGGAAACAGAGCACTATAACTCAAAATGATATTTAAGAGAGCTGGATTCTTTTTCAGGCTATATGGAGCTTTCACTGCATCTTTGTACACTGAGTTCGTGTTTGTCCCACATTTGTCTGTCTTTCTTGTCATTGTTACCTTCTTCCTGATATTTGGGTTGAGCTTGAGTCCTCCATGGTGGTGGTTGTTTTCCAGGCAAATGACTCATGTCCTGGTTAAATTGCTAATGTATGCATTGTTGTAACCCATGGAGCAGAGTATTTGAACATTCTTCTGTGCTGATTATTTGCCTTGTTTGGATTGACTTGCTCACCACCCAAGTCGAACAGGTCTGCTTCTTTGTGAGTAAGAGTGCAGGACCCTCCTCAGATACGTTCATTCCGTCTGTTTCGATTTGGGAAGCTGTAGTTGCACAACTTGTGTTATAAATGGCCATGCTCGTACAAATTGAAATGCAGAACAAAAAAATACCAATACAGTTGCAGAGTGCATATGACTATGTGAGCCACTCAAATATTGAGCACTAGAAAAGCAACAAAGAAAATTGAGTTTGACTCACTAGAAGTGACCAGAGCTGATCTTATGGCATCAGGAGACCAGTCTTGTTGAGCAGATTCGATGAGAGCAGCTATTCTTGCAACAAGGGGACAAGCTTTAGAAGTTCCTGATAACAATGCATATCCAATAATGCTGCTAAGATGTCCACACCTGGTGCAACTATGTCAGTCTACCACCCTCAATCAAACATTCTAGTACAAGGAAGTTGTAAGAATCTATTGAATTTATAACAGTAGTGCCCTTTCACTTGGTGCTCTCTGGGCGCGTATACCTTTAATACAGCTTGAGACATTGAGCTAGGTCCTGTAGAGGAGAAAGGAAGCAACTTGTGGATAGTCTGGAGATACCTGTTTCCCTATACACTCTGGGGAAATCCGAGCTTTGCAATCAGAGAACTACACACAGAAGTGAAGAAAATCAAATAGCTTTGGTTCAATGAAAATAAGAGTTTCTGTTTTTTTTTCACTCCTCATTCTATTCACATATCTTCTACCTTGCTTTTCTGATATAAGAAAGAATTTGTGTCCTACTTTGTTACAAGGAATAAAAACACAGAGGTCAAGCCGGTTATCACCAAACTGCGCAAATATGAGTCCAACCCCTCCTGCTTGCATCACAGTACTGATGCAGTACCTGTGTTTTTGATTTTGTGAAGCATAATGTTAGGTATGATTTTCCCGGCTGCTAATATTGCATAAAGAATTCCCAACCGACGATCCTGGCTGAAACAAGTTAGGGAATATCATTTTTGCATATATTCAGATAAAGAGAGAGGGAGGAATGCGGAATCATCTGCACTGTCGACAACTATGCGTTCATAGTACCTGAGGACAGTGAATCCACGGGTTTCTTTTATATTGTCAATTGATAAGTCCTGTATGAAAAAAAAAAAAGAAAAAAGCTTTAAACCTTAGTGATTAGGTTATTTTCCAGATTTTACTCCAAGAATTATTTACTTTACCTAAAGAGTCTATTTATTTCCAAGTGTAATGGCTGTTGGGAAGGCTGTCAATTACAGTAATGAGCCAGAGTGCGAGATAAAACCATCATTTCCTAGTGAAGAAATACAGTGATCTGATGATACCTTGGAAATGGCATAAAAAGAACCTATCGCGAATGAATCATGCTGATCATTGTAGGAGAATAATGGTATATCATAACCAACAGACATTTACATAAAATAAGATTAATTTGGCCATCTACTAGACAATGAGAAATTGATGAAAACTCCTTATAAAGCACAACGGTAAATAATAAGCATTTGACAATCGGTGATTTGAGTAAATGGCTACAATCCACTTGCATTGTAAAATAAAACATGATAAATCAGTTCAATATTTTGATATATAAAAGGGAACAAATCAATCAAAGCAAAATGAAATCTACAATCAATTTATTAATAAAGGTTGTAGATATGCATTGAAGGGATTTATTTACCTTGATTAGTTCAGTTTTTCTGTTGGAGTACATTATTCAATATGTTTCAATCACTTGGGGTGTGGTTCATCTTCCTCGTAGGATTCTTCAAGATGTGATTCATCTTCCTCATCAGATTCTTCAAGATATGATTCATCGTCCTCATCACTTTCATCTGAATGTTCCGCAGTTGAAGAGTCTTCATGTACAAAATGCTCATGAGAATAATTACATCATTAACTCAATTGGATGGGGTTTCTGCAATGTTTTTCCCAAACTACAGTTGTTGTTTCTTTGTAATTTAACTAACTTGGAGAAGATGTCAGGCCTGATCTTTTCTTTTCTGGTTCTGCGATGCTCTGTTTTTGGCCTTTTTTTTTTTTTTTTGGGTTTGTTTTTTGTTGCGTTACCCTTCGTCTTGTCTCTTTTGTCTCATTTTCTGTGGTGGGCGGTGCCTGTGATTTGGTGTTGCTGCATTGCGTTTGTAGCTCTTTTCTCGTTTTGGTCAGGCCTGATCTTTTCTTTTCTGGTTCTGCGATGCTCTGTTTTTGGCCTTTTTTTTTTTTTTTTTTTTTGGGTTTGTTTTTTGTTGCGTTACCCTTTGTCTTGTCTCTTTTGTCTCATTTTCTGTGGTGGGCGGTGCCTGTGATTTGGTGTTGCTGCATTGCGTTTGTAGCTCTTTTCTCGTTTTGGTGCTCGTTTCTAACTGTTCAATAAAAATGAAGATGTAGGGCTGTCATCAGATCATTCAAGATGTAGGCCTGACATGAAATGGACTCCACACATTTCCACCTTGCAATGTTCTTTACCATTCTCCACATTGAATTGGAAAGAGAACTCATTTCCACCAAATTCACTGCCACAAAATTCACGGAAAACGTAGTAACCAAACCCAATGATCACATGGTTTGACTTCATGCAGTCAGGTCCACAATAAGGCATCTTTAACAAAAGATTAGGCTTTCCACAATACTCAGGGTAGCCAAGTGAGTTACTCTCAACAGGTCGGTTCCAACATTTAAATTTGACTTTACAATCATAAGTGACTTCCAAATAACTATGGAAAAAATCTGGATGATTGCATGGACGGTCTGGATTTGGAATTGCCACAACAACGCACAAAACAAAACATATAAACTTACAGTTGAGCCAAATTGGTTGCAGTTTCACATCAATAAAAGATCCCCTGCTTTGATAGTCGAACCACTCTGGAATCTTACTTCCTGGGTAAATTATAAAAGCAGGTATAGCAGCAGGTAGCGATACACGTTCAGAAGCAGGAACCTATAATATGAAAATAATTAGTTTACATCATCCTTGATATACCATCAAATTATACCAAAGAAAGAAAAAAAAAACGTAAGTATCATCATATAAAAAATGGAGGGGTTGAAACAGTCCTTGACCTTGTATTTTCTTGGATGTCTCGGCAGAGAATTTATCTTAACTGAAGCTGATCGACCTTGTATTTTCAGCCGTGTATCTTTCACAACATATTTGAGTGCATCTAGATCCAAATTGTAACAATTGATGAAATTTGCGAGCAGAGTTGAAAGTTCTTTAAAATTGTCATCTTGAAATGCAAAATATGATAATCTTTCCAATGATGTGCAATTCTCTGCTTTTATATGTATCCGTGCTGGAAGCTGCGGTAACTCTCTAAGCCTCTTGCAATATCTGATGTCTAGGGTACGTAGTTTAGAGAGATTTATGATGTTTCCAGGAATACTCCAAAAATTGTTTCTGTCCAAAACTAAGGTTTCCAGTGAAGTTAAGTCCCCGAGACTGTCTGGTAATTTTGTAATTCCACAATCACTTAGAATTAGTTCGGACAAATTCTCCAAGCCCAATAAATTAGAGGGCAATAACAAACCTATCCCATCCACACACTCACATCTACGCATAGATAAGGATTCAAGACTCTTCAAGCATGAGATAGATGACGGTACTTCTCCAATAGCAGTTCCTACAGCCGTGAACCATTCGAGAGACTCTAAAGTTCCTATATCGTCTGGAAGCTTATCAATCTTTGAGCAATTTATCAGATTGAAATCGCGAAGAGATTTCCACTTATGGACGCTGTTTGGAAGACTCTTAAGCATTGAACAATTATCGAGATGTAACAACCATAGTCTGTCCATATCCTCCAATGATGGGGGGAATTCTTCTATTGGGACATCTACTAAAGTTAACGTTTCAATACTGTTAGGGAGTTCTGGAAGCATCTTGAGTTTTGAGCAATGGTGGATAATAAGCCTTGTTAGAGATTTCAAACCCCTCAAATTTGGAATACTCGTGAGGCTTTCATAGCCACGGAGTCTTAAAGACTTTAACTTATGGAGACGTGTAAAAGATGATTGAATTTCAACCAAACTTGTACAATCCTCTAAACTTATTTTTTCCAAATTGGTTGGGAGTTGTGGAAGCCTCCTGAGTTTTGAGCATTTGGAGAGAAAAACCTCTTTTAGAGATTCCAAACCAGTGCAATCCGGAATACTCTCAAGGCTTTTGCAATCTTCAAGATACAAATACTCGAGCTTATTGAGATGTTGAATAGATGATGGAATTTCAGACAAACTTGTACACTCACTCAGCATCAAACTCTCCAGATTTGGGGCCCGTGAGAGGTCTGGGCAACTAATTAGGTGCTGGGACCCCCTAAGGTCAATTCTTTTCAAATTATGAAGTGGCTGTAGGTAAAAAACAAGTAAATAAAAAATCAACACAATTTACCACCTTCGATGTTACAAACTACTAGGGACAAAGCCAGGATTTTTGATTTTTTTTTTTTGGACCAAAACTTGAACTAATTTTAAATGATGAACTCACAAATAATATATATATATATATAGATATATATATATAATTAAAAAGTATGCTAACACTAGTAATAATATAAAAAAATTAAACCATATCTTCTTCTTTTTTTTTTTTTTTCATCTAGTCTCAATTATAAATAAAAGAAATGAAACAAGCACAATCTATATATGCGATATAAAATAGAACTTTACACGACGAGATGAGGTTGGTCCAGTAATAAACCATTCACACCTACACCACGAGGTTAAGTTATGGGTTCGAATCCTCCCCTCCTCAAAAAAACCCTCGAATTTATTTAATACTTCAAAAGGAATGGAACTTTACGCCAGTATAATGTCTTCTTCTTTTTTAAGCAGTAAATTTTTAAAATTTTATTATTGAAATTAACATTAAATGATCAGGAAGGGGAGTTAAAAAGCTATGGTGGGGGCTAACTATTTTATATTAAAAAAATAAAATAAAAAACCAAAAAAATGACATTAAAAATATTTTAAAAAATCATGGGCTGGGCCAGGCCCCCACAAAGCCTCACCCTTGCAAACTACAATAATAATAATAATAATAATCATAATAATCATAATATAAATATTAAATGTACCTGCACACCAACACTCCATAGTTCTTCAATTTCGCTATTACGCATTTCAAGTATGACAAGCTTCTCAAAATGAAATTTTGACTGCAATGATTTCCATGGATATCCAAACCAATGGAGATACTTTAACTCAGTGAAATCAGATTCAACAAGGCCATCTGAAATATGCACCAGATTTCCACAATTATAGCGACTATGATTGACATAAAAGTTCAAGAGTCTCAATTTCTTCATCTTTGCAAAAGCACGAGGAGATAAGTTTATATCTCTTGCATTTGAGGAGGACATATTCAAAGAGATCGCTTCTATCTTTTCAGTCCCCTAATATATATAGAAGAAGAAATAAGTTAGTATTAAATGTATACAAAAGGCACTAGTGAGGGGAACTTTGGAATAACAAATAATTAGATAATAATATTCATATTATGTATTCGTTCAAAAGAAAAAAAAAAAAATATACTCTTAATACATCAACTAATAATTATTAATCCTTAAAAGAGACTTATAATTATTAATATCTTGTAGATAACAACTTTTCACCTCTTCAAGTGCGCATATTAATATAACTTTTTAACTAAAACATTGTACACATTGCAAATAAAAATAAAAATATAGTATGCTAGTCAAACCCACAAAACAATATTTTTGTTAGATCAAAAACACCCGAACCCTAATTAAAAAAAAAAACACTCAAACCCCAGTTTTCTAACTGAGCTTATGCCAAAGATTAATACTAGAAATGGTACTTTTAATAAACTGAATCTCACCTTATCTTTAGTCAATACATCACAGATATCTTTGTGACGCCATAACCGAGTACATTTGCTAGGACCATTGGGAGATTGTTGTCGAACAATTTCTTTTCCCATTGCTTGAAGTAAATCATGCATTGTTAGCATATTTCTTGATTCGGTTATCAACGATTTATCAATGAGATTACGTATTCCAACATCTCCGAAGAAGCCACAAGCATCCATGATTTTTTTTACAATATCAATGTTCCACCCCGTAAAGAAACATGCAATATCTAGAAATATATTTTTTTCATTATCTTCAAGTTCATCATAACTTATTTTCAATACCTCATGAATTTCCTTGTCAAAATTATTTTCTAGTTTTTCCAAAGCACTCACCCAAACTTCTTTTTTCCTGCCAAAAAGAGTGGAACCCAAAACCTTAAGAGCTAATGGCACACCTCTAACCTTTTTAACTATAGTGTTTGACAGCTCCTTATAATCTACTTTAGGACGGTTTTGTCTAAAGGCATGCTGGCAAAATAGCTTAAGAGCATCATTAGGACATAATTCCTCAGCCCGGTATATGTGATGCACCTTACAATTTTTGAGCACTTGTTTATCTCTCGATGTTACAATAATTCGACTTTCTAAAGAAAGATAATTAAGATCTCCAATTAATTTTTCTATTTGTCTAAAATTAGTTACATCATCCAAAATAACGAGAAGCTTCTTACGGCCAAGCCTTTTCTCCGTGAATGTACCCATATATGCATTTTCATCCTTTAATAGTGTAGTGAGAAGACTTTGTCGCAAGGAGTTTAATCCGCCTTGTTTTGAATACTCTCTAACGCTGCCAACAAAGCAAGAACATTCAAATTGACAAGAGATTTTTTTGGATACAGCTTGCGCAAGAGTTGTCTTGCCTATACCCCCAATTCCCCAAATTCCTAAACTGCGAACATCTCCTCTCCTTAACAAGGATTCGATTTCTTTGATCCTTGAATTCATTCCGACTAGATTTTTGTTATAACCTGGGGACATATTGTCCAGCTTCTTCAAAACATCATCAACAATAATGTTTGCAAGTTCAGACTCAGGCCTAGCAATTACGTAAAAAAAACTATTAGCAAGTAGATTTGAATCGCAAGTGATCAAGACAATATTGTAAATATAGAAATTTGGTACTAGTAGTAACTATACATAATATCACATAGAAAGATAAACATAAAGGATAAATTGTATCTGACGAAAAAGAAAATCAAAATCAAAATTAAAACTTACTTAATCACACGTGAATCCAACCCTGAAAGATTGGCAACTTGCTTGAGAGCATCCTTCCATGTCTGAACTCTCTGAACTCTGTCTAAACGTTGTTCTTGCTGAGAAAATGCTTCTGCATAACTCCCAGTTTGATTCCTCACATCCGATGGATCTATTTCATAGAAAACTGGAATCACAATCTGTTTGTGGTTTTCCCAGCATTCAACGATCTTCACAAGTTCTTCAAGGCACCATCCGGAAGATGCATAGTTTTTTGAGAAAATGACAATAGAAATATGAGATTCTTCAATTGTTGAGAGAAGTGAAGGAGATATTTCATCTCCTCTGTTAAGTTTGTCATCCATGAAAGTTTCAATTTGTTTATCACGCAAAGCTTTACAAAGATGGCTGGTGAAAGTGTTGCGGGTGTCAATGCCTCTGAAACTGAGAAAAACATCGTACTTAGAAATCAATGCCATTGAAGGTTGAAGGATGGTGATCAAATGATCAGAGGGTGAATGTTGAGATGTGGAGAATGATAACAGAGAGATGTTGAGAAGAATATTATTGAATTTATCTAGTGAATGCTAAGCACCTTCGTGTAAGTTTCCTTAGTACTTTTATTGAATATATATATATATATATATATATATATATATATAATAATGAAAATTTTCAAGTCAGTGCGTCTTGATATAAATTCATCAGTGCGTTGGATGTGGACTATTAGATTTACATGATTTGACTCAAAGTGTATGCACTTATCAAAACTTCTCCATAATCTATGACCCATATACAACGCACTAATGAAGTTATATCAGGACGCACCGAGGAGAAAAGAACCGTATATAATTAATATGTGAGTTAAGGTTAACTAGTACTGTTTTCTTTTTAATTTTTACATATATTTTTAATTTTTACGTGCCGTGCAAGAACACTATCATGCCGTCCAAGGATGAGTTATGCGCTGTTTCCTGGAATGATAATAAAAGCAATCAAGGAAATTTACATGGAGCGACTTAGCATTCACCAGATAGAGTCAATAATATTCATCTCAATATCTCTATTATCTCCACATCTCAATATTCACCCAATGATAATTTGGATTGCAACTACCAAATTTTAATTAATAATGTGAATTACACAACAAATTCTCTAATGCTTTTTCTTTTCTCGATTTGGAAGCTTCTGAGTTTTCTAATTATAATTATAATTAAAAATGATCTGAAACTTTATGATGAGTCATTCGGTCATTCTTTATTATATATTGTCAAATTCTAGTTCATTTTTATAAATCAATTTGCATTATATTAAGAGGAGTGTTAAAATCACTCTCTCAACCCACTC
Organism: Acer negundo; assembly: GCA_035582765.1. Lineage (NCBI taxonomy): Eukaryota > Viridiplantae > Streptophyta > Magnoliopsida > Sapindales > Sapindaceae > Acer > Acer negundo. Next base: position 2,693,477 of record CM069241.1, read on the forward strand.
TCTCTTTGTAATGTGATCAGTTTAAAGCTGACCATTTATAATGGCCGATAGAAAAAACTGGTCACATAATGGCTTTAAATGACTTTAAACTGGTCACATTATAAAGAAAAACTGAGTTGAGAGAGTGGGTTGAGAGAGTGATTCTAGCACTCATCTTATATTAATCATTATTAATCTAATGATTAGGTAGCTTTGAGATAAACTAGTCAGATGAATTGATGACTTGATGTTAGAGCATCTCCAACCAACACACTAAACTCATCAAATACACCAAAAAATCTAAACACACCAATTAAATTTAATGGAGCTACAGTACGCGCCAAACCTAGTGTGCACCGTAGCTACACCAAATCCCCCCTTTTTTTTTATTAAATGTCGAATCAGCAATTAATATTTATTATAACCACTAATTTAACCATCTCATATTTATTTATAACAATATGTATTCCTAAAAAATATACCGTTAGAAAGATCTCGTTGATATCTTTAAAATGATACCCTTTTTTATATATATTTTATGTCAATAAAATTATTGAATATTGTATAAGTTGACTAATAGAAATTAATTGGTATTGTATAAAGGAAATTACTTGGGTACTGACATCAATGAGATGTTGCCACATGACTTTTTTCTCTTAACTTTTTACATTTATCTTCTTACATTTTTCACAAATTTGTTATATGACAAAACTTCATTGGCTGGTCAGTACTTTGAGTACTGACCAGTCAGTACTCAAGTATTGTCCTAGTATAAATTTTTGTTGGAAGAATATTCTTCAAAAATGACTTTTTGGTGTAAAATTTGGTATGGATACATTGGAGTGGAAAAAAAATTTGTGTAAGAAATATACTCTTTTTTTAACAAATTGGTGCAATATTTGGTGTATTGGGTTGAAGATGCTCTTAGCAAATAGAGTAATAGGAATGACTAGGTCAAGGTTTCATAATGATTGGTTGCTGATGTTTCAAAATTGATTTATTTATTTATACTTGGCCATTCTTAATCATATTTGTCCTTTTCTAATCCATCTTTTTTATAATTCAAATTGTATTAAATTAACCATACCATTAGATAGCCTTGAGAAAGAACAACTCATATAGGTCTGATCAAGTTGGGGTCCCAACTCCCAAATCATTATATATATAACAAAATAAAAATCAAATTATTTTTTTTGGAAATTTGAGGTGGATTTGGTCCAACGTGGGTCCGCCCCTGTAGCGATGCTCTGTTTCTTGGAATGATAATAAAAGGGGAAAGAATCATTTTGCCCCTATATTATGTCATATTGGTAATTCTTTCCCCTGTATTTTGTTTAATGGCCATTTTCCCTTCAAAGCAAAAGTATTCGCCAAATACCCCCCTACCATTTCTTTTTCCGTTTAAATTGACAAATTGACTATTATCTTGAAGGGTATTATGGCAACTTTAACAAATAAATGAATGGAAATTATCATCCCCCCCTAAGGTTTACCATATTAGATAAACCGGTTACTCTAGTTTCAATAATAGTCAGTTAACCCCTCAAAATTCTAAATATTAGTCATTTTGCCCCTTTTGTCAAATTAAAAAAATAAAAACACCTCCATTAGGGATTAAACCTTCGGCCTTATGCTTAAGAGCCACACGCTTTAACCAACTAAGGTACTCCAACTCACTATTGAAAGATTGTTGATTTATATATATAGTCTTTATATATATATATATATATATATAAATTCCTTGCATGTGGGTCATTGGATTTAAAAAAATGTTTTGATAAGTGCATGCAGCTAAGTCAAAGTATTTAAATCCAATGGTTCACAAGCAATGAACTGATATATTTTATATCAATTCGAATTGACAATAGAAAAACTATATATATATTCATAATATGTTTTAAATAATTTAAATATGTTTATAGAATTTTTATTTATTGTTTTTATTATTTTTATTATTTTCTAGGTTTTTTATCAAATTGAAATAATATATTTTTTGAAAAGGAAAAAAATTAAAAAAAGAAAAAAAAAATTATGGGCTTTGATTTTTTGGGTTTCCTTTTGTTTTCTTATTTTCTTTTCCTTTTCATAAATCTGTTTTTATATATTATTATTAAATATGAGTTTATTATAAATTATATAAACATATTTTATATATGTATACACATTTAAATCAACAATCCTTCAACAATGAGATAGAGTAGCTCAGTTGATCAGAGTGTGTGACCTTTAATCATAAGGTCAAAGGTTCAATCCCTGATAGAGGTTCTAATACGGTAAACATCGGGGTGGAAATGATAATTTCTCTTAATTTATTTGTTAAAGTTACCATAATACCCTTCAAGATAATAGTCAATTTGTCATTTTTACGGTTGGGGAGTATTTGGTGAATACTTTTGTTTTGAGTGGGGGGAATGATTCTTTCCCTAATAAAAGTCTCAAGCAAACTTACACGAAGGCACGAAGCTGCTTAGGATTCACCAAATAAATTCAATATCTCCGCATCTGAACATTCACTCTCTAATCATTTCACCATCCTTCAATGCAGTGATGGATCCAGAAATTTTAATGAGATGGGGCATTCGAACAAAATAACAATTATATCTAAACATTAGACACCCCATTTGCTACGATTATAGCTTGATATCATAGTAAAATGAAGCTCAAGGAAATCAAAATTTTTAAAATAGCCTGTACTTAGGCTAAATGTGTAAATTTTGCAAAGAATAAGGCTCAAACTGTATGAAAAAAAATAAATTTAACAAGTGCTAAAAGAAAAAGAATAGCACAAAAAGCCTTATAAGCTCTAAAATGTAAAAGTTGCCAAAATGTAAAACAACTTCATATAGCACAAAATGACTAAGTGAAAATTCATGCCTAAACGCTATAATTGTGAAATGCATGCCAAATAGAATCTTAAGCATAATTGATAGCTAGTTCGCAATACCATACTCACCTAGCCTCTCCACCACCAATTCACCATAACCTCACTTGAACTTAAAAGAAGTCCTAATTGATCTTTAGTTGGGGTCTTAGCTTATTGATGAAGGTATCAAATGGTGCTATGCTCTTATTCTTAATGTCCAAATCTGTTCTTATGGTCTACTTGCATCTAAACATTAGCGGGTTTTCAAAATCTTCATATGCATGTACAATTTAAAAATTTCTTGTGCATAATTTCCAATCGTATATGTTTATTGAGTGAGTATAGGTTCTGAGTGGTAAAATGAGAAAGATCCTGAAAGGTATAGAGTCGAGGCGAAATGCTATTATAAGACTCTTGTGTTCGATACTTTTGAAGCTATGTTCACTAAGAAGTATGGAATTGCAATCTCTCTTGTTGTAGCGCTTTAGCTTGCGCTTCTAAAGCTTTCTCTTAGGGGTCTTAGCATGCATATGCCTCAAATCCGGTTCACCCCTTAATGCATCTCTGTCTACAGTTGGCTCAGCAGGAAAGACATTTGTGGGTGTCGTTCTGTAAACCCTCACGAGATTTCAATCGTCCTTCAAGGATCTCTTAGGTGTTTAAAAGGCTTGTGGCATGTGCTAAGTGTCGTTGTGTCACTAAGAAGTATGGAATTGTAATCTCTCTTGTTATAACGATTCAGCTTGCGCTTCTAAAGCTTTCTCTTAGGGGTCTTAGCATGCATATGCCTCCAATCCGGTTTGGCCCTTAATGCATCTCTATCTACAGTTGGCTCAGCAGGAAAGATTTTTGTGGGTGTCATTCTGTAAACCCTCACGAGACTTCACTCATCCTCTAAGGATCGCCTAGAGGTTTAAAAGGCTTGTGGCACGTGTTAAGTGTCATCGTGTCACTCGCGTCACCCGTGAAAGCGATGTTTTTATTTTTCATTTGTTGCCTTTTATTTCTTTTATTTCTTTTAGCTTGTTTGTTTTTGTTTTCCTTGAGGATGAGCAAAAGATATGTTGGGGGTATTTGATCAAACGATTTTCATACCTATTTGAGGTCCCCATCTCCTAGCTTTTATGCTCGTTTTCGAGCGTGTTTTATATATAATGCATTTTGTGAGCCTGATGTAGGTTATATGCCCTAAAATAAGGTGTTTGAGATCAATTGAAGAGTTTTGGAGGTTAAAGGGCAGAAATTGGAAATATTCGTGCAGAACATTCAACTTTCGGAGGCCATATCTCCCTCCTCAGATCGAACTGTGTTTCGTGTAACTTAATTATGGAAACTGGATGTCTACTTTCCAAAGTTTTTTATAGATCACGATTCCGAGTTCTCTAGAAAAAGTTATGGTCGTTTTCATAACGGTGCGCGAAGCTGAAAAAAAGAGCGACTTCAAGGCAACCTCAACCAAGGTCGCCCCAAGGTTGCTTTCCTCTTAGGTTTTCAACTATTTTCTCGACTAGAGAACCTCCAGGTCACCTTTTTACCCAAAAAATGTTAAAATTCAAAAATTTACCTCCTTGCCCTTGACCTAATTCATTCCTCTATATAACCATTGATATTTTATAACCTAAGCACCCACTTCCTACCTAAGAATATTGACCAGGACATCATCTTTCCACATTCATCTTAAATCACCATTCCTTACAAAAGAAATGCACCAAGATTCCACCTTTCCTTAGAAATTCTACACATCCACCACATCCATCATGACTTCATCTTTTTGGGCAATAGGAAGTGGAAGATATTCGAAGGAGAAGAAGATCCAAGTAGAAGAGAAAGCTCTCCACATAGTTTTCTCTACAACTCTTTCTCTTTCAATATTATTGTAGAGCCATGTATTTATTTGCTTATATATGTTGTATGGTTTTATATTGTAATATGAATTAAATTTCTAGTGCTATGGCTTGATGAAACCCAACCCTTGACTTTATATATATATATACCACCGAATTTATCCATGTGTGTTTATGTTTTGTATGGATGTTTTTGAGTACTTAATGCTTTCATTAGATTAATCTCTTTTTCAATGATTTTTGATTGTGTGTTGTGAACCGACCGGAGACGCACATAACGTGTTTGATGAAATGTCCTCTATGCATGTCTAAAAAGGTAGACCCACTTAGGCTAGCATATAGGGCTCTTTTGAGTGCACCAAAGTTCTTAATGAATTCATGCATATATTCCGGGGTAATCGAGAGATAGGCTTTGGGTATGTGTGAATGTAATTTCTATAACTCGACCGAGAGTTGATATTATTGTTGGGTGCATGAATCTACAATTCACATTTGCACAAATTGGGTATTTAGGTGAGTCTAGGGCTTTAATTGAAGAGGGTTAGGTGGATTCTAGTCTTAGCATATTATCTCTCATTGTTACATTCGATTTCATTACTTGTCACTATTTTACCATGTTAGCTTAAAGTTAGTTGAATGGTATAATTTAGTTTAATCATAGGTTTTAAATATGAAAATCATCTTTCATCGATTGTTTGAATAGCAATTTGGTTAATCAATTTCGGTAATCAATTGCTCAGTCTTCGTGGGAACGAACTTTACTTATTATTGTATTACACTCCCAGCCTCGTACGATTGTGAGTGCCGCTCAGGAGTGGTCAAATACCGAAAATTTAATATCATAATAAAATGAGGTTTTTTTTTATTAAAAAAAATGATGGTGTAATTAAGTTTAGAGAAAATAAAATAGATAGAATATTTATTTAAGATGAACTAAATAATCTTACAATGAAAAAGAAATAAAACCAAGAAACACAATATTAAAAAATAAATAATAACAAGAAAAAAAACATAAACAATGCAAAATTATAATATTTATTCTTAAAAAATAAATTACAATATAATTTTATAATAAGAAATTTTGTTTTGTATTTATAATGGATTTATTTTAAATTTATACAAAAATAATTAATTAATAAATATTACTAGACATGTTTTTGAATTTTTTTTTTATGATTATTGATAAATTATTGATTCTAAAAAAATTAAAACTATAAAACAAAGAAAAATACTAATGATAAAATAAAATGAATCATAATAATATTTAGAAGAACTATTTTAATACAATATATTAAAATTTGAGATTTTAGAATTTATTGATTCGATTTGTTAAGTTTGTCAAACTAATACTATTAGAAATAAGAAAAATAAAATAAAATAATAATTGATAATTTACTATAAAATAAATTTGAATTAAGTAACCACAAATTAATGATCGTTAAGAAGTTGACAATAACGGAAAAGAGTAATTAAATTGTTTTGTTATAGAAGAAGAAAAAAATTTGAAAAAGGAAACAGAAAAAAGAGTAATATTAAAAAGAGAATGAAAATGCACTACCAACTTTGCTAATGATTATCTTAGAGAGCTTTATTTATCATATATTTATATATAAAACAAAATGAAAATCAATTTTTTTAAAAAAAATTTGAGGTGGGGCCCCTGATCACTCAGTGATTACATATACAGTTTGTCTTTGAACTTTTGAAATGAATTGAGATGATACGTATCGTGGTGATTTTACTAATATATCCCCAATTAGTAATAATATATATAAGGTAGTTCTTTAGTAAGGACGTCCTGAAATTATAAAGTTAGAACGTCCAACCAAAGTCACACATTCACATTGGGTGTGAGTATTTGTTAATGTGAGGCTATGGACCCAATGTGAACGTGTGGTTGTGGTTGGACGTACTGACTAGAGAATTATTCTATATATATATAGGAAAATTTTCAAGTCAGTGCGTCATAATATAACTTCATCAGTGCGTTGGATATGGATCATTATATTTACATACTTTGACTCAAAGTGTATGTACTTATCAAAATTTCTCCATTATCTATGGGTCACATGCAACGCACTGATGGAGTTATATCAGTACGCACCGAGGAGAAAGAATTTTATATATATAGGTGATATATATATATATATATATATAGTGGTTCTCTAGTAAGGACGTCCTAAAATTATAAAATAAGGACAATCACCCACATCCACACATTCATATTGGGTGTGTATTTGTTAATGTATGGCTGTGGTTGAACGTCCTGAAATTATAAAATCAGGACATCCAGACTAGAGAATCACCGTGTGTATATATATTCGTTTTCTTCTTGATCTTTATTATTTACAATCAGAACTTGATACCATTGCTTCAAAATGGAACTTGATACTGTTACTTCAATACTTACCTTTGATGCTAATATCAAAAATATGTTTGAAATATAATAATTCTAACAATATTTTCAATATTTCCACCGATATGTATTTCAATAAATTTGGACCCCGAATTTATACATTAAGGGCATGTTTGGCAGCCTGTTTTGTATTTTACTATCCAATTAAAATGTATTAAAACAATAAAATACTATGTTTGGGGTTCAGTTGAGGTTCATTTGTATTGTATTAATTTAATACAAAATTTTACACATAATACACTATTCTTTATACTAGCTAATACATAATATTATATGGTATTATGATGTATTGTATTAGAACCCAATCTTCATCTTCATCTTCATCTTCCCAAACCCAGAAACATCCATTCTTTGTATGGTATTACCATTCTTTCTTAACAACCCAACATTCACCTTCATCTTCCCAAACCTAGAAACATCCACACCAAACCACCCAAATCCACTCTTCTTGCAACAACCAAATCCACCCAAACCACCACCATATCCACACCTAAACCGCCATTGTTTCTTGAAAATTATGACAACACAATCGATCTCATCTCTCTCTCTCTCTCTCTCTCTCTCTCTCTCTCTCTCTCTCATCTCTTCCAATCGATCTCATCTCTCTCTCCTTTCACCGGCTTCAAATGGGGTCGCAGCTCCTTCCGCTGGCGTCAGATAGAATCGCAAATATGAGATGGAGTTGAGGGGCGGTTGGGTTTGGGTCTGAGATCTGCGAATCCGTGAATTTGAGTTCTCGATCTCGTCAGGCTTCTGAAAAACTGACGAAGATAGGGGTTTGGGTCAGGACTTTAGACGATGGCGGTGGTAGCTGTGGATTTCCATTGAAACAATTTGAGAAGTATCACTGATATGCAAATATATATATATATTAGAATATGTTTTTTTTTTTAATAAAAAAAATATATTAATACAGTCTAATACGAAATCACATCCAAATATTTTATAACTTAATACGGTATAATATGAAAAATCACCAAACACATGATTATATAATAATAATACAGTCTAATACAATACTATCCAATCCAACCTAATCCAATACAATCCAATACAATCCAATACAACGTACCAAACGAGCCCTAAAAGCAAGTATAAGATTAATCTGTCAAACTTTTTAGGGCAGCTAGGGTCGATGCACAAAAATCTTCCAAGCATTTTGAGTTTCTTTAATTCTCAAAATTATTGTGATAATTAGGGGTGGGCAAAAATAGTGAACCGAACCGAACCGGTGAACCGAATCCCTCCAATCGGTTTTTTTTTTTTTCTGGTTTTTCATTATTCACTGGTTCAGTTTGGTTCGTTTTTTAAAAAACCAGATATTCCGGTTCGGTTTCCAGTTCAAGGGTTCGAACCGGTGAACCGAAACCGAGAACCGGTATATATAATAAAAAATCCCTACATTTTTACATTGTTGTTTGGTATGGATAGTTAATCCACTGATGTTTTGTTACATATGTAATATTGATTTGGTTTTGAAGAGTCTAGATTAAATTACACCAGTGCAAGAGTCGGCTTACTACACATCTGAATAACATTTTCTATTATTAGATTTCTGATTACCCATCATCGAGCAAACATTCATCAACTGCCTGATATGCACTGTAATTTTAATACTCATCATAAATCTGAAACTATTGAAGCCATACATATATTTCATATATGATATATAACATTAATTTTGGACACATATGATTCGGAGTAGTCAAACTCTGATCAGTTTGAATTTGGCCAGTGCAAAGACTACACATATAATATGAAAATGGCATGGTTTTCAAACTTATCATGTAATGAAGTAATTGAAGACTCTAATTAATTGTCAACTCATATACCTATGTAATTTGATTTCAATTTGATTTATTGTAATGTTCATGATGTTATCTACAGGGTCTTGACAGTTCATGGATCCATGGATAAAATAGTACCAGCAGAAGAGGCTATGGAATTCGATAAGTTCATACCTAACAATAAAGTACTCATAATAGAAGGAACTGATCACAATAAAGTACCCAAAACCGAACCGAATCGAACCAGTTCAGTCGATTTTTGATCGGTTCACACTTTCAAATTTTATCGGATCGGTTCACTTTTTCAAAAACCGGATATTATCAATTTTTTATCTATTCACTCGAAAAGTGAACCAATCCATTAAACGCCCACCCTTAGTGATAATTGCAAATAGCTTTGCAATTGAACTGCTTAATTTCTATTTTGAAGCACCCAAAAACTGTAAGGGCATGTTTTTTTATCATTAAAATGTATTGTATTGTATTGTATTAGGCAATTAAAATGTACTAAAACAATATAATATAGTGTTTGGTGTCCAGTTGGAATCTATATTAGATAACAGAAAAAAAATTTCTTCTTTGTTTTTGTTTTTAAAAGTAATGTTTATACAACTTGAAATCACATCTTCAACTTGCCAACATGGTAACATAAATTTATTTATATAAAAATAAAAAAATAAAAAAAAAAACCATAAATTTAAGTTTAGCTATCAAAATTACATTCTTCCTATAAAATTACATAAAAACAAACATATAAATGCAAATGTGGACTGAAATATTTAGTTTTCCTCACAATATATATATATATATATATATACAGTTGTTCTATTGTTAGTTCGAACTGACAAAAGATATATCAGTTCCTTGCATGTGGGCTATTGGATTTAAATAATTTGACTTGACTGCATGCACTTGTCAAAACATCTTTTAAATCCAACGGCCCACATGCAAGGAACTAATATATTTTATATCAGTTCGAACTGATAATCGAAAGACTATATATATATATAACAAAATAAATGTTATATGAAAATGCGGGAGAAATCACAAGAAAACATTTTATTACTTAAATTTACATGTAACACATTCATTCTTAGCCAAGTGATGTGCACCTTGTCACCTCCTCTTCCATGTTTGCGGTGAGAGTCTCTTTCTAATATGTGTTGTGACTTGTGAGGGTGGATATCTAAATCGTGCATGTAGTGTTCGATCTTGATAGATATCTTGCTAGGAGAAAAACTTGGGTGCATACGATGCACCACATTGGAACCTGATGGTGGTGCATCGGATCCACTCATTGAATAACATGTGTCACTTTAATTTTTTTTCCTCCACCTCATTTCCTCTCTCTCTCCTTCTTCACTATCCATCAGACTCTACCGTTTTTTCTCACGCTCAGTTTGTATCCTTCACCGACGATCCTTCTCCGACACCGTTTGACTCCGGTGATAGTCGGATCTGGAAGATCGGACGACGCTGAGTTCATTGGCGTGACCGGTTTTATTGAATTCACGGCTGATCGACACAGATCCGATGATAAAGGTTCGACAACAGTTCGGGTTTTGATTCGTTTCTCTCTCCACAAAGCCCGAATACAAAAGCGGACACTTGGGTTACAATGATAGGAACCCAACAAACGTTTCCCTAGTGGTTTTGTCGGTCAACTCACCAGTAATGATGTCGGCGGCGGTTGTTTTATCAAACTTCGAACGATGGTTTGACCACCAAGATGATTTCGTTTGGCAACCACCCTTTTAAGAGATTGGAAGGTTGTCACATTTTGCTCCTTCCCGTATGGGAGGTGTCGACTCACTTGCTCCAGCGGTCAAAGATTGGTGATCGGCGGCGGTCTAAAAATGAAAGAGAGTGGCGTCTGATAGATAGAGAAGGAGAGAAAATATGAGTTGGAAAAAAAAAATTTGGAGCGACACATGTCACTCATTGAACGGATCCGATGCACCACCATCAGATTCCAGTGTGGTGCATCGGATGCACCCAAGTTTTTCTCTCTTGCTAGACTCCTTTGACTTGTTGGGTGTCAGTTTTTACCCAAAAAAATAATTGGCTAAATAATAAAATACAGTACTAATCTAGTAAACTTCTTTTTTGTGAAAATAGAACAACCTGAGCTTCCTATGTATATAGACATTATTTGGAAGCTAGCAATAAATAGAATGTGTAGCTAGCACTCTGCTATATGTGAGGATAGATCATAGTTTCCAAGGTATCTGTATATGAAGGAATTGGTTTTTGACTAGTCATGATAAGACCTTTTAAGAGCTCGACAAAAGAACTCGACGCAAGAATTCAAATCAGTTGAAGATCCAAATTTTTCGATGTAACTGGATTTGGTAGTGTTGAGAATTTGGCTGCTTTGACGATGTTTGGATGTACCTGGGATTAGGGGGAGGAGTGGACGGCCAATGGTGCGCCACCGTTGGAAAGGAAGTGGCTCAACTCATCGCCTAATAGAGCAATGGAAGGTTTGGTGTTTTGTGATTGAATTGAAGAAGTGGTGGATTGTACATATGTCATGGAGTATTCTAGATTTTCTCCATTTTTAGTAATAGAAAATTCTAGAATTTCTCTTTTTTTAGTACTTGGTTTCCTCGTGTTACCGGTTCAAATTGACACGTAATACTATAAATGGAAAAAAAAAAAAAAAAAAAAGAGCAAAAAAAAACGTATGAATACTGTTGGAAAGGGAAAAAAAAAAAAAAAAAAAAAACTTATAAATTCATGTGGGTCGTCTAAGGCAAATATTGTATAGTCATTACACATCATCAGATCATCAAGAAAGTAAATATCGATACTTTGATACGTTCAGACTACCCTTGCTGCTCACCACTTATGGGTGCAAACGAGATACGCTTGTTAGTGGGGGAAATGACTTGGTCAGGATACTTGCTGCTTTGTTGTTGTTATTAGTTATGCTTTGACAGTTATAATTAGTGGTGCCACAATTGATGTAAGTAATGCATGATGTGTGCATGAAAGTGGTGCCATGTTCTCCTTATTTTCAGTAACCAGTACCTGAATTCTAGATAGGAAGTGGAATAATTCGGTTGTAATGTGTGGTCTATAAATTGCCCAAGTTGAGATTGAATAAGGCATTATGAATTATACCAAAAATTGCTTCTTCTTCTTAGCTTTCTATCTTTCTTATTCTGTTCTTCTTGAGTGAACTCATTGGTGGTATCAGAGCCATGTTTTCTTTTTTTCATGGAAACCCATGGAAAATCGAATGCGGAATTCCGCAATGAGGTCCATTAGATCCTTACAAGCCACAAATCTCGATTTGATCAGATCCTTGCAAGCAACGAATCTCAATCTGCAAGCAACGAATCTCGATTCAATCAAATTATCACCGAGTTGCAAGCTCTATGCTTACAACAAACCCAAGCCCCCATCGACAACGTCAATCCTTTTTCTTCCAATGGAGCATCCCACAGCCGCAGTCACAACCAAACAGAAACACCACAAAGCAACCTTGCACTCAACAAAAACCATACCCAGTTGAAACTATCCTTCCCCAAATTTAACGGTGACGACCCCAACGGTTAGATATACAAATCTGAACAGTACTTCGAGTTCAAAAATGTGAGTAATCAACAATGGGTACAGCTGGCTTCGTTCCATCTTGAGGGCATTGCTCTCCAATGGCACAGGCGGTTCATAAAATTCAAAGGACCATTAACATGGGAAGAGCTCACCAAGGCGATCCTCCACCGCTTCGGTCCAACGGACTATGAAGATCCTTCAGAAGCCCTTACACGCCTTCGACAAGTTACGTGTGTTGCTGCATATCAGGAAGCATTTGAGAAGTTATCACATCGTGTAGATGGAATACCAGAGAACTTCTTAGTCGGTTGTTTCATTGCCGGACTAAAAGACAAGATCCGCCTAGATGTTAAACTGAAACAACCCAAAACTCTATTTGATACTGTCAGTTTAGCCAGGCTGATCGAGGAGCGCAATTCCTTGACAAAGAAGCCCAGCTTTCCTTTCCGCTCGCCAATGTCAACTCCCACTCCGAAATCCACATTCAATCCATCTGCGGGGCTACTCGAACCACCAACAAACCAGAGATCTAACCTTGCTCCAAATAACAACACGCTACCAATTCACAGAATTTCTGGGCATGAGGCGCGAGAACTACGAGAGAAGGGGTTATGCTTCTATTGCAACGACAAATTCACACCAGGACACCGTTGTCAACGTTCGCAATTACTGATGATTGAAAATACTCCAGACCAAGAATCCTACTCAACCATAGATCAGGTACCAGAAGAAGAAGAATTCACTAAGCCTCTGCCTAAGATCTCATTTCACGCCATGTCAGGTACCAACCATCCTCAAACTCTGAGTAGTGGGCAAATTAAAGAACAAAGACATTACGGTTCTCATAGATGGCGAAAGTACACATAACTTCCTCGATTAATCGGTTGTGTCAAAGTTTAACATTCCGGTTGTACGTGACAAAACATTCCAGGTTATGGTGGCCAATCGAGAAAAAAATTGATTGCTTAGGTAAATGTTTATCACTCACCCTTCTTATTCAGGGACATTCGGTGATGGCAGATTTCTACATTCTTCCAGTAGCAACGTGTCAAGCCTTGTTAGGGGTGCAATGGCTGGAGACACTCGGTCCAGTCGAAACCGACTAGTTTGAGTTAACAATGTCCTTCAAACATAATGGTCAGGTTTGTCAATTTCAAGGGGTGGGGCAGTCACCTTTGGAACCTCTCTCAAACAAAGAATTGTTGCATTTCGACGGAACGGGTCTGTTTCTATAAATAATTCCTTACTAGGTATCCAAGAACCATGACCATCAAGTAACTGAAGTTCAGCACCTGATCACCGAATTCTCACAAGTGTTCAGCGAACCAATTGGCTTACCACCCTCTCGCAACCATGAGCATCGAATCCCGTAATTGCCTGATCATACACCAGTGAATGTGCGACCTTATAGGTACCCACATTATCAGAAGTCAGAGATCGAGAACATGGTGAAGGAATTCCTGAATTCCGGGCTCATCAGACCTAGTTGCAGCCCATTTTCGTCCCCTGTATTGCTTGTCAAAAAAGCCGACGGGTCTTGGCCATTTTGTGTAGACTACAGAGCCCTTAATCACATTACCGTCAAGGACAAATATCCAATTTCTATCATCGACGAACTCCACAGTGCCAAATTTTTCTCCAAATTAGACCTGTGGTCCGGCTACCACCAAATTCGTGTCAGTGATCCAGATATATGTAAAACGGCCTTCCGCACCCACAAAGGACACTATGAGTTTGTCATAATGCCATTCGGCTTAACGAACGCCCCATCAACCTTCCAAAGCTTGATGAATAATCTATTTCGGCCACATCTTTGAAAGTTTGTCCTCGTTTTCTTTGATGATATACCGGTGTATAGCAAAAATTAGGAGGACCATTTGTTTCATTTGCGAACTGTTCTTATTATCTTAACAACTAACCAATTGTTCGCAAAAATGTCGAAGTGCCGCTTTGGTGTATTACAGGTCGAATATTTGGGGCATCTTATATCATTGGAGGGCGTTGCCATTGATCCAAAGAAAATCCATTCAGTATTGGAATGGTCGGTTCCAATCTCGGTTAAAGGGGTGCGTGGCTTTCTTGGGTTGGCAGGATATTATCGCAAATTCATCAGAGACTTCGGAAGTTTAGCAGCACCGTCAACCCGATTGACAACCAAAGAGGGCTTTAGATGGACCATAGAAGCCGCAGACGCCTTCTCTAAATTGAAGCAGGCCCTCACTTCACCACCAACTCTTCAATTGCCAGACTTCTCACAGACCTTTGTAGTCGAATGTGATGCAAGTGGAGTCGGGATTGGAGCAATTTTAACACAAACAGCCAGCCAATAGCATTCTTCAGTGAAGCTCTCAAAGGGACTACACGGTCACTGTCGACCTACGAAAAAAGAGATGTTGGCGATCGAAAAGGCGGTCCGAAAATGGTGACCCTATCTTTTAGGGAGGTCGTTCATTGTGCAAACTGATCAGAGGAGTCTGAAATACCTTCTTAAACAGAGGATCACAACCCCTGCTCAGTCTCGATGGTTGCCGAAATTGATGGGCTACGATTATGTTATCCGTTACAAGAAAGGGAAGGAAAATCAAGGTGCCGATGCATTCTCCCGTCGGGCCGAATTTGAATGCTCCGCTATTTCCGTTCGGCTAGCAGACTAATGGACTGCACTGCAACAAGAGGTAGACCAGGATCCCTTTTATCATGAATTCATGAATTCGAAGTCACCAGATGATCGCAGTTCCTATCTCCAACGTGATGGAGTTTGGTTCAAACACAACAAGCTGCTCTTGAGTCTTACTTCCACTCTACTGCCAGCCATATTGACTCATGCTCATTCTTCACCAATGGACATTTCGGCTTTCACAAAACTCTCAGCCGATTGTCAGCCAGTTTCGTTTGGCCAGGTATACGTAAATCAATAAAAGAATTTATAGGTGAGTGTACCATCTGTCAAACTTGTAAACACGAGTGTTTACGACCAGCCAGGCTATTGCAACCTTTGCCAATATCAGAAAGAGTGTGGTCTGACGTATCAATGGATTTCATTGATGCCTTACCAACATCACAGGGTTACATCGTAATCATGGTGGTGGTCGATCGTCTGACTAAATATGCGCATTTCATTCCCTTGAAGCATCCATACACTGCCATCTCTGTGGCGAATGCTTTCCAAAATGATATTATTAAACTTCTTGGGATTCCTACATCAATTGTTAGTGACAGAGATCGGGTCTTTATCAGTATTTTCTGGAAAACATTGTTTCACTTACAGGGAACTTCGCTGTGCATGAGTTCGAGCTATCACCCACAAATAGACAGGCAAACGGAGGTAGCTAACAGAACACTAGAACAATATCTTTGTTGTTTCACACATGAGCAGCCAAAGAAATGGCTCGATTGGATTCCATGGGCGGAATTCAGCTATAATATGGCGGTCCATTCAGCTACCAAGTTGTCGCCCTTTGAAGCTGTGTACGGTGTGGCACCTCCTACTTTACTGACGTATGTTCTAGGTACCACAAAAGTTCAAGCAGTTGATGTGTTGCTACGAAACCAGGAGACTATTTTGCGTGACTTGAGCCGCAACCTGGAGGTGGCTCGTAATCGAATGAAGACACAGGAAGACCAACACTGCCGTGAGGTGTCTTTTGAGGTTGGAGATTATGTCTATTTAAAACTGCAGCCATACCGCCAAAAGACTGGCATTCTGGAGTTCTCTGAAACTTTCACCTCATTTTTACGGTCCCTTTCGAGTCCTTGCCAAAATTGGGACAGTAGCCTACAAGTTGGACTTGCCAACGGGGTCTCTTGTCCATGATGTTTTCCACGTCAACCTCTTAAAGAGACATTTGGGTCTCAACCTGACTCTATCTCCTCAATTATCAATGGTTACCGACGATTCAGTTCTCCTACCTCAACCAGAGTCTATCTTGGATCGCCATGTGATTCGAAAAGGACTTTATCGCCCAAAACAGGAGATCTTAGTCAAATGGGTGGGCGCTCCCACAGAGGATGCCACTTGGGAGAATCAGTGGCGCTTCGCGAAGTCATATCCATAGTTCATCCTTGCAGACAAGGATGATCTAAGGAGGGTGGAATGATACGTTCAGACTACCCTTGATGCTCACCACTAATGGGTGCAAACGAGATACGCCTGTTAGTGGGGGAAATGACTTGGTCAGGATACTTGCTGCTTTGTTATTGTTGTTAGTTATGCTTTGACAGTTATAATTAGTGGTGCCACAATTAATGTAAGTAGTGCATGATGTGTGCATGAAAGTGGTGCCATGTTCTCCTTATTTTCAGTAACCAGTACCTGAATTCTCGATAGTAAGTGGAATAATTCGGTTGTAATGTGTGGTCTATAAATTGCCCAAGTTGAGATTGAATAAGGCATTATGAATTATACACAAAATTGCTTCTTCTTCTCAGCTTTCTATCTTTCTTATTCTGTTCTTCTTGAGTCAACTCATCATACTTTGATCAAAATATCCCCGATATTTTGAAGATATTGACAATATTTCCATCAAAATTTTCAAAAATTTAAACTCCCGATATTTTCACTAAAACAAATATTTACTTAAGTATCATGATGCATTCTGGATATTGTTCTTTTCTTGTATATGGTTTCCTCGTGTTACTAGATTCAAATTGAAGTGTTGTAAAAACCGTTCGGATTAAGGCAAAGATTAGGGAGGAGATGAACTTGTAACTGATGTTAAGGATTTGCCTTTGAAGTGAATTTTGATGATATGTATCGTGGTCATTTTGCTAATATCCCCAACTCCAAGTAGAAATTAAAAAAATATTTATTTTCTTCTTGATCTTTATTATTTTCAATAAGAACTTGATCCCATTGTTTAAATAGAACTCGATAATGTTACTTCAACACTTATGTTTGATGCTGATATCAAAAATATGGTTCAAATATCAAAATTCTAACAATATTTTCAATATTTCCACCAATGTAAAATTTGGACCCCAATTTATAAATTGAAAGCAAGTATAAGATAAATATGTCAAGCTTTTTAGGGCGGCTAGGCCCAATGCACAAAAATCCGCAAATAGCTTTGCAATTGAACAACTTAATTTCTACTTCGAAGTACCATAAAGCTGTAAGAGTTTTATGATTGTCCTTTAAACAAGCATCAATAAATACGTACGTGTCTGGAAAACTCTCTAAAATGAAACAAAACCAAAACCAAAACCAATTAACAACTAAACTAGAGGATTAAAACTGGATGGGAACCTGGTAACGCAAGCATAAACACCAACATAGCAATCTAAGATCACATGCAAGATCCACGAGGCCATCCTCCGAGGAGCTGATGAGGAAACTCTTCAGCAGTACCTAACTGAGCGACATGCGCGCCTATCTTCGTGTCTACACTTTTCAGACCTGAATATTGTGAGTTGATTGGAATCGCCAGATGGGCAGTATGTTGCGGAAATGACCAGAAATTAAACAAAAAAATGCACACAACACAACGACACAGATATTTACGTGGTTCGGCAATTGCCTATGTCCACGGGAAGCAGCAAACTGATATTATTGAGAAATTAATACAAATGCATAAAAACAGAATTTCTCTCAACTCTCACTGGAACTCTCTCTGGAAGCTTTGCTTCTCTACTGTTCTTCTCTACCTTTGCTGCTGATGCTTTTCTTGCCTTGCTGAAGGTCATATTTATAGTGGAAAGATAGAGACAATCCTCCCCCATTTTCAACATGGTGGTTGAGGTCATGAATGGGGTAGATGGAAGTTGGAAGATGGCAAGTAGAAGGTGGAAGTTGAGAGATGAGCCAATTTTGTCAACAATCTCCACCTTGGCGAGAATCCAACAATTAGTGCTACCTCCATTTCGCCCTTAGGCGCTATGAGCTCGAGAGATATTGATCAAGTCCAAACAATGTTGGAACTTGATCCCTATTACCACCTTTGTTAACATATCTGCAGGATTGTTTGCAGTTCCAATCTTCTGAAGTAGAATATTCCCTCCATCTACTATTTCCCGAACAAAGTGGTAACAGACGTCTATATGCTTGGTGCGAGCATGATGGACCTGGTTCTTTGCCAAACAAATGGCACTCTGGCTGTCGCAGAAAATCTCCACGTTTTCCTGAACAATGCCCAAGTCCCTGATCAAACCACGAAACCAAATGGCTTCTTTGAAAGCTTCTGTTACAGCCATATACTCTGCCTCAGTAGTAGACAAAGCCACTGTTGACCGTAAAGTAGATCTCCAACTTACTGGTCCTCCTGCCATAGTGAACACATAACCAGTAGTAGATCGGCGTTTATCAAGATCACCAGCATAATCAGAATCAACATATTCTATGATATGTTTGTCAACCTTCTGACCTCTCTCGAACTTCAAACCAACATCTACAGTACCCTGAATGTACCGTAAAATCCATTTCACTACTTGCCAGTGGCCTTTACCAAGGTTGTGCATGTAACGGCTCACCATACTTACGGCGTGTGAAATGTCAGGTCTAGTACACATCATCGCATACATCAAGGCACCAACAGCATTTGCATATGGAACATGATCCATTTGCTTTTTTGCATCATCAGTAGTTGGTGACATTAGTGCACTCAGTTTGAAATGTGGAGCTAACGGTGTACTTACAGGTTTAGACTTGCTATCAATGCCAAACCTCTGAAGTACAGTCTTTAAATACTGAGTCTGTGTCAAACATATGGTATCTTTTGCTCTGTCCCTTTTGATCTCCATACCAAGAATCTTCTTGGCCTCTCCAAGATCCTTCATGTCGAACTCTGAGCTCAATTGAGCCTTCAGCCTGTCGATCTCCACCTTGCTCTTAGATGTTATCAGCATATCATCCACATATAAGAGCAAATAGACAAATGTACCATCTTGGAGTTTGCGGAAGTATACACAGTGATCAAAATGATTGCGTGTGTACTGTTGAGTCATCATAAAGCTGTCAAACCGCTTATACCACTGTCTCGGTGACTGCTTTAAACCATACAGGGACTTGTTCAGCTTGCAAGCCCAATTCTCATGTCCTAGAACTTTGAACCCTTCTGGCTGAGACATATAAATTTATTCGTTCAATGTACCATGGAGGAATGCGGTCTTCATGTCGAGTTAAGCTAACTCGAGATCAAATTGTGCAACCAAAGCTAATAGGATCCGAATAGACGAATGCTTAACAACATGTGAGAATACCTCATTGTAGTCTACTCCTTCCTTCTGTGCGTAGCCTTTTGCTACCAATCTGGCTTTGTATCTGATGTTGTCTTTTCCAAGAGCACCTTCCTTCTTGGCATAGACCCATTTGCACCCTATAGCTCTCTTTCCCTTTGGAAGTTATGTCAACTTCCAAGTTTCATTTTGGTGAAGTGATTGCATCTCCTCATCCATCGCCATCTTCCACTTGACATTATCGGTACTGTCCATAGCTTCTCTGTAGGTGTACGGGACATCACCATCAGTCACTGGAAGAGCGTATGCCACCATGTCTGTGTAACGGGCAGGTTTTCGAATGTTTCTTTTCGGTCTGCTGGTGGCAATAGACTCTGGCTGTTGTCTGATCTCAGATAATGGTGCTGAATCCTCCACCTCAACTGATATCTCATCCTGATCATCAGAACCATCAACTGTTGGAGAAGCTTTCTTTGACTTCTTGGGAAACTCAAACTCCACCTGTTGCTGAGAGTTTGGATTCTCATTTTTTTGTGTCTCGAAGTGTTTGTTTCAGCATCGCGGATTCGTCAAAGGTAACATCTCGACTTAAGATGATCTTCTTTGACTCGGAATTCCATAGTCTGAATCCCTTAACTCCTTCACTAAAGCCCACGAAAATAGCTTTCTTGGCTCTAGGATCCAGTTTGGATTCAGTAACATGAAAGTATGCTGGACATCTGAATATATGCAAACGGTCATAATCAGAAACGGGTTGTCCAGACCATACCTCTTTGGGAGTTTTCCCATCAAGTGCAGATGCAGGTAGTCTGTTGACTATATGAGAGGCATACATCAGAGCCTCTGCCCAGAATGCCTTCTTTAGGCCAGATTGAGAAAGCATACACCGAACTTTCTCCACCAAAGTACGGTTCATCCGTTCTGCTACACCGTTCTGCTGTGGCGTGCCAGGAACTGTAAAATTTCTGATTATCCCTTCATCCTGACAGTACTTCATGAAAGGATCTGATTTGTATTCCCCGTTATTGTCTGATCTGAGCCTTTTAATCTTTCTGCTTGTCTGAGTTTCAATCATCTTCTTCCATTGAAGAAAGATATCAAGAACTTCATCTTTATGCTTCATGGTGTATACCCAGACATACCTGGAGAAATCATCAATAAATGTCACAAAATAATGTTTACCTCCCAATGAAGCATTTTTGGAAGGCCCCCAAACATCAATGTGAACATAATCCAGTGTTGCTTTTGTACGATGAATGGCGGTGCCGAACTTGACTCTCGTCTGTTTGCCCATGACACAATGTTCGCAGAAATCAAGTTTACCAGTCTTTGCACCTTTCAGAAGACCCTGCTTCACCAAACCTTGCAAAGCCTTCTCCCCGACATGCCCTAAGCGCATGTGCCAGAGTCGAGAAGTATCAGATGCCTCATCATCAGAACTGCTGGAGATGGCTGCTCTCCCTGTGACTGTGTACCCGTCTAGGAAATATAAATTTCTCTGTCGAGTACCTTTCATTGCCAAGAATGCACCTCGTACAACCTTCAGAACTCCACCTTCCATGGTCACCTTGTAACCGCTAGAGTCTAGGACCCCTAGTGAAATGAGGTTCTTCTTCAGATCAGGGACATACCTGACGTCTGTCAATCGTCTAATTGTACCATCGTGCATCTTCAGGCGAACAGTTCCTATCCCTTTTGTCTAACAGGTGTTGTCGTTGCCCATAAGCACAACTCCTCCGTCAAGCTCCTGGAAGCTTGAAAACCACTGCCTGTTGGGACACATATGATAGGAGCAGCCAGAATCTAGAATCCATCTATTAGAATGGCTTTCTGATGATGAAACTGTAAAAGCTGAATCCTCTCCATTATCAGCTTTACTTGCAACATTCACATTAGATTTGTCCTTGTTTGGACAATCTTTCTTCCAATGCTCTTTCTGGTGACAATAGGCACACTCATCCTTCGCAGGACGTCTAAATGATGATTCTCCTTTTGGCTTTGAGCGAGATGCTCCTCTTGATTTTGAGCGAGATTTACCACACTCACTCGACACTTCAGATCTTCTGTTGTTTGTTCTTCCTCGGGCAACAGTCAGCGCTTCTAATGCTGAGTCTCTGTGATCAAGCTGATCCTTCTTCCGATACTCATTATTCACCAGAGCATTAGAAACATCTATGAATTTAACCTCATCCTTTCCATATAATAGAGTTGTGGTTAAATGTTCATAGGTATCAGGCAAGGAATTTAACAACAACAATGTCTTATCTTCATCGCTAATTTCGACATCTAAATTTTGTAAATCAGCGAGAATTTTATTGTAATTATCCAAATGCTCAATCATAGAAATACCTTTCTTGTACTGGAAATGAAAGAGCTTCTTCTTCAGGTAGAGACGGTTCTTTATGCTTTTTGTCATGTACTTGTCCTCCAGCTTTTTCCAGAGACTTGATGCCATAGTCTCCTTCATGACAAAGTACTTCTGGTCCTTGGCTAAACACAATCGAATTGTGTTGCAGGCTTGACGATTTACATAGTTCCAATCTTCATCGAAAATATCCTTGGGTTTGGAACTCAAGGCAATATCTGATCCTTCCCGGAATAACAGATCCAGAACTTCATATTGCCACATGCCGAAGTTGTTGGTACCGTCAAACTTCTCAATATCAAACTTTGCATTTGACAATGAGCTTCTTTGCCAAGAACTACTAGTTGATGTTGGGGTACTGCTGGTTGATGTCGAGGTCTAAGGTTCAGTTGACTGTTCCAAGATTTCTCCAGCTTTTGGATCTTCCATCGTGCTCAAAACAGAGTCAATAAGGCTTGAATAAGTAAAAATAGTACTTACAGGTGGAATTAGCTGAAACGAATGGCACGGTTGCGTCCGGAATGGTCAAAATAGCAGGAAACAAGTCCGACTCGGCTGAAAACGGGTGAAAATTGCACCGATTTTAGCAAAAAACACTTCTGAACCGAGTTGACTCAGGAATATTCCGTTAGGCTAACGGAATATGCTCTGACGGAATATTCTCTAACTGTGGAACAGTAGTAGTGCTGACTGGTCACTGATGTGGCGCTGACCGGACGCTGACGTGGCATTGACTGGACGCTGACTGGTTACTGACTAAGCGTTGACGTGTCAATGACTTGACACTGATTGGATGATGACGTGTCGATGACATGGCACTGATTGGATGATGACGTGGCAATGACGTGGTCGTCTTCTTCGTTGAGAAATTTACAGAAAATTTCTGGAAATTTTTCCAGGTTTGACCAAACTTTGACCGGAGCTAGAGAGTTCGTTAGAGCTCCGATTGAGACGCGGTCAGTTGCGTTCGAATCGTATTTCCGAGAGGAACACAACGGTATCCTCCAAACAAAGATTCGAGCACTTCAAAATTTCTGGACTCGACCAAAAAAGCTCTGATACCAATTTGTTACGGAAATGGCTAGAAATTAAACAGAAAAGTGCACACAACACAACGGCATAGATATTTATGTGGTTCGGCAATTGCCTACGTCCACGGGAGGCAGCAAACTGATATTATTGAGAAATTAATACAAATGCATAAAAACAGAATTTCTCTCAACTCTCACTGGAACTCTCTCTGGAAGCTTTGCTTCTCTGCTGTTCTTCTCTACCTTTGCTGCCGATGCTTTTCTTGCCTTGCTGAAGGTCATATTTATAGTGGAAAGATAGAGACAATCCTCCCCCATTTTCAACATGGTGGTTGAGGTCATGAATGAGGTAGATGGAAGTTGGAAGATGGCAAGTAGAAGGTGGAAGTTGAGAGATGAGCCAATTTTGTCAACACTGTATGCCGCTCTGAACTAGTTCTACCTCTTCTCCATCTTTTACCATTCCTTGCTTCTGCATATGAAAGGAATATCCAAGAAGAATGTATCGACACAAAAATGAAAGATATATGCAAAGCAATCGTCATCTTTTTTGTTTTTTTTTTTTTTTTTTCCAAATAAGTGTCTCTAGAGCGTTTATTAGCTAACTAAAAAGGATTTAAGCAGACCGAGAAAAGTTACCTGCAGTAAACCTAAGGCATTCTCAAAGGTTTCTTCAGCATCGTCAGAGAATTGCATGTATATGGGGCATTCTCAAAGGTTTCTTCAGCATCGTCAGAAAAATATATAGGACGGCGCAATACAGTATCTAATGCAGCATAAAAGATAAACAAAGTTATTAGTCAGGTAACCTTGAAGGCTTGACCAAGATTAGGAGGCATTGTACCACCAGGTATGGTTGCTTCAGTCCGTAATGAGACTGTGTGCATAACTTTCACTGCTTTCAATGGAAACCTGAACATAAGAAAAATCACTTTATTAACCTGTCCATAAGTATAAAAATTGTTTGCATCCAGAGAATCCATATCATTAAAAGATCAACTATCACTTTTAGTCATTCAACTAGTCCCTCTAGTCTTACATTCTTCACTAACAGTGAAGCCAAATTTTGATACGCAAACATTTGCCGTAAAATAGGAAGCTGAGGTTCAATATTTTAATGTGAAGCCAATCAATCTATAACTAATGCCATTGAAAGATCATGTCAACCTTCATATCACTCTTATTTAGAGAGGAATACTACCTGCAGAAGTTGATAGGAAGTTCTGCACCAAGATCTCCTCTTGCAACCATGGCCTAAATCCAGACGAGCGTGTATTAGTTCCAGCATACAGCACAAAATTACTAAAGATACAATGAACTTGGTACCCACTTCTATCCTATAACCTTTTGGGCGCAGATAAGATTTTCATCTTGGCTGAACATGGGTGAATTCTAATAAAATTCTAATAGTCCAGGACAATTGAATTCATCATCTATGTACATCCATCAAATATAGCAAGAAGTAAAAAATGCAAAGCAAAGATTCAAGCGATTACCGATGCTGTGATGATTGAGTGTAAATTTGGTATAGAGTCTGCACTTTCAATCTTAACAATGAAATGTAAAGGAAAATGACTTTCTACAGAGGGAATGTAAACTATCTAGCATGTTTGAAGAAATAAATGGTCAAGTTTCAACCATTGATGGAACATTTAGATGCCTCCTAGACTTGAGCTCTCCTCCATCAACAACTTCACATTTCACTGAATCTTCTGTCTTCGATTGAGATAACATTGTCTTTGGATTGCGCATTATATTCCTTAACCAAATCAATAACTCTCTAATGCGATGCATGATCTCCGTGAGACATATTCATACGAGCAACATTCATCCCAACCTCAGCCAGCTTCCATATTGTTAAAAGAATAAAAATAGCAATATGGAACAGAGCTCAAGAACAGAGGATTGATAAATTGCTATTGATGAGCTCAAGAGAGCCCAAGAAATCAAGAAATCATTAAATTGCTTTAGAATCTGAGAAGCATCTAACAAACTTTTCTAACTAACTCCTAAAATATCAGGACTCTCAATATTGACACATCAGTATTACTAACTAACTTTTCATAACTGTCTAACTCCACGTCAACTTTAGCCTCCAGAGTCAACTAATTCTCTGCTGAGTTGGCACTAATTTTCCTAATTTAAACAATTCAATTACACTAATTTTCCTGCATTTTCACGGCAACCAAACAGGACATATAAAAAGCAACAAGTAGCACATACCTTAGGCAAATCCTCTAGTGACTGTTCAAAAGAATCCGTGAAACTTGTACAGTTGTACGTGAGTGTGTTGGGTATGCAACCAAAACCCCACAATGGCAAGACATAGGGATGATCTTGGGTATATAAGTATGAAAATAACCTTCATATCTTTTTGGGAGGTCTTTTGGGTAGAGACCCAAGAGCAAATCCGTGCGGGCTTAGGCCCAAAGCGGACAATATCATACAAATGTAGAGAATGTGGGTTCCGTACTTATAACAAAGTCATCAAAAGAATCCATGAAAGACGAAAAGGAGAATTTTGGTGAGTTTTTCGAAGTCCTAGCTAAGGATATGGGTGAGTTAGAATGGTGTAAAGTTGCTCCCATTTTCTCTACGGAGAAGGGTACTGGGCTTTAGTGTCTTTTTCAAATGGCAATGGCGATTCATGTATTGGAATCCTCAAGCCTTTCATGGTTTTCTCTGCACTCTTATGTACTGTAGATGATGAGTTCTTTGCTCATTCTGTGCTACAAGAACTTGGTGGAGTAGATTTGGCTCCGTTTGTTATGAAGAGGGACAAGGAGATTTGCAAATCCATTAAGATTGCTACACACGACAGGGAAGTTAAAAGTAAAAAGAATAAAAGGAGTTCACATTTTTTCCAGGACCTGACATGGAATGATTTCTGTAAGGTAGCTTTGGAAGATGTCTACTTCGCCAGGAGATGTAATAGCTCGAAGAAGTTGAAATTTTTTAAGAAGAGGAGGAATTGAAGGTGGTCTGGTCTAGTAATTAGATAATGTGTATTTTTGTCATATTATGGTTATTATAGTAGAGGTGGCCATGGTTTCGGTGAAACCGACGGTTTTGCCCGCGGTTTAACCGAAACCGTACTTCCAAAAACCGCCCCAAAACCGAAACCGGAACCGGCGGTTTCAAAACCAGTCGGAAACCGGTTGAACCGGTTACGGTTTCGGTTTGGGTACTTCCAAAAACCGGCGGTTTAACCGCTGGTTGTTTTTTTAAAAAAAATCGACTAATCAAAAGTTACCACGTGGCACTTTTTTTGAAATTCTTTTTGAAAAACCGAAACCGAACCCAAAACCGACGGTTTTTAAACCAAAACCGTAAAACCGTCGGTTAGAAACAGTGTACCGAACCGGTTTTCCGGTTACGGTTTCGGTTTTGGGTGGCCACGGAACCCAAACGGCCGGTTTCGAACCGAAACCGAACCAAGGATAACATGCTCATTAATGGCTTTATGGTCCCTTCCAGTTGTATTATGTGATGGGGAAGAAATGGATTGCATGCTCATGCTGCCACTCGCTAACATGCATTTTACAGATTGAATTCAATACATTTTACACATAAATGCTGCAACAATTTAACGTATTCGATTGTGTAATTATGTTAAAGCTTCATAAAAGTAACAATAATCTACAATGCAAATTTTGAGCTTGAACTTCCCAACTCCTTTTGTTGTTGCTTCTCCTTCCCATGCTGTACCAGCATACTCAAAAGTGCCTCGCACATCTCACAAGCATCGGCCTCAGTAGGATTCTTCTTTGATGAAGCGTAAACCATCCAAGCATGGTCAAGCTTCCGGTTTGGCCTGACTACAACTGAACCTGGAACCTCAGCATCACGGCATGTCACTACTCCGTCACTCTTCTCCCCATATCTCAGCTGCAGATGGAGTGCGGACACAGCCATGGCAGCAGAAAGAGGAATTACTACAGGCACTTGCCGTCCTGCTTGAACTAAATTATCCGACTCCTCGTTCCCGAAATTTGGAAGGGGAAACCATGGAAGTTCTGCATGGGCTATGTGTGTCATTGTTGCAAGGACACCTGGATCCACACTTGCTTCCGAGTGGAAGGAGATAATAGGGATTTCCTCAGGGTTTCCGCTTATCATACGTGAGGTCCTCCAATGCTCGTATGTCTCCTCCCTACAGTACATGTATGTAAATTCATGAATACACCCCAAAAAGGTACAGTTTATAATAGTATTCAGCTTGCAACCAAAGTCAAAATTTTCTCATGCACACTAATTATTGTATACAAAATTGACATAAAATGACAGAAACAAAAAGATGAGCCTACATATAACACACACATGCAAACACTTGACACAAAAGCACAAGCAACTGGAGACTTGAAGAGAAGTCTATCATGCTCATGCCGTCCAAGGATAGCTTCTCAAAAAAAAAAAAAAAAACACACACACACACGTATGGAGGAACCTCCTTCACCCAGACTAACATATCTCAATAATATCCTTCACCCAGACTAACATATCTCAAACATATATATATTTCTTTTTTAAAAAGATTAAGACTACAAATTAAATCTAAAAATTCTAAAAAATATATTTGAGATAAGTTGAAAAGAAATATATATATATATATATATATATATATATTCTTTTTAAAAAAAATTAAGGTTACAAAATCTAAAAATTCTAAAAAATATATTTGAGATAAGTTGAAAAGAAATATATATATATATGTGTGTGTGTGTGTGTGTTTGAGATATGCTATATGTACATATACACACAAAATATAATTATTTGTTTAAAAAAACAAAAGAAAAAATTGATTTCCAAAAAACATCTAGAATAAATTAATGTCATCCATATATTTATCAAAAGGGTTCAAAAAATTTTTGTCACTATTTGGAGGGGCTTTTGTGAGAATGTCACTGGTTTACTAATGTAAGTTTAAAAGGCACCTATTTAGGTGACCAGACAAAAATACCCTCATTCTTGTCAGTTTGCGTCTGAAGAGAAAAAAGTTGAGAGAGAGAGAACAGTGGAAAGAGAGACCTTGGGTGCAAGAAATCCGGTACTAAATCTCACGGGAAACCTGCCGGCGGTGGCGATACAGTCTTGAAATCGACGAGAAGGTGATATGATTTTCTGACGCGTTTTTGTTGTTGAAACTTTTATTTGCGTTTGATGTTGGATGTTCGTTTGATTTGATTTGTTGTTGATTAGGTTTGTTTGATTAGGTTAGGGTTTAAATTTATGAAAAAATTCTGTTGAACACGATGAAGTTCTGGGTTTTCAAGCCTTTTCCGAGCTTTTCACATGTAATCCGAGCCTTTTCCGAGCTTTTCACATGTAATCCGAGCCTTTTCCGAGCATTTTGAATAGGTTTCTGCTATCTGAATCTCCGAGCCTTTCACACTGGCTCCGAGACTTTTAAAATAGGATCCGAGCCTTTTAAAACATTGTCCGAGACTTTTAAATAGTAATCCGAGCCTTTTAAGGAATATGAATAGGTTTCTAGAATTAGAATCTCCGAACCTTTTCATATAGTTTCCGAGCCTTTTAATATATTGTCCGAGCCTTTTCATATATTTTCCGAGCCTTTTCATATAGTTTCCGAGCCTTTTCATATATTGTCCGAGCCTTTTCATATAGTGTCCGAGCCTTTTCATATAGTTTCCGAGCCTTTTCATATATTGTCCGAGCCTTTTCATATAGTGTCCGAGCCTTTTCATATAGTTTCCGAGCCTTTCCATATAGTGTCCGAGCCTTTTCATATAGTTTCCGAGCCTTTTCATATAGTTTTCGAGCCTTTTCATATAGTGTCCGAGACTTTTCATTTAGTGTCCGAAACCTTTCATTTTTATATTATTTATTTTATTTAACTAGATATATTTTTTTATGTCAATATGCAGATGAGGAATCAACTAAAAGATTCGCTTAAAACTCCAGAGGAAGAAAGGTATTCGGGGAAAATAACTCGACATGACCATTTTGATGACCTTACAGATATCGACAACGCACTTAACAAGGTACCTGAACATCTTGCGATCGAAGAACGACGTCGGTATACTGAGTCGTGTTTTGGACACTTCCTTCGAATGGATCGTGGGATGAAGTTTTCAGCTGGCATTGTACATCGGTTGCTTATTCGCGAGTTGCATCACGATGGGCCTGAAGATGAGATAAGATTTTTGTTAGGAAGGCATTCGGTCCGGTTCTCAAAGGTTGAGTTTTGTCTAATCACCGGATTGAAGTTCGGAGAACTTCCTGACACGTCGACCTATGATATGGTAGAGAATGGCATACACCAGCGGTACTTTGAGGGTCGAGATGAGGTCGAGTATGCAGAGCTGAAAGCCGTTCTACGGATTGGTGTTTTTTCTGAGCAGTACGATGCGGTTAAGCTTTGCTTATTGTATATGCTTAACTGGATACTGATGGGGTTGGACGAGAGAGAGAAAGTTCCAGTATGGCAGTTTCGCCTAGTCGAGGACTTGGACGCTTTTGATGCGTTCCCGTGGGGTGCACACGTGTATAGGCGGTCTATATACGGTTTCAAGCATGCGTTGGATGGTCGACGTAGGCGGTTTGAACAACGCCAGCGACGAAAGGGCGTTGATGTACACACCACGGAGACATATAACATATATGGGCTAACGCACGCCCTGTTGGTGAGAATTTTGAATTTGTTATTTTTTTCATATGACTTATGTATTGTATTGGATTCTTATCGTTCTTAGCTGTTTTGTAGATATTTGCTTTCGAGGTTATCCCCGAGCTTGGCAACAGCGGATGTGGGAAGCGGAGGGAAATCGAGCTCTCCCCCCGAATTCTAAAATGGGAGTTGAGTACGCGACCGAGGGGGGAGAAGTTGAATAGCATTTTCCTTGAAAGTGTAAATATCTATATATATATATATATATTTTTTTTTATGTTCATAACTATTAGTATGTATACAATTACAATGGTCTAACTGCAATTTCAGATGTTTGCGAGGGTGAAATTGGTGCCGACGGCAACTGAGAGGGCTGAACGGTACTTCGAGGGCATTTCCCAGGGAGGCAGTTTGTATGATGCTGATCTCGGTGATATACCTGTTCCCGTCTCTGACCCCGAACGATATACAACTGCTGGAACCAGTGACACTGAGGGTCCGTCTTTCGAACCCAGTGATACAGAGGGTTCTGACTCGGACGGTCGTCATATTCGTCTCGCGAGGACTAGGCGGGTTCGATTCACGTTGCCTAGAGAGCCTCGAACTAGAGATGACTCTCGAACTGGAGATGACTCACGAGGAGGCGTTGGAGGGCAAACAGAGGTACGTATAATTCTTTTTACCGTATTATTTAATTTCAATCGAGTGAATGGTTTTAGTACTGACAATTTCGAAATCCTTTCAGGACCGTCGGTATACTGAACTAATGGATGCGTTACGCGAGTTACAGGAGGAGGTGCGAAAGAGTAATGAGAAACGAGATCAACAGCATCAGGAGTTGCTAGATTTGATTCGAGGGCTTCAGGGTTCGACGTCGCACGCCCGTACTCGAGGTACACGGTTCGATGACCCACCCTTCGATGACCCAGACGGACACCGAGACTTCAGTCCCAGAGGGAGGACAGGTAGTCATCAGGGTGATCAGCAAGGGCCTGGTGTGACACCACGAGAGGAGGTTACTGGTGGTACTAGTGGTACTGATACAACACCTATGGAGATAGAGGAAGAACCTCAGCAGGTTTTACCAGAACAACCTGTTCATTCTCAAGAACTGGTACAGAGCACCTCCTTACAGCACACCCCTCCGGTCGATCCTCGTGCAGAGCACCCCTTCATTTATTCCACAGAGACAGAGATCCCCAGTCTCAGTGCACCCAAAGAGCTTACACCTGTAGGCGATCGACGGCGCGATCGACGGCGACATAGTTCCAATGTACAGCGCACCCCTACAGGCGATACAGGGGGACATAGTCCGTCAACACATCGCACCTCTGGAGGCAATACACGGGAACAGAGTTCCTCCTTACAGCTCAGCCATCCAGTGGATCACATCCTTTCTGTGGACCGGATTACCCCACCCCTTCAACGTCAGGATCGGGTTCGCAGGGCAGGTTGGCAGCAGCGGACCCCATACACTGACCCCTGTCGGCCGAAGAGCTAAGGATTAGGCCACAACCAGCACATGTATGGGCGCCCCACGCATTGATAGATCCTGACCACCTTGCGGCGTACCAAGCCTATAAGAGGAACTCGACTGGGGAATTGTAAGTATAATCGCAGATATTACAAAAATTATTTTGTATTTTGAAACTGCTAAGTAAAATGACTTTCTTATATAACTTCTTCAAAAATTATGCAGGCGTGATGTGGATCTACTCGAGCCAGTTGGTGTCCCCTGGTTCCATCGATTTCAAACCAACACCATGGAGTTGGAGGATACGGTATGGTCCTTACCTGAACATTGTGTATAAGATGTTTCTGAAATAGTAGAATGCTAACAATACAAAATGTTGAAATTGTCAGCATATGGACGCGTACTTGCATATTCTGCGGAAGCGTCAGAGATATTACTCCACTGTCTACGGTCCGAGGATCAACATACAGGATTCACAGTTCTATGTAAGTGTTTAATTTGTACGGCTTTTGAACATCTATTTATGTGTTTCGTACATCTTTTATCTAACGTTTTATAAATTTTCTTTGTACAGTCATGGTTATTGAATGACTGGGAGAGATTGATGGGAAGTGGGGCCGACAAACCCCGCCGCAGTTGGTCTATGTTCAAGCATCAGTGGTCCGCTGAGGAACTTGCGGAGTACGTGGATTGGTCCCGGTAGGAACCAAACCATGGAACGAAGTTGACGTGGTCAGTGTTTTATTTACATTGTTTGAATTTGAATTTTAAATAAATTTCCCATTGATAACACTTTGTTGAAACACATACAGGTTTTGATTCCTTGCAACCTTGGACGTACGCATTGGGCACTAGCCAGCGTCGACCTCACAACAGGGAGTATTTACCTGATGGACCCGTTCAGACAGGAGGTACCATTTCGCCATAGGAAAATGCAGCTCGCTTGCTTACGATATTTTTTACCGTCGATGCTGCATGCGTTGGACTTTCACGGTCGCAGACGGAGGGGCGATATGACGTATACATTGCAGAATAAGCCCTTTCCACTCAACATTGTGTCTAGAGACCGTGTACCCCAACAGGATAGAGGGTATGACTGTTTAAAGATCTTATTCTATCCTAATCGGTTTTAATAACATTCAATTCTAACGGTTGTTTTTGTGGTGACTTGCAGTGGTAACTGTGGTGCCCATACTTTGAGATTGATAGAGTACCTGGCAGCGAACAGGGATACGTTCGACTGGTCAGAAAACGAAATGGGCACCATCCGAGAGAAGATGGCTGTGGAGGTTTTTTGTAACTCAAAGGATTGGTCTTCCAGTTAGTGATTTAGTTGATGTACATAACATTTGAGTAATGAAATGAAATTATTTTTAAAAAAAATTTAGTTGTTTGCAATTAACACTTGAACACACATTTGATATATTGAAATCCATAAACAATACAATGAATTGTACACACTATAACAAAAGATACAGTATGGCATTAAACGAACAACCAATAAATATATCATAATAGTTCAACATAAAAAAGCATAATAACCAACGGTCTCATAACACAACTGTATCGAGCATGGTTCCCAACGTCTGGACGATGTTGGAAGACATCAAGTTGGAGACATGTTCCTCTTGTACTGCCTTGTTATATTTGATCGCCTTCCTCAATGGCTCCATTCATTCCACGGTAGAGTCTTTCTCAGGGCACGTTTGTTTGTTGTGTCCAATTGAATGACAGATGCTGCACTTGCGACGGTATTCATCGGGAACACTTATGCTGGGACCTTCATTAACCATCGGTGGGTTGGAGCACCGCCTGCTATTATGTCCTGATTGTCCACATCTTCTACACGACTGTGTGGTTGTCCTCTCCGAAGACGAGGCATGTCGACCCTCCATCGGGCGACCTGATTGTCTCTTCGACTTTGGATTTAAAACCACCCGAGATGCGATGTCGGATGGCACTACCCATGAAGAAGGATGGCCAACAGGCATAATAGGAACCGAGTATGCATCAATAAGTGTCTCTCTCTTGTAGTAGTCCGCACACAGAGATGTGTAATCCAAGTTTCGCTCCCTACAACAATGAAAACAATGAGATTCACGAACCCAAATAATATAAATCGTTAACTGTAACATCTCATGTACCTTGCCGCTGCGAGTGCATGAGAACATGGGAAATGGTCCATTTGGAATTTGTTGCATGTGCAAGTCTTCAAGTGTAAGTTAACCGTCCATTGGTTTCCCTTCAATTTGACGGAGAATATGTTCCAGTCAACTGGATTTACGGTCATATAATTGCACTTCTCGACACGTTTTAGGATCACAAGATGTGCTGCGTCGGTCAGTTGATGACGCATGGACCGTGCAGCTGCATGACGATCGTGAAACCACTTTTGTAGCATATTCCTAATGAACTCCGCCAGTGTCATCATTGGCAGTTGCCGTGCGAATTTTAGGCATGAGTTTATGCACTCAGCAACATTTGTGGTCATCAGCCTGTACCTTCTTTGGGGACAGTGTACGCGAGACCACTTGTGTGGACCGGCAGCAATGGCATATTCGAATGCACCCTTGTGCAGCCTATGTAACTCCTCCATGTGCCTGTTATAATTGAATTTGTACGTCCTAGCTGCTGAATCCATTATGTCGGCAACATCCTTTCTGTGGAATCGCTTCTTCATATTTTCACCAAAATGCCAGCAACATATCGTATGGGTTGCATAAGGGAACACTTTAGAAATCCCCGCTTCAATGCTTGCATGGCGATCGGAAATGAAAACCAGATCATCTATATGACCAAGGGCACCCCTCAAGCATTCCAAAAACCACTCCCATGAAAGGTTGTTTTCTGAGTCACCGTACCCAAAAGCAATTGGATACACCTGTTCGTTTCCATCTTGTGCAGTTGCAACAAACATTGTACCCCCGAATCTTCCCTTCAAATGGGTACCATCAACTGCAATCACAGGACGCATACACCTCCGAAAACCTCTAATTGAGGACCCCAACGACATGAAAAAGTACAAAAATGTATCATCGTCTGCGCATTGTAAGTCGGTGATTGTGCCAGGATTTTGCTGTTCCAAAACGTACACAAACGATGGTAACAATTTGAAACTTTCTTCATGCGTTCCATAGGTCAAGGACAATGCATATTGCAAGGCATCATGTGCCTTACTGTACATGACTTGGATGCCATACATTGTTTTCATATCGGCGATTATGTCCTTCGGACGCATGAGACGACCATCATGTTGTTGAAGTCTAGGTGCAATGACTTCTCCGATTATGACTGCACTAGCTTGTCGGTGGCGACGGTGAACCTCCTCCAAAGGACAACTGTGTTGGTTGACAAAACTTCTGACTTGGAAGTAAGTCCCTTCATCTCTCCTCACCGCTCTTAATTTCCACGTACAGTTGTCAATGATGCAAACTAGATGTAACATTGTCTTATTAGACCTTTTCACCTTCCATTCAAAGTTCTCCCGCATTGAAAAAAGGCCAACTAGCCTCTTCAAATCCTTTTTACTCGGGAAAAATTGACCTTTATAAATCATGCATGTAGGTTCTTGCGTTGCCAAGGTGCTGCTTCTACCAATACCAAACGAGTATGAATCTGCTCCGGGAATAACCCACGTTATCGTATTATCAGAATCAGATACAGTTATATTATGTCGGACCTCGGAAGTCCCAGGCATATTTGGTACAGTGCAACTAACTCCTTGTACATGTCTTCCTTGTGTTTGAATTTGTGTACGCTCTTCATCCACATTTTCTAGATCATCTACCTGTTCATTATTTGCCTCATTATCCACCTCATGGTTCGGGTAATTGTTCATCTCATTGTACTGCTCAATTCGACAACCAAACACATCGCCAAATTGAGGTTCAACTACTTGGTCAACCGCTACCGGTGGGACACCACACATGTTTTCCCCACTTTCGGCGAAACTCCTTTGGGGATATAGTTGGTTGCTACCGCTAAAGGATCCAAATTGTTGGGTATTTTCAGGAGGAGGAATATCATTCCCTATCACATCTCCAGGTGTCCTCTGAGTTAGACTTACACATACTTGAGGGATCACCCGATCTTCCCCTAGCATAAACTGAACATCATCGTTATTTCTTATAAATGTATGACATGTACTGCCAGGAACGATTGATACTGATGCCAGATCAACATTGAATTTGTTTACATCATACTTCACAATGGTATGCACGATCGCCACCAATTCTTCGTAAGTCATATTCTTTGACACATACATTCCCTTGTTATCGGATCCAACAAACCTCTGACTTCCGTCGGGTAGTTGCTCCCATTGACCGTTGTAAGATATTACTATTCTAACCCGATTCATGATGCTGTCAAATTAATCAAA
This sequence comes from Acer negundo, assembly GCA_035582765.1. NCBI lineage: Eukaryota > Viridiplantae > Streptophyta > Magnoliopsida > Sapindales > Sapindaceae > Acer > Acer negundo. Next base: position 2,728,976 of record CM069241.1, read on the forward strand.
ACTATTAATTAAAACTCAGGAGTACAAAATATTTTCATAAATTACATTTACAAAGGCTCGGGTGAGGATATTTAAAAGGCTCGGAGAACACTAGCAAAGTCTCGAAGAATACATGAAAGTTTCGAAAAAGACATTTTTGATCTCGAAAAAGTCTTTAAAAGACTAGATTAGTAATTCAATAAAAAGTCTCGGAGAAGACCTAACAAGGCTCGATTAGTGATTATTTGAAAAGTCTCGGAGATGACTTGAAACGTCTCGGAGAAGACTTGAAAAGGCTCAATTACTAATTTTTGAAAAGTCTCGGAGATGATATGAAAAGGCTCGGAGAAGACATGAAAAGTCTCGATTAGTTATTTTTGAAAAGTCTCGGAGAAGACATGAAAAAACTCGGAGAAGACTTGAAAATGCTCGAATAGTTATTTTTTAAAAGTCTCGGAGAAGACTTGAAAAGTCTCGGAGAAGACATGAAAAAGCTCGGAGAAGACTTGAAAATGCTCGAATAGTTATTTTTTATAAGTCTCGGACAAAACTTCAAAAGGCTCGGAGAAGACTTGCAAAGGCTCGGACAAGACATGAAAAAGCTCGAATAGTTATTTTTTAAAAGTCTCGGAGAAGACTTGAAAAAAAGACATGAAAAAGCTCGGAGAAGACTTGAAAATGCTCGAATAGTTATTTTTTAAAAGTCTCGGACAAAACTTCAAAAGGCTCGGAGAAGACTTGCAAAGGCTCGGACAAGACATGAAAAAGCTCGAATAGTTATTTTTAAAAAGTCTCGGAGAAGACTTGAAAATGCTCGGACAAGACATGAAAAGGCTCGGAGAAGACTTGAAAAGGCTCGGAGAAGACTTGAAAAGGCTAGATTACTGAATTTTGAAAAGTCTCAGAGAAGACTTGAAAATGCTCGAATAGTTATTTTTTAAAAGTCTCGGAGAAGACTTAAGACAAAAGGCTCGAAAACGGAAAAGACATGAAAAAGCTCGGAGAAGACTTGAAAAGGCTCGATTAGTGATTTTTGAAAAGTCTCGGAGAAGACATGAAAAAGCTCGGAGAAGACTTGAAAATGCTCGAATAGTTATTTTATAAAAGTCTCGGACAAAACTTCAAAAGGCTCGGAGAAGACTTGCAAAGGCTCGGACAAGACATGAAAAAGCTCGGAGAAGACTTCAAAAGGCTCAATTACTGATTTTTGAAAAGGCTCGGAGCAGACATAAAAAGGCTCGGACAGGCTCGGACAAGACATGAAAAGGCTCGGACAAGACATGAAAATGCTCGATTAGTGATTTTTAAAAAGGCTCGGAAAAAGGTGACAAAGTCTCGGAGATCCACAATTGTCACAATGAAAATGTGAACAAATGAAAAGAAGTATTTACACGAAATATTACCTTGTTGTAATGAAGCACGTCCAGTTGTTTTGATCTTGAACTTCTATTTGTATTGAGAGAGAGATAGAGAGAGAGAGAGGGACTAACCCCGTTATCGTTTTTGTTGGAAGTGTGGAGAGAGAACCAGACAAACACAATAACATAAATGATTATCTAAGGGCAATTTTGGTAGTTCACCATAATAGGTGCCTTTTAAACTTAAGTTATTAAACCGGTCATAGAGTCACCAAATCAGTTGGAAAAGGTGATACTTTCCACCATTTCCACTTTATCAAAATGCCACTTATTAGATGGAATGACCATTAGTGTAACATGTTTGCTAAAAACAGCCATTTTCCATCCATTTCCTCATTTGGTGACCATTTTGATAGTGGTGGCATAAGTTGATGGCCACCGAGATAATTATCCCTATTGTAAATATAGAAATTTTATCTGCTTTTCCCAATAATAAATAAATAAATAAAATCAAAATAAAAACTTACTTAATCCCACGTGAATGGAACCCTGAATAATTGGCAGCTTGCATGAGAGCACCCTTCCATGTCTGAACTCTCTGAACTTTGTCTAAACGTTGTTCGTGCTGAGCAAATGCTTCTGCATAACTTCCAGTTTGATTCCTCACATTCGATGGATCTATTTCATAGAAAGCTAGAATCACAATTTGTTTGTGGTTTTCCTAGCATTCAACGATGTTCACAAGTTCTTCGAGACACCATCTGGAAGATACATAGTTTTTTGAGAAAATGACAATAGAAATATGAGATTCTTCTATTGTTGAGAGAAGAGAAGGAGATATTTCATATCCTTTGTTAAGTTTGTCATCAATGAAAGTTTGAATTTGTTAATCGAGCAAAGCTTTACAAAGATGGCTGGTGAAAGTGTTGCGGGTGTCAATGCCTATGAAACTGAGAAAAACATCATACTTGATTTAAGGAGTACTAGAAATCAATGCCATTGAAGGTTGAAGGATGGTGATCAAATGATCAGAGGGTGAATGTTGAGATGTGGAGAATGATAACAGAGAGATGTTGAGAAGAATATTATTGAATTTATCTAGTGAATGCGCACCTTTGTGTAAGTTTTCTTAATACTTATATTGAATATATACATATATAATTTTTGTCATGATATAAAATATATCAGGATGAAGAATGTTGACCATTAGATTTACATACTTTGACTCAAAGTGTATGTACTTGTTAAAACTTTTCCATAATCTATGGTCCACATTCTTCATCCTGATATATTTTATATCAGAACGAACTGACAGTATAAAAATACTATATATTTATATATATATATATATATATATATATATATATAATGCTAAACATCTAACCTAAAATCCCACTTTTTTCATTCCACTACATGTGACATGTGAGGTGTCAAATTGTGAGTGGATACATATTAATAATGATTTATCTCACCTACCCCATGTATCCACTCACCACTTGACACATCATATGTCATATGTAGTGGGATAAAAAAAATGAAATTTTAGATAGGATGTATAGCATTACTTTTATATATATATATATATAATGGAAGTCAAGGTCAACTGTTTTCTTTTGAATTTTTACATATATTTTAATTTTTTACATGCCGTGTAAGAACACACTATCATGCTCATGCCGTCCAAGTATGGGTTATGCGCTGTTTCTTGGAATGATAATAAAAGTAATTAAGGAAATTTACACGAAGCTACTTAGCATTCACCAGATAAAGTCAATAATATTCTTCTCAGCATCTTTATTATCTCCACGTCTCAATATTCACCCTCTGATCATTTTGATTACAACTACCAAATTATAATTGGGAAAAAACTGTTTTAGTCCCTCTATTTTACGTTAATCTGGGTTTGGTCCATTAATTTTTTAAATTACTAACTTTAATCCTTCTATTAGGAATTCCGTTAAAACAAACGGACTAGCATTGTCAAATGGTACAATAACAGAAATACCCTTAATGAAGGTTTCTTATTTAGCGCAGTATGGTAATTTTGTATTTAATTAAATCAAAAACAAATTAAATTTAAAATTAAATTATATAAAAAACTAATTAAATAATAATAATAATAATTATTATTATTATTAAATGAATAAAATTTAAAATATGGATTTTGTGGAGATCCAACGGTTCAGCTCATGAGGTGAACAGTAGAGATCCAACGGTTCAGCTCATTTTTTTTTTTTAAATTAAACTGAATTTTTTTTAACAAAATATTAAAAAAATTTGAAAAACATTAAAGAAAAATTAAATCACACCACCATCCCACCATCGCCGTCCATTATCATCATCATCATTCACCAAAAACCCAGATTTCTAACTTCAAAACCAGAAACCAATCAACTAAAAAAATCTAAATTTCGAACAAAATCCAAGGAAAAATAAATAAAAACCAAAGTCCTCCTCCATTTGATTTCGAAAACTGCAGATAAGATGAACAAGAGAACAAATCTGGAAAACTAAAAAAAAATTTAAACAAATCTGGAAAAGAATAAAAAATCGCAGATCTGAAAAAAAAAATTTTGAACAAAACTAAATAAATAACTAGATCACCCAATAAAAATCAAATTTACAACAAACAAAAAAAATTCCAGCACGGCTTCAACCAGTTTGTCTTCAACCTAAATAAAATTTCCAGTTTGTCTTCAACCTAAAAATTTTTTCCAGTTCGTCTTCAACACAAACACAAAAAACAGAAGAGAGAGAGAGAGAAGTGAGAGAAAAAACCACCGGCAGCTCCACCCCACCCCTAAAGCAACCGCCGGCCGCCACCACCTTCACTCCGTTTCCCACCACTGGTCACCCTCCACCTCCAGTTTACACAAACAATCAGTCATACAAACCCAAAATCCACACACAAAATCCAGCCCCAAAATCCACGTCAACCACCACACGGAAACCCCCTTCAATGGTGTTGAGGAGAGAGAAACGGTGTTTGAGGGAGGGAGGGAGGGAGGGAGAGAGAGAGATGAGAGATCGAGTGGCAGCTTTGCTTAATGTTGGTACTTGATTGAGAATTGGGTAGGCTTGTAAAGATTAGTGGTTATGGTTTTTTGTTTATGCAATTTAGTAGAACCTCATTGTTGACTTGGAAGGATGATTACTAATTCTGTTTGATAATGTAACCTGATATTTTGTGCTGGGCTTGAGAGAGAATGGTTTTTATGGTTTATTAATTACCCTTATCTGTTTATTATTTAATTTAATTTAATTTAATACATATTTTTTTTTTTTTAATTTTTTAATTTCTGTTTTTGATGATGCGTTTTGTTAAATTAATTTTAATTTATTTATTATATAATTCTTTTTAAAAAACTATTTTTTATTTAATTTAATAATATTTATTTGTTACTATTTTTTATTATTATTTTAATTAGTTTTTTATATATTTTATTTTTAAATTTAATTTATTTTTGTTTTTTCATTTTTTTATTAATTTAAATGCATTTAATAATTATTTATATTGTTTTTTAATTAAATATGATTGGAGGGCATAATGGTCTTTACACTTGTTCCAGATAAGTTTCTAGAAGCTTTCACCAAATTTACCATAATGCCCTTGTTGACCTAACAGAAGTCAACGAAAATCTAACGGAATTGGACGGTAGGGACTCGAATTTGTATTATCAGAGAAATAATAGACTAAAGTTAATAATTTCAAAAACTAGTGGATCAAACTCAGATTAACGTAAAAAAGAGGGACTAAAATCATAATAACCCAATTATAATTAATAATGGGAATTACACAACAAATTCTCCAATGCTTTTTCTTTTCTCGATTTGAAGCTTCTGAGTTTTCTAATTATAATTATAATTAACAATGATCTGAATCTTTATTTTGATCATCATTAATTATAATTTGGTAGTTTTAATCTATTTCTATATAGAAATTTGTATTAAATTAATTTCATTACTTGAAACTCACCAAAAATTCAAGTCTATTTGGTTGTTTCAAATATAAACGATTTTAAATATTTTTAATTATGGTGAGTCATTCGGTCATTCTTTATTATATATCGTCGATTTTAGTTCATTTTTATAAATCAATTTACATTATATTAATCATTATTAATCTAGTCAGATGAATCGATGACTTGATGAATCGATGACTTGATGTTAACAAATAGAGTTATAGGAATGAATTTTAATTCTCTACGTTTCATAATGATTGGTTGCTGATGTTTCAAAATTGATTTATTTATTTATACTTGGCCATTCTTAACCATATTTATCCTTGTATTAAATTAACCATACCATTAGATAGCCTTGAGAAAGAACAGCTCATATAGGTCTGGTCATGTTGGGGTGCCAAATCATTATATATTCACATATATATATAAATGCTTAGGCAAAATCTGTGATTCATCAAATTTCAAAATCATCATCATCTAAAATGGCTAACGAAACAAAGGCCCAAACTCAATCAACCATTGATCCCTACAAAGCCATTCATGTGAAACCAAACCCTGATGGTTCTATCACACGTACAAACAATAATTGGCCAAAAACACCAGCCACGCCTGATCCACCCCACCACATCCAAGTTCTCTCCAAAGATGTTGTCGTCAACCAATCAAACAACGTGTGGGTCCGTATATTCCTACCCCGAGAAGCACTTGATCAATCTTCTTCCTCTAAGCTTCCTCTCATTGTCTACTACCATGGGGGAGGGTTTGTTATCTGTAGCGCTGACATAGTCAATTTCCATAACTTTTGCTTTGACATAGCTAAAAAACTCCAAGCTGTGGTTGTATCAGTCGAATACCGGCTTGCACCGGAGAATCGGTTGCCGGCGGCTTACGATGATGCCATGGAAACGTTGCACTGGATCAGAGACACCAAAGATGAATGGTTGACAAAATATGTCGATTTCTCCAAGTGTTTTTTAATGGGTTCGAGTGCAGGTGGCAACATAGCTTACCATGCAGGACTACGTGGAGCTTTGGAGGTCGACGATCTTTTGCCAATAAAGATCCAAGGGTTGATATTGCATCAACCTTTTTTTGGTGGGGTCAAGAGGTGTGAATCGGAGCTGAGGCTATTGAACGATATAATTTTGCCTTTGTGTGTCACTGATTTGCTGTGGAATTTGTCATTGCCAATTGGGGCTGATCGAAATCACGAGTACAGTAATCCAACGGTGGAGGGTGGGACGTTAAGAGTGCTAGACCAGATCAAGCGGTTGGGATGGAAAGTGATGGTGACTGGGTGTGATGGAGATCCATTGATTGAGCGTCAGATTGAGGTGGTGAAGTTGATGGAGGAAAAGGGTGTAAAAGTTATGAGCCACTTCGCTTTGGGAGGTTTTCATGGAGTTGAGTTCACCGACCCTTCCAGGGCTGAGGCAGTGATTAGCCAAGTAAAAGATTTCGTTTTCTCTTCAAATTAATAGTGATTTGGTGATTATTATGTTTGTTTTTGCTTGTTATTGAGAATAATAAGGAAACAATTGTAACCGCCTCCTTTGTGTATAATTGTTTGCCAGTAGACTGAATTTTACTGAAAACCTGATAGTAACCGAAAACTGTTTGGCTCTAGTTGCCCTTTTGGGTTGTTGTTTTTGTGTTTTGTTTGGCTTTGCCTGGCCTTGTTGTGTTTCCTTGTCTGCCGTTGTTGTGCGGTTTTTCAATAAATTCTTACTGTTAAAAAAAAGAAAGAACTGTAGTCAAAAACTGTGATAAATTGTTTTTTTTTTTTTTTAAGTTATAAATATCTGAAAATAAATATTTTTATATTTATATCCGTTTAACTATTATTTTTTTAATATATTTACATTTTAATATATTAAAAACAACTATAACAAATAATTTAAAATTAAAATTATTTAGTTATTTTAAATATTTCAAATTTATTTTAAATATTTATAGTTTCTACAAGTTTATAAGCAATTATTGCATTGCCGTTAAATTCGTAAAACAAATAATCACTACAAGAAAATTATGCTACAGGGACGAAATTTTTTGGGAAGAATAAAATTCGTCCCAATAGACAGACGACGCAATAACATATTCATCCCTAAAACCTGAATAAACTTTTAGGGACGAAAAAATTCGTCTCAATAGAACGTCTATTGAGACAAAACAAATTATTCGTCCCCAATAAGGACAAACTTGATGAGACTTTTAGGGACGAAAAATATTTGTTCCAATAGAATATCTGTTGGGATGAAAAAAATTATTCGTCCCTAAAATTTGAAAAAGTGACGAGACTTTTAGGGACAAAAAAATTTGTCCCAATAGGACGTCTATTGGGACGAAATGAATTATTCATCCCTAAAAAGTTTGATATATATATATATATATATATATATTTTTAAAGAATAGAAAATTAAAAATAAATAAAAAGTTTGAGATTTGAGGACTTATTAGGACAAAAATAATATTATTTTTTATAGATTTAATAATAAGAATCTAAAAGGTAAAACCACTTTTTTAAAAAGTTGTTATATATTTCTCTTTCACTTTTGTGATAGAGATTCAAATCTTACACTTTTCTATTAAATTGAAAAATGTAAAGAAAATCTCTCTATTCCTAGTAGGATTAACGATTGACCATTTGATATGATAATATATGATTTTAACAAAATAGTTTAATTAAATACTATAACAAATGTTTTTGAATATCAATTTGTTTATCATATAAAAATAAAATTTAAATTATTAGAATTAATCTACAAATAAAATTTTAATTGCAAAATAATCAAAAAAAATTTAATAACATGCAGAGGTTATATATGAAAATTATGCATCAAAGTGTATGAGACTTTGCTTTCTCATGAGGTGACAGCCTCCGCACACCTTGAGAACAAAAGATTAATTGTGAATGGGGTGTGAATGTGTGATGAGATGGAGTTGATGGGTCGTGAGCTGGTGGGTCGCATGGGTGGCTGAATGTGACGAAATATTTTGTCCCTACAAGTTATCTATGGGGACAGACAATTTCGTCCCTATATATTATCAATTAAGACAAACAAAATTTCGTTCCTATAGGTGTCTTTGTGGACGATTTTCAATTTTCGTCACAATGATGCTATTATGATCCATCTGAGACGACATAATTTGGAACGGATTTTTTTTCGTCCCAATAGATCTCCAGGTATGAATTTTGGGCTATTGGGACGAAAAAAAATTGCCCCAACAACCCTTTTTTCTTGTAGTGAATGTAACTTACAAATAGATATATTGGAGATTTGAATTCGAAGTTAACTACATGGCACACCTTTATACAATTTTTCTCTCATATGCATAAATTATAAGTATATTTATAGTATACTAATAAACATCACCACACTTTTACTATACGTATTATTATGATTGAAGTTATGTTGTTTACATAGCAAAAGTGTAGTGATGTGTATTAATATGCTATAGATATATCTATAATCTGTATCTATTAGAGAAAAATTGCACATTTATACACTAGAATATTGTAAAATAATCCATGGTAGAAAATCAGGAATTCTTACACTAATTTTTTTCTGGGCAAATTACATAAACTTACCTTGAATATATATATAATTACATAGAAACCGGAGATAATATCATAATAACACTAACTTACCCTTGACCCAATGACTAACTGTTGAGCACCGTTAGTCAATCACGAAAAATGGACAATGTCACTTTTGCTCTTAAGAAAATAATTAATTATATAAAATCAACCCATTAATTACAAATAATTATATAAATAATAACAAATTATATAAAATCAATTAATGAATTAAAATAAGAAAAAAAAAATCAAAAAACTGGGAGACGCTTTTTCATCTGTATTACATCTCCTGCTCTCCATTTCTTCTCATCAATCAAAACACAAAAAAGAAAAATCTATCCATGTTTTTTATTTCATCTCATCAAACAATCAAAAGCCCAACTCTATTTTATCTCATCAATCATTTTTTTCCTTTTTGTTTCGAAAAAAAAAATTTTAACACAAGATCTGAGAGCTCAAGTACCAGATCTAATCAGCGAAGTATGAAGTATCTCCCTTTTCGTCCTTCTCGCTAGGGTTGTGTTTTGGGGCTTTAAAAGTGGTTCATATGCTGGGTTTGGTTTGGGGCTGTGTTCAGGTGGTGGTTTAAACTTATGTGTGTTCAACTTCATTATTTTCTTGTACCTTGTTTTTCTTATCTTCTTGTACTTTTTTTTTTAAAAACTGTTTTTAGTTTATTTGTTATTTTCAAGTGTGTGATGGAGACATGAGAGGATTGAAGCTAATTTCCATGGAGGGAAATGGAATCGATCTGATCTCTTCCATGGAAATATTTCCTTTTTTTATTTATTTTTAATTAATAAAAAAATTTAGGATGATGTGGTGAAATTTCGTTGGACTGTTTTTTCTATATTTATTTAATGTGATACTCAAATTGCCCTTCGACTGTTAGTGACTAATGATATTTAAATGTTAGTCGACTGGTCAAAGGGTAGTCAATGTTATTATGATATTTTCTTCGGTTTCTATGTTTTTATGCATATAACCAAGATAAGTTTGTGTAATTTGCCTTTTTTTTTTTCCACTACAATGTATCAACATCAAATTTTACACCGAAAAAGCATCTTTAAAGAATATTCTTTCAATAAATATTTATGCAAGGGCAACACATGTGTACTGACTAACCAATGAGGTTTTTCCATATAGCCAATTTGTGAAAAACGCAAGGAGATAAATTTAAAAATTTAAAAGAAAAAAGTCACGTGGCAGCACCCTATTGGTGAGGTCAGTACCTAAGCAATTTCCTTTATACAATACCAACTAATTTCTATTAGTCAATTTATACAATATTCAATAATTCTATTGACATAAAATATATATCAAAGTAAGTATCATTTTAAAGATATTAACGAGATCTTTCCAACGGTGTATTTTTTGGAAATATGTATTGTTATAATTAAATATGAGAGTTAAATTAGTAATTTTAACACATATTAATTGCTGATATGACATTTAATAAAAAAAAAAAGGAGGATTTGGTGTAGCTACAGTACACACCAAGTTTGGCACGCACTGTAGCTCCACTAAATTTAATTGGTATGATTAATGTGATAGTTGGAGAGGATTTTTTTGGTGTGTTTGGTGTGTTAAGTGTGTTTGTTGGAGATGCTCTATCAAGTCATCAATTCATTTGACTAGTTTATTTCAGGCTACCTGATCATTAGATTAATAATGATTAATATATGGGTTTTTAGCAAAATTGTCCTATTTTAGAGACTGAATTACAAATCTATCCTAAAAACCAAATTATTTGCAAAACTACTCTGAAATGACTTCAATACCCTTGATTTTAAATTAAAAAAAAAAAAAAAAAAACTATTTTCACTAGTTGCCCTCTCCATCCCAAACCATCTGCCTACCTTGCGCGATACATCCCAAACTGTTTGCCTACCTTGCCCGATACCACCCTATCCCGACCAATTTCAGCGTTGTCGAGTTGCCGTCGAGTTCCAGTAAGCATCGCCAGTCGCCCGTCGTCGAGTTCCAGTAAGCATCGCCAGTCGCCCGTCGTCGAGTTCCAGCGAGCATTGCCAACCGCCCGATGTTGACATCTTCTTCGTCGGCGAGAATTGACGCCATCGTCGACTTCAACATCTTCTTCATGGGTGAGTTTCCCGTCCGGCCTCCCTCTCATTCCGTCTCAGCCGATTTGGTTTCCATTTAAGGTATTTTTAGTTTTGTAACCTAACTTTTTGATTGTACACGATCAAAATTTTGATTGTTGGGTCATGTGTTAATTGAAAGAAACAGTGAAGAGATTCGAATTTTAAAGTGTTGTTGGTAATCAATTTTGAGTTACTGGGTATTGTATGAAGTTTTGGTGAAGAGATTCGAATTGTATGAAGAGATTCGAATTTTATGAGCTTCATTTGTATGACAAAGGCTAGTCTCAAGAGCTTTGTTTTTTTTTTTTTTTTTTGCAAATGTGTCAATTTGTCCTGCAATTGTGTTAGTTTGTCTTTGTGCTTGCTGCTTTGTTGCTTGCTGTCTTTGTGTTTGCTGTCGTTGTGTTAGTTTGTCTTTGTGCTTGTCCTGCAGTTGTGTTAGTTTGGTGACAGATGTGGCCATATTCTTTGGCTGCATGTATTTGAGTTTTCCTCTGTTTCTTGGTGTGTCTTTTTGTCTTTGTGTCTCCTGTTTTATCTATAAAACTTATGTTGTTCAAAAATAAAAATAAAAAGATTCGAATTTTAAAGAGATTCGAAGATATTGAGTTTTGAGTCTGAAAAACTGGGTATTGTATGAAGTTTTGGTGATTAAATATAATGCTAACCTGGAGTTACCTTTAAACTTGTATTTTTTGCTTCCACAATGGTACATAAGCAATTTGGTGGCAAGGATTTTGTGGGAACTGGTCTAATGAAGCTAATTTGAGGTGGAGTTTTTGAAATGTTGATAATTTCATTTGCAAAGCTGGGGTTTTAGAGATTCTGATTCTACATTCCTGAGGTAATTTGGTTTTTTAATCTTCTTTTTAGTAGTGAAAGTTATTGTGTTTGAAAGTTGAATTTGGAAACTGGTTGCATTCAACTTTGATTACTTATTGATATCATTTTGCTCTTATTGATATAATTTACTATCAGTGTGTTATAGTTGTCAATATTGCAAGCCATTTGATGGCATCTTGAAAGTATTGATAGTATGATGCTAATAAATTGCTGCAAATGATGAGAAAGGTACTTTTGTGAAATTATGAATTTAAAGGTACCTGGCTACTAGCAACTATCGGCAGTGAAATGACCAACTTGGGTTCAAGTCAGTTCACTGTTCACAGCCAAAACATAATCTTGAACTTCAGCTCTTTCCTAGAGTTTCAAACAATCTTTGTGATGTAGGACTAAATAGCTAGAACCACCAGATGTGATCTACCCCATAAAATTTGAGTGTAATATCATTATTTGGCATCAATTCAATATAAAAAAGGGGGTATATGGAAAGGAAAGCTAGTGTTCTTGAATTAGAGTTTCATAGTAAAATTTTTGTGGAGGAAAAGCTAGTGTTGTTGCAATCCACCATACAAGTGAAGAACATGAAGTAGGCTGGTTTTAATAGATACATGCAGAAAATTGAGTGAACAATACATGGATAAAAGTGAACTCTTTTGCTAACTTAGTGAATCTCATCAATGGAGGTAAATATGTGCAAAGACACCGTTGTTTTATATGGTGCTACTCTACTTGAGCATGATGAAAGAATAATTGAGTGAGCATGAATTTCTTTTTTATACATACAGTTAAGATATATATATATATATATATATGAGATGGATTTAAGAGTGGTTATGATTGTAGTAGTTGTTAACTCATATATTCTGTCTGAGTATGTATCATATTTAAAGAAATAATTGTCTGAGTATGTATCATATTTCTAATTTCCTTTTGTCTTGTCAACCCTTGATGCTAGTTATTATTCTTATTATAGTGAGAATATTTTAAATATTTTAGATACTACCATAATGGTTCACAAATTGTTAGAAAAATTATTTGTTATACATCCTTACAAAAATTGTTAGATCTCCATCAAAGATGTAATATTTATTTTTAGACATTCTTAGAAAAATTGTTTTAACAACATGCTTATTATGGAATGTCTTTAGGTTGATAATCATGAGTGGGAACAAATTACTTGAATCTCTCAAGATTAAGGAATGTGATCGTTTTCCTTCTCGAGTTAGTGGGCATTGTCATTGGGAGAGTATAAGGCTTATTAAGTCACATCTTACACCACAACAACTCGAGTTGTTTAAAGCAACATGTTTCGGTCATTTTTTGGATGTGAGCGATATGGTGTTGTCTAGGCAATTTTGCCATCATATCTTGCTTAAGGAGTGTCATTTTAAGAATGCCGATGATAATGCATCTTCTTTATGGTACCATGTTGGCAACGGGTTGATACGGTTTAGTCCAGTGGAGTTTTATTTGGTTAGTGGGCCTTTGCAGAATACTCTGAATTCACATCGGAGATTTTCAAATGAAAAAACAGTAGACTCCGTCGAATCTACTTCCAAGGTAGTAAAGTGAAGGTTAAAATGATTGTTGATTGGTTTAGGAATTTGGGTCCTAATAATAAAATTAGTGATGATGATGTTGTGAAGTTGGCATTAATACTTTTTTTGGAGATGACGTTGGTTGGAAAGGACGATAGGACTAGCATTCTATATTGGGCATTAGAATTAGTTGATGACTTAGAGGCTTTTAATAAGTTTCCATGAGGCTCATTCATATACGTGAGGACATTTAACTCCCTTTCTACTTGTCTTCATGGCCGTGATGATAAATTCAAGATTAAGTTTAGTGACGATAAGTTGGAGGAGAATGTCGATGTTCCAGTTAGAAGAAAAGTGGAGAGATACAACATTTATGGGTTTCTGACGGCCTTTCAGGTGATACGTGTTAATTGATGAACTTTAATAAAATACATTTTAGACAATATGCATGTTTCTAAGTGCTAACTTAACTATCAATTTTTTCTTCTTTTTCAAGTGTGGGCGGTTGAAGCAATACCCAAATGGGTCACAATTGGTGTGAATCCCTCGCCAATATCATCCAAAAGAGCAGCCATGTTAGGTACATCCGACCTTTGAAACTCATCCATAGTATTGACATGTATATTGTTTTTGTGTGCATGATGAAATTCATGGTGAGGAGTTGTATGGTGTAGGTTGTGAGACGACTCTAGTGGTTTATATTTCATTTCTGGAGACTCATGGCCAATTTCTTCAACACTGATGCAAACTAATGGGTCAACATTCTCTCGACGAAGCAACAATGCAACATCCTCATCATCAACAATCTCAATTGGCATGCTAGGACGAAAAGTTTGTGGAAGAGTTGTCATACTAACCCGATAATGATCTCTATCAATTCCGGTTACATTGTACACTTTACCTAACAATTGATCATAATTTGAATCCTTTGAAAAAGCGAACGCCTTCGCTCTTCGACCTTCATACCAATACTCACCATGATGATTTTTCCATTCTCCACCCCAATTCAAAGCCAAATGCACATTCTTCATCGTCAATCCTGAAAAATAATTAAACAAATATTATCAATTATTAAAATATTCATTATTTCAAATAACATAAATGGAAAAAACAAAAATTTTCATAAAAAATAAAAAAAAATTCGGAAAATTTTGAAAAACCGTCGGGTCAGGGGTGACCGATGTCGGGCCACCCTTGACCCAATGATTTTTTTCATCGGGATAGAGGAAGCCCGACATTGGGTCACCCCTGACCTGATGTCGGGCTACCCTTTCCCGATGAAAAAAATCATCGGGTCAGAGGTGGCCCAACAGGTCACCCCCTAACCCGACGGTTTTTCAAATTAGTTTTGAAAAATTGTCGGGTCAGGGGTGACCCGATATCGGGCTACCTCTGTCCCGATGATATTTTTCATCGGGACAGAGGTAGCTTGACATCGGGTCACCCCTGACCCGACTGTTTTTAACACTTGAAAAAACCATCGGGTCGGGGTGACCCGATGTCGGTCCCCCCGACCCGATGGTTTTTCATACATTTTAAAACATTTTCGATTAAAAACAAATTAATTGGGAGGTTGGAAAAATAATTTTACAAAGTAATACTTACCCTTCAAACAACTTCAAACCATTCTCCAATGTTTTTAAAACTTCAAATATGAAAAGGAAAGGTGATGTAGAGAAAAAAAAAATGATTAGATGTTGTTTAGTTAATGGTTTGGTTGGTAAATTGTTAGTTTTTTTTAAGGGTTGGTGAATTGTTGGTTGGTGGTTAGTAAATGTAATTAATATAGTTAGCAAATGGTGTGTAGTTATGATAAAGGGTATTGAGGTCATTTTAGGGTATTTTTGCACTTAATTTAGGTTTTAGGGTAGATTTGCAATTCAGTCCCTAAAATAGGGCAATTTTACTAAAAACCCTTAATATAATGCAAATTGATTTATAAAAATGAACTAGAATTGACAATATATAATAAAGAATGACCGACTCACCATAATTAAAAATATTTAAAATAGTTTATATTTGAAACATCCAAATAGACTTGAATTTCTGGTGAGCTTCAAGTAATGAAATTAATTTAATATAAATTTAAAATAAATTTATTATAAATACAAAATAAAATCTCTTATTATAAAATTATATTGTAATTTATTTTTTAAAAATAAATATTATAATTTTACATTGTTTATATTGTTTTTGTTGTTATTATTTATTTTTTAATATTGTGTTTCTTGATTTTATTTCTTTTTTTAATGTAAGACTATTTAGTTCATCTTAAATAAGTATTCTATTTGTTTTATTTTATATAAACTTAATTACACCATCATTTTATTTAATAAAAAAAAAAACTCATTTTATTATGAACTTAAATTTTCGGTATTTTAAATATAATTGTTATTTTGTTCGAATACCCCATCTCGTTAAAATTTCATGATTCGTCACTGCATTAAAAGATGGTGAAATGATTAGAGAGTGAATTTTGAGATGTAGAGATAACAAAGATGTTGAGAAGAATATTATTGAATTTATTTGGTGAATGCTAAGCAGTTTCGTGTCTTCGTGTAAGTTTCCTTGAGACTTTTATTAGGGAAAGAATCATTTTTCCCCTATATTATGCCATATTGGTAATTCTCCCCTTATATTTTACTTAATGGCCATTTTCCCCCTTCAAAACAAAAGTAATGACAAATTGACTATTATCTTGAAGGGTATTATGGTAACTTTAACAAATAAATTAAGAGAAATTATCATTTCCACCCCGATGTTTGTCATATTAGAACCTCCATCAAGGATTGAACCTTCGACCTTATGATTAAAGGCCACACACTCTGACCAACTGAAGGCCACACACTCTGACCAACTGAGCTACTCCATCTCATTGGTGAAGGATTGTTGATTTAAATGTGTGTGTGTGTATATATATAATATGTTTATATAATTTATAATAAACTCATATTTAATAATAATATATATAAACAGATTTATGAAAAGGAAAAAAGAAAATAAGAAAACAAAAGGAAACCAGAAAATCAAAGCCCATAAATCTTTTTCTTTCTTTCTTTTTTTTTTGAATTTTTTTCCTTTTCAAAAAATATATTACTTCAATTTGATAAAAAACCTAGAAAATAATAAAAATAATAAATAAAAATTATATAAACATATTTAAATTATTTTAAACATATTAAAAATATGTATATATATATATAGTTTTTCTACTGTCAATTCGAACTGATATAAAATATATCAATTCATTGCATGTAGGTCATTGGATTTAATACTTTGACTTGGCTGCATGCATTTTTCAAAACATCTTTTAAATCCAATGGCTAATATATGAGGAACTGATATATTTTATATCAGTTTGAACTGACAATAGAAATACTATATGTGTATATATATACACACACACATATTTAAATCAACAATCTTTCAATAGTGAGCTGGAGTAGCTCAGTTGGTTAAAGCGTGTGGCTCTTAAGTATAAGGCCGAAGGTTCAATCCCTAATGGAGGTGTTTTTATTTTTTTAATTTGACAGAAAGGGCAAAAGGACTAATATTTATAGTTTCGAGGGGTTGATTGACTATTATTAAAACTAGAGTGACCGGTTTATCTAATATGGTAAACCTTAGGGGGATGATAATTTCCCTTCATTTATTTGTTAAAGTTACCATAATACCCTTCAAGATAACAGTTAATTTGTCAATTTAAATTGAAAAAGTAACGGTAAGGGGGTATTTGGAGAATACTTTTGCTTTGAAGGGAAAAATGGTCATTAAACAAAATACAAGAGGAAGAATTAGCGATATGACATAATATAGGGGCAAAATGATTCTTTCCCCTTTTATTATCAATCCAAGAAACAGAGCATCACTATAGGGGCGGACCCACGTTGGACCAGATCCATCTCAAATTTCCAAAAAAAAAAATTTGATTTTATTTTGTTATATATATATAAGAGTAATGCTAGACGTTCCATTTTTTTTTTCCCAAATTCTATCATAAATGATGTGACACGTGAGGTGTCAACATCACATCAGTCACCATATAAGATGTTGACACCTCACGTGCCACATCATTTGAAACAAAATTTGAAAAAAAAATTTAGAACTTCTAACATTACTCTATATATAAGAGAGCGTTTTTGCTCACCCACGTTAACTGTGGGTAAGCATGACCCCCCACTCCAATAAGAGACACCTGTCCTTAACTTAACTTGGATTAACACCTTTTAACTTTTATTCATAATATACCGTTTTTACCCCTTTTATGCATAAGAGTAACATGAAAAGAGAAAGGGACAACTCAAAAGACAAAAAAAACACTAGAAAAAGTAAACAAAGTAGAAGACGAAAAGATGCAGTACCAACTGGAGTTAACAGCTTTCTTTATTGTCTTTTTCAGACAGGTAATCCATGTTTCCATCTAATTCTTCTTTTACCCTCGTCAACATATGTTATTGATAATGTAATTTTTGCTTTATTTACTCCAAATATTCATGTCAGTAAACCTAATATTACAAAAACTACGATGAAATCAAGTTTTTGTAATATTAATTTGATTAACCGATTTCCATTGGTTTGTGATTGATTTGTGATATTAGTATGCTTTGATTAATTTAATTGTTTGTTGGGTGGAAAATATGCTCTAAATCAGTCCATTTCATTGCTTTAATTCCTAATATTACAAAAACTTAAAAAGATGAAATTAAGTTTTTTTTTGATTAATTTGATTAATAGATTTTCATTGGTTTGATTGATTTGTAAAGTTAGTATGCTTTGATTAATTTAATTGTTTGTTGGGTCGAAAACATGGTCCAAATCAATAGAAATTAGTTAGTTTTTGTTCTTTGAAAAGAAATTTGGAATAGTTATTTTATTTTCTTAACAAAATGAAATAAAGTCAACAGTATTAAAAATGACAGGTATTGAAAATCACGAAGATGAATTTAATACTCAATACTCAAACAATATTGAAGAATGTAATGATGATATGCACTCGGATTCTGATTCCAGAAATGTTAATATTTTGGATGATGATGAGGAAAAAGTAAGTTATACCAATGAAGCAATGGCACATGAGACTCCATTAATTGTTCTGATTTTTGATAATGACGAGGAAGCATATCAATATTACAATTCATATGCTAGAAGTATTGGGTTTAGTGTGAGAAAACATAGACTAAATAGAAGCAGATAACGTGTGGTACGAAAAAGACTATTTACTTACTTTTGTGAATGTTCTTATAGTAAAAAAGCAACTCCACAAAAAAAGATGGGAAATATATTGTGACAAAATTCATTGTCTAGCATACTCATGTTCTTGTTCCTGCATCGAGTTCACATATTTTGAGATCACAACGAAAAATACAACTCTCACAAGCTGGTTTGATTAATCAAATGCACTCTACTAGATTAAAATCATCACAGATATTCTCATACATGGCCACAGAAACAAGCGGATCTCAACATTTGAATTTCATTAAAGCTGATTGCAATAATTTCATAACGAGGAAGCGTGCCGAATTTCTAAACAAAGGTGATGCACAGTGTTTGCTTGAATATTTTAAGCAATAGCAAATCGTTGATAGGTCTTTCTTTTATGCGATTAGAACAAATAATAAGAATTAAATATGTGGTTGCTTCTTTTGTGATGGCAAGTCAAGAAGAGACTATGCTTTATTTGGTGATGCAATATGCTTTGATAATACATTCAAAACGAACAATTACAACATGGTTTGTGCTCCAATTGTTGGTGTTAATAATCATGGTCAGAGTTTACTATTTGGATGTGGTTTGTTAGATGGAGAGACAACGGAAGCATGTAAGTGGTTATTCACTGTTTTTTTACAAGTCATGGAAGGAAAAGAACCCGAAACTATATTTACATATCAAGCTCAAGCAATTGTTGTAGCCATTAATGAAGTGTTACCTAATTCTCATCACCGCCTTTGCTTATGGCATATATTTCAGAATGATGCAAAGAGATTGAGTCAAGTTTTTAATGAGTTTAAAACATTCTCAAAAGATTTCAAAAAATGTGTATACTAACCAGAAACTGTTGAAGAATTTGAATCAGAATGGCAAGCTTTACTTGATGAATATGGATTGGGGGAGAATACTTGGTTGGAAGGTTTATATAAATTGCATGAAAAATGGGCACAGGTCTATGCTCGGTCTCACTTTTGTGCAGGTATGACAACATCACAGAGAAGTGAAAGTATAAATAATTTTCTGAAATTAAAAAAAAACTTGTTCTTCGTGAGTTTGTTGTGCAATATGATAAAGTTGTAGTAGATTGAAGAGTGAAGAAAAGGCTTGTGGAAACTGCCATCACACAAACAAGGCGCAACTTATTTTGTGCTTGGAATGTGGAGGATGAAGCATCAAAATTTTATACAAGGAAAATATTTCATTATTTTCAAGATGAGTTGAAGAAACTCGTCGATTGGAGGTTGGAATTTGAAAATGATGATGGGAATACACAAAAATATAAAGTTGTGAAATTATTGACCAAAAATTTAGAGACTCGAGAAATAAAACGATCAATCATTTATATTCCTTCTACTTAGTCAGTAAGTTGTAGTTGTAGAAAGTTTGAATTTGATGGTATCTTTTGTGCACATGCATTGAAATTATTCTGTGAGTTAGAATTTTCAAGTTTACCATCTAAGTATTATTTAAAGAGGTGGAACAATTATGTTACATATGGGCTTGATTTTGATATAGACATGGAAGCACTTAAAAGTAATATGGACTCATCTTCCATGGTTCAATATAGTGAATTATCTCATGTTGCATATAGAATAATAGTAAAGGGTGCAAGGAATGACCAATCATACACTTTTGTGAAGTCGGAATTGTTGAAATTAGAGGAAAAAGTGTAAAGTCTTAAATACTCCAAACAACGACATGTTGAAACAAATGATGATATAAATTCTCACAATCACGAGAATGATGATGGTGAAAATATGAGGTGTAACCCAAAAATTCAGAAGTCTATAGGCCGAAGTAAAGATAGAATGAAAAATGCATTAGAAGCTAAACACTCAAATAAGAAAGTGTCATCTAAAAGAAAGGGTACTTGTTGGCCTATACATACAATTAATATACCTTGTTTGATTTTTTATTTTATAGTTGTTTATTTTGTTTTTATAACTTTTGTTTACTACAGATTGCGAGGAACCAACTCCACATGTGGATGAGCTTCAAAAGAAATAGCATGGAGATGAGGTTAGTGGGTCATTAAATTTATATCCATATATTCAGATCCAATTATATATAACTAATGCATTTCATATTGTATAAATATCTAGGGATCATCTGGACAAGCAAATCAAAACAATATGAGTACACATTATTCTGACATATTTCAAATTATTCCTGGAGCTCAAGGCATTCTTTATCAAAACCATCAGAGTACACATTTTGTTAATGGATTTTCGACTGTTACCGTGGGTGAAGGCAATATTCCTCAACAAAACCACCCATATACACACTATCCTAATGGATTTCCAAATGTTCCTGTCGGACAAAGAATTCCTTACCATCCACTTGGGTATCAAATTGAACATCCATCAGCATACCATTACTCATATTCACAGGTTTGTCTTGTTTTTTTTCTTTTCTTATATAAGATCCATTGCAATTTTTATTTATTTGGCAAATTAACTAAAAAAAACTTATCACAACTTGGTGGGGACCAAGACCTCAATGACGAGATTGTCAATTAAATTTTTCAGGGCTAAGAACATATTAGGTGATTGTAACCACGTGATTCTTTTGTGCTCTTTCAATAGATTTTTGTATGTTTCAAACTTTACAAGGAACATGAATCTGTGTTTTGTTTGTTTCAAATTTTGTAATGAACATAAGTTGGCTTGCTATTGTTGAATCAAATTCGTATTTCCAAACATTGTAATAGTATAGCACATGCTACAGCTAAATTTGTTATTCTTGTTAGCTCAATCGTTTGGAGTTCTTCTGGTCCCTCTACTTTGGTCCAATTGTTTAGTTAATCAGGTATATTACTCTTGTTTTTTATGCGGTTGTTCCGGTGCACTTAATTAAGCACAAACAAAGCACACTCTTACACTAAAACTACCGAAAATGTCAAACTGCATATTTGAATCCGGCACAAACAGGGCTCTTTTATTTGAACGGCCAACTTTATTCCCAAGAAACAACTCCAAAGAAAAAAAGGCAAAAGCCAACAAACACAAGGCAAGAAGGCAAGGCTCCAACCGACAAAGAAAGCAGAGCCAACACCTCTGCACAAAAACGCCCCAAAACGAAAACAACAACAAACCAAAACAAAATACAGGAAATGGAAGCAAAACCTAACACCCAAGCCAACCACTAACAAGTTAGCAAAAATCAGTAATAATCCAAAAGAAAAATTCATTTGATTTGAACAATAATCAATAACAATCCGAAAGAAAAATTTTGGAACATCACCAAAACTCTTAGCCACCTTGTCCAAACATACTTAGCAGAGAAAAGAAAAACAAACCCACATAACTCAAATAGACAAGAAACTGTCATCAACATCTGTTAAAGACTTAAGATAACATTTATATACAAATTTCCAGAGCAAATATATATGACTTCGACCGGCAAAGATGGTACTAGTATATAAACCAGAAGCAAAAAGGTACAGATATTGAGAATGTATTTAAGCATAGATTAGCATCAAAGTATTAAAATAAGAAAATTATCAGTAGAATATTTTATAGCAACAGTCTGCCTAACTTTTTTATTTCATCAAAAATCAATCAAACCACTAAAGCTAACTAATTTAACAAATCAATCAAAAACTAATGAAAATCAATCAATCTATTAAATTAATCAAACCTAACTTTTTTATTTCAAGCAAAAATTCACCCAATAGATCGACGCCTGATCCAAACCCAACAATAATGCAGCAAGAAGAAGTGAACCCAGTGTGTGGTATTTGGAGACGAAACCACAAAAAAGACGAAGAATATTGAGAAGACGAAGAGGAGAACTCGAAGAAGATTGAGAACAACAACGAACAAAAAGACAAGCAAGCTGCACATGATCTTGCAAAATTTGCTCTAGGCTGTTCTGAAGACAATTTCTGGTTGGAAGACTACCCCATGTGTATCAGAGGATCGACCAGGGTAGACTTAGCTCTGCTTTGTTCGGTGTTTCTGTTTGCTTTGTCCAAAAAAAAAAGAACAACGAACAAGAAGACATAAACTTGTCTTTTGTTAAGTTTACGGGTAAAAACGGTATATTATGAATAAAAGCTAAAGGGTGTTAACCCAAGTTAAGTTGGGCAAGCACTTGAATTCCAACAGGAATGATAGTAATGATACTAGCTAACCGGAACTGGTAATAACAAATCTAGTTGTACATAAAGGAAACACGATATGGAAATTTAAGAAAATCCTCAACCAAGAGATCAAATGAGTTATCTTTCTAATTCATGCATAATATAAATTGTCGGAAAGTTCTTAGCAATCAAATCAACAATAGTACCAAAAGTGATATGAAAAAAATAAAAGTAGAGAATTTAGTCGTTTGACATTTATTCAAAATCATCATGAATAATCTAATGATAAAAGCCTATGAGACCAAGAGTCAGAGCTTCCAAGTAATGCTGAATCAACCAATTGTATCTGCGGAACCTTAAGTATTTGTATATCACAGTAACTTTAAATGAGAATTTAAAATTTAGTAAGCATTAAGCAAACCAAAATTTAGTAAGCAATTAGTAAACTTCTATCAAATATAAAGACAGTAACATATATCATATAGTCATATAAATGCCTACTAATGGTGATCAATATAAAAACTGTTATAGAAAATGAGATTCATTTGGCCATCTAAGAGACAACGAGAAATTGATGAAAACTCCTTATAAAGTACAGAGGTAAATAATAAGCATATGACAATTGGTGATTTGAGTAAATGACTACAATCCACTTACATCGTAAAATAAAACATGATAAATCAGTTCAATATTTTGATATATAAAAGGGTACAAATCAATCAAAGCAAAATGAAATCTACAATCAATTTATTAATAAAGGTTGTAGATATGCATTGAAGGGATTTATTTACCTTGATTAGTTGAGTTTTTTTGTTGCAGTAAGTTATTCAATATGTTTCAATCTTTTGGGGTGCGGTTCATCTTCCTCATAGGATTCTTCAAGATTTGGTTCATCTTTCTCCTCACTTTCATCGGATGTTTCAAGATGTAAAATTGCGACCAGACTTGAAGGTTTTTGAAAAATGTCATTTTGAAATGCAAAATATGATGATCTTTCCAATGATGTGCAATTCACTGCTTTTATATGTGTCCTTGCTAGAAGCTGCGGTAACTCTCTAAGCCTCTCGCAATAGCTTATGTCTAGGGTATGTAGTTTAGAGAGATTTATGATGCTTCCAGGAATACTCACAAAATTGTTTCTGTCCAAAACTAATCTTTGCAATGAAGTTAAGTCCCCCAGACTGTCTGGTAATTTTGTAATTCCACAATCACTTAGAATTAGTTGGGACAAATTCTCCAAGCCTAATAAATTAGGAGGCAATAACAAACCTACCCCATCCACATCCTCACATCTTTTCATAGATAAGTATCTAAGACTCTTCAAACATGACGGTACTTCTCCAATAGCAGTTCCTTCAGCCTTGAAATATTCGAGAGACTCTAAAGTTCCAATATCGTCTGGAAGCTTACCAAACTTTGAGCAATTTTTCAGATAGAAAAGGCTAAGAGATTTCCACTTACGAACGCTGCTTGGAAGACTCTTAAGCAATGGACAATTATCGAGACGCAACCACCTTAGTCTGTCCAGATCCTCTGATGATGGGGGGAATTCTTCTATTGGGACATCTTCTAAAGTTAACAATTCAATATTGTTAGGGAGTTCCGGAAGCATCTTGAGTTTTGGGCAAAAGTATATATTAAGCACTGTTAGAGATTTCAAACCCCTCAAATCTGGAATACTCGTTAGGCTTTCGTAGACACTAAGATACAAAGACCGTACCTTATGGAGATGTGTAAAAGATGATTGAATTTCAATCAAACTTGTACAATATTCTAAAAGTATTCTTTCCAAATTGGTTGGGAGTTGCGGAAGCCTCTTGAGTTGTGAGCAATTGTGGAGAAAAAGCACTTTTAGAGATTCCAAACAAGTGCAATCTGGAATACTCTCAAGGCTTTTGCAGTTGTCAAGATACAAAAACTCGAGCTTATTGAGATGTTGAATAGACGATGGAATTTCAGACAAACTTGTATACTTACTCAGCATCAGACTCTCCAGATTTGGGGCTGTTGAGAAGTCTGGGCAACTAATTAGGTAATGGGAACCCCTAAGGTCAATTCTTTTCAAATTATGAAGTGGCTGCAATTATAAATAAATAAATAAATAAAAAATCAACACAATTTAAACTATGAACACACAAATAATATATATAAAAAAATTAAAAAGTGTGTTAACATTAGTAGTAATAAAAAACATAAACCATATCTTCTTTTTTTTTTTTTTTGTTTCATCCGGTCTCAATTATAAATAAAAGGAAATGAAAAATCAAATAAATAAATAGATAAAAGGAAATAAAACAAAAACAATCTATATATGTTATGTAAAAATTAAATAACTTTACACAATGAGATGAGGTTGATCTGGTGGCAAACCACTCACACCTACACCACGAGGTTGTGGGTTCGAATCCCCCCTCCCAAAAAAACCTCGAATTTATGTAATACTTCAAAAAAAAATATATGGAACTTATGCCAATATAATTTTTTTTTTTTTTTTGGAAATACTAAATTTTTTTAATTTTACTATTGAAATTAAAATTAAAATTAAAATTAAAAGATCCGGTGGGAGCTAACTATTATATATATATATATATATAATAAATAAATAACTAGAAAATGACATTAAAAATTTTATAAAAAAAATTTCATGGGCTAGGCCAGGCGCCTTCTAAGCTTCATCGTTGCAAACAACTATAACAATAATAATAATAATAATAATAATAAAATCATAATATAAATATTAAATGTACCTGTACACCGCTGCTCCATAGTTCTTCAATATTGCTATTAGGCATTTCAATGGGTATCCATACCAATGGAGATACTTTAACTCAGTGAAATCATATTCAACAAGGCCTTCCAAAACATGCACTTTATATCCACAATTATTGTGAATATCACTGACATAAAAGTTCAAGAGTCTCAATTTCTCCATCTTTGCAAAAGCACGAGGATTTAATTTTATATCTCTTGCATTTGAGGACATATTCAAAGAGATTGCTTCTATCATTTTAGTTCCCTAATATATATATATATATAGAAGAAGATATAAGTTAGTATCAAATGTATAAAAAAGGCATATTATTAATCCTTTGGAATAACAAATAATTAGATAATAATATTCATATTATATATTCTTTCAAAAGAAAAAAAAAATTTATACTCTTAATACATCAACTAATAATTATTAATCCTTAAAAAAAGACATAGAAATTAGAATTATTAATATCTTGTAAATAACAACTTTTACTTCTTTAAGTGCGCATATTAATATAACTTTTTAACTAAAACATTGTATGCGCATTACAAATAAAAATAAAAATATAGTATGCTGGTCAAACCCACAAAACAATATTTTTTGTTAAATCAAAAACACCCAAGCCCTCCCAAAAAAAAAAAAACACTCAAACCCCACTTTTCTAACTTAGCTTATACCAAAGATTAATATTAGAAAGGGTTCAAAATTTTTTTGTCACTATTTGAGACGCTTTTTGTAAGACAGACACCACATTACTAACTTAAGTTTAAAAGGCACCTATTTAGGTGACCAGACAAAAATACCCTTTTTTTGTCAGTTTATGTTTTTTTTAAACATAGAGAGAAAACCTTTGAGAGAAAACATCCGAGTCTTTTCGTGTCTTTTGACACTAGATTCGAGCCTTTTCGAGCCTTTTCGAGCCTTTTTACATTAGGTTCAAGTATTTTCGAGTCTTTTTACACTAGGTCCGAGCCTTTTTACAATAGATCCGAGCCTTTTCGTGCCTTTTTATGTGTTTTCGAGCCTTTTTACACTAGGTTCGAGCCTTTTTGTGCATTTCCGTGCCTTTTTACACTAGGTTCGAGCCTTTTTACACTTGGTTCGAGCCTTTTTACACTTGGTTCGAGCCTTTTCAGACACTATGTTCGAGCCTTTTCATACACTACCTGAGCCTTTTTATTCACTACCCGTGCCTTTTCATACACTACCCGAGCCTTTTCATTCACTACCCGAGCCTTTTCATTCACTACCCGTGCCTTTTCATTCACTACCCGTCGTGCCTTTTCATACACCCGAGCCTTTTCATATGCCTTTTCATACACTACCCGTGCCTTTTCATTCACTACCCGTGCCTTTTCATACACTACCCGGCCTTTTCATTCACTACCCGTGCCTTTTCATTCACTATTCGAGCCTTTTCATTCACTACCCGAGCCTTTTCATTCACTACCCGAGCCTTTTCATTCACTACCCGAGCCTTTTCATACACTACCCGAGCCTTTTCATTCACTACCCGTGCCTTTTCATTCACTACCCGTGCCTTTTCATACACTACCCGTGCCTTTTCATACACTACCCGAGCCTTTTCATTCACTACCCGTGCCTTTTCATACACTACCCGAGCCTTTTCATTCACTACCCGTGCCTTTTCATTCACTACCCGTGCCTTTTCATACACTACCCGTGCCTTTTCATACACTTTTCACCCGTGTACCCGAGCCTTTTCATTCACTACCCGTGCCTTTTCATACACTACCCGTGCCTTTTCATTCACTACCCGTGCCTTTTCATACCCGTGCCTTTTCATTCACATACCCGTGCCACTACCCGAGCCTTTTCATTCACTACCCGTGCCTTTTCATTCACTACCCGAGCCTTTTCATTCACTATTCGAGCCTTTTCATACACTACCCGAGCCTTTTCATTCACTACCTGTGCCTTTTCATTCTCTACCCGAGCCTTTTCATACACTACTCGAGTAATTCACACAACCAACTTATGGTTTACAAAAGACACGAAGAACAAATAAAAATAAATTCAATGAAGGGTTTTAAATTGAAAATAAAGCTCGACCCCCGAATGCGTCTGCATAGCGCCACAAAATTAACTATCCAATGAAGATGATTTGATAAGGTTATGGTGTTTAACTTCCATTGGAGGTTTGTTATAGAGAAAGGTGAAATAAAAAAGCTCTGAAAACTTTAAAGTAAGAAAGAGAAATGTGTAAAATAAGGGCAATTTTGGTAGTTCACCATAATAGGTGCCTTTTAAACTTAACTTATTAAAGGAGTGACTTTGTCACCACATGAGTTTAAAAAAGTGACATTTTCCACCATTTCCACATATTAGAAATGGTACTTTAATATACTTAATCTCACCGTATATCGAGTCAATACATCATAGATATCTCTGTGATACCACAACCGAGTACTTTTGCTAGGACCATTGGTAGATTCTTGTCGAACAATTTCTTTTCCCATTGCTTGAAGTAAATCATGCATTGTTAGCATATTTCCTGATTTGGTTATCAAAGACTTATCAATGAGATCACTTATTCCAACCTCACTAAAGAAGCCACAAGCATCCATGATCTCTTTTACAATATCAATGTAATACCCCTTAAAGAAACATGCAATATCCAGAAATATACTTCTTTCATTATCGCCGAGTTCATCATAACTTATTTTCAATGCTTCATGAATTTTCTTATCAAAATTATTTTCTAGTTTTTTCAATGCACTCTCCCAAACCTTTTTTGGCCTACCAAAAAGAGCGGAACCCAAAACCTTAAGAGCTAATGGCAAACCTCCAACCTTTTTAACCACATTGTTTGACAGCTCCTTATAATCTACTTTAGGACAGTCTTGTCTAAAGGCATGCTGGCAAAATAGCTTAAGAGCATCATTATGACATAATTCCTCAACTTGGCATATGTGATGCACCCTACAATTTTGGAGTACTTGTTTATCTCTCGACGTTATAATAATTCGACTTTCTGAAGCAAGACAATCAAGATCTCCAATTAATTTTTCTATTTGTGTAAAATCAGTTACATCATCCAAAATAATGAGAAGCTTCTTACGGCCAAGCCTTTTCTCTGTGCACATACCCATATATGCATTTTCATCATTTAATAGTGTGGAGAGAAGACTTTGTCGCAAGGAGTTTAATTCGCCGTGTTTTGAATATTCTCTAACGCCGCCAGCAAAGCCAGAACTTTCAAATTCACAACAGATTCGTTTGGATACAGCTTGCGCAAGAGTTGTCTTGCCTATACCCCCAATTCCCCAATTCCTAAACTGCGAACATCTCCTCTCCTTAACAAGGATTCAATTTGTTTGATCCTTGAATTCATTCCAACTTGATTTTTGTTATAACCTGGGGACATATTCTTCAGCTTCTTCAAAACATCATCAACAATATTGTTTATAAGTACAGACTCTGGCCTAGCAATTACGTGAAAAAACCATTAGTAAGTAGATTTGAATCACAAGTAATCAAGATAATATTGTAAGAGCAATGCTAGACGTTTCAAATTTTTTTCCCAAATTCTGTCCCAAATGATGTGGCACGTGAGGTGTCAACATCACATCAATTACCGTATAATCTCATGATTCATAAGATGTTGACATCTCACGTGCCACATCATTTGGGATAGAATTTGGGGAAAAAAAAATGGGACGTCTAGCATTACTCATATTATAAATATAAAAATTTAGTATTAGTAACCGATCAACCCGCCAAACCGAACCAATTTAAGCGGGTTGGTTTGGTTTTGTTAAAAAATAAATAAATAAATAAATAAAAACGGATTGAGTTGATTTTGAGTAACCCGTCGGTTTGGATTAGTTTGTATTTTATCAAACCGCATAATCCAACCCCAAACCATATGAATTATGTATATATATATATATATATAGGAATTATCATATGCAAAATGCTGAACAAAAAATTTATGCGGAATCACTAATTCTAAAGTGATCTCATTCGAAAAATCCACGGAATTGATAACTGCTCTCTCTCTCTCTCCATATATGTATTATTTCTTCTCGAAGCTATTGCATCCAAGTTATTGGCAAGTACCTAATCCTTTAAAGAATTAACTATTAATTTATACTTATTTTTCAAAGTATTAGCTTTTATATTTCTTATTTTGTTTTTTTTTTTTAATGTTTCTAAAAAGCGCATAGCATAATTGTATGATTATGTTCATTCTTGATTCGGCTCAACCAAACTCTGCAAACGAAATTATAGTAATTGTTCTTATTTTGTAATCTATATGTATAGTAATTGTTTTTATTTTGTAATCTATATGTATTATCAATGGTAACACTTACTGAGGTTTTTTTTTTTTTTTAATGTATTTTGTTCCACACTTAAGTTAAATCTAGTAATTGTTTTCTATAAACATCATCCTACACCGAACTAAACCGATTTTTATTGGTTTGATTTGGTTTGGTTTTACTTTATAATTGGTTTGGATTGTAAAAAACTAACCCAATTAAATAATGGTTGGTTTGGGTATCCTTGCCCAACCCTAAGTAGTAACTAGTAACTACACATAATAGCACATAGAAAGATAAACAAAAAGGATACTAAATTTTATCTGCTTTTCCAATTTAAAAAAAAAAAAATTCAAAATCAAATTAAAATAAAAACGTACTTAATCACACGTGAATCCAGCCCTGAAAGATTGGCAGTTTGCTTGAGAGCATCCTTCCATGTCTGAACTCTCTGAACTTTGTCTAAACGTTGTTCATGCTGAGCAAATGCTTCTGCGTAACTCCCAGTTTGATTCCTCACATCCGATGGATCTATTTCATAGAAAACTGGAATCACAATCTGTTTGTGGTTTTCCCAGCATTCAACGATCTTCACAAGTTCTTCGAGACACCATCCGTAAGATGCATAGTTTTTTGAGAAAATGACAATAGAAATATGAGATTCTTCAATTGTTGAGAGAAGAGAAGGAGATATTTCATCTCCTCTGTTAAGTTTGTCATCAATGAAAGTTTCAATTTGTTTATCGAGCAAAGCTTTACAAAGATGGCTGGTGAAAGTGTTGCGGGTGTCGATGCCTCTGAAACTGAGAAAAACATCGTACTTGATTTGAGGAGTACTAGAAATCAATGCCGTTGAAGGTTGAAGGATGGCGATCAAATGATCAGAGGGTGAATGTTGAGATGTAGAGATAACAGAGATGTTGAGAAGAATATTATTGAATTTATCTGATGAAAACTATGCAGCTTCGAATAAGTTTCCTTGATACTTTTATTATCATTCCAAGAAAGTGGAGAAACGTAGCATCACTGATCTTTGCACGGCATGATTGTGTTTCTTGATTTATTTTCATTTTCCACCGAATTTCTTGCTTTACTTTTGGCACATGCCCCGCCTCAAATTTCCAAAAAAAACAATTATTTAAGTATCTTTAAGTATCTTTAAGTATTTTATGAAGATCAGTGGAGAAGGAAAATAAAGCAAGAAATATCTTTAAGTATTTTATGAAGATCGGTGGAGAAGGAAAATAAAGCAAGAAACACTATCTTTTAAGTCTTTTATGAAGATTGGTGGAGAAGGAAAATAAAGCAAGAAACACAAATAGTGTGAATGGGCCTATCTGGTCCCAACATGGATTCGCCTTGACACACACACACACATATATATATATATATATATATATATATATATATTTTTCTATGAGGATGTCCCGATATAATTATATAACGACTTTGAATGTAAGTCACTCGTTTTACATACTTTGACTTGGTATATATGCACTTGTCAAATCACTTTAATAAATGAGTGGCTCATATTCAATATCCTGATAAAGTTACATAAAGATGCTCTGATAGGAACAGGACCGATATATATATATATAACAAAATAAAAATATTATTATTTTTTGAAAAAAATTCAATATGAATAATACTATTTTGTCCAAATTTAAATAAATAATTTTTATTAATGCCACGTCATTTGGGTACCAAATTTAGACAAAGTAATATTATTGATTCAATAATATTCTTCTCAACATCTCTGTTATCTCCACTTCTCAATATTCACTCTTTGATCATTTCACCTTCCTTTAATGCAATGACGAATCCAGAAATTTTAACGAGATAGGGCACTCGAACAAAATAACTATTATATTAAAAATACCAACAAAAATAAGATCATAATAAATAAAAAATTAATGGTATAATGAAGTTTAGGTAAAATAAAACAGAAAGAATACTTATTCAAAATGAACTAAAGAGTCTTACATTTAAAAAGAAATAAAATAAAGAAACTCAATATTAAAAAATAAATAATAACAAGAAAAATAACATAAACAATAGAAAGTTATAATATTTATGCTTAAAAAATAAATTACAATATAATTTTAAAAATGAAAAAATTTGTTTTGTATTTATAATGAATTGACTTTAAGTTTATACAAAAATAACTAATTAATAAATATTAATAAACATGATTTTGATTTCTTTTCTTATAATTATTGGTAAATTATTGATTCTAAATAAATTAAAACTATAAAATAAATAAAAATACTGAGGATAAAATAAAACGAATCATAATAATATTTAAATGAACTATTTTAACACAACAAATTAAAATTTGAAATTTTAAGGTTAATTGATTGGACGCATTAAGTATGTCAAACTAAAACTATTAGAAATAAGAAAAAATTAAAATAATAATTGAAAATTTACTATAAAATAAAATTGAATTAAGTAATCATAAATTAATAGCAGTTAAAAAGTTGACGATGATGAAAAAGAGAAATTAAATTGTTTTATTGTAGAAAAAGACAAAAATTTAAGAAAGGAATTAGAAAAGAAGGTAAAATAAAAATGACTTTAAAAAAAACTAATAAATTAAAGCAAGTTGTGGGATTTGAACCCTTGCCATCGAAATGTAGAATAAAAATGCACTACCGTGATACTAAGAGCAACTTCAATGAAGAGACCAAAACACCAAATTGGTGTAAAAATGCACTCCAATTAATGCACTAGTTCACATCTCCCAAATAACAAAATTTTGGTGTATCTACGCCTATTGGACCCATAAATTTTTACGAGATAGGGAATTTGCACGGAAAAAAAAATATTTAAAAAATTATTGAAAATTTAAGATCATATTAAAATGAGTTTTTTATATAAAAAATGATAGTATAATGAAGTTTAGATAAAATAAAACAAATAGATTACTTACTTCAGATAAACTAAATAATCTTACATTGAAAAGGAAATAAAAATAAGAAAAACAATATTAAAAAAATAAATAATAACCAAAAAAAAAACAACATAAACAATGGAAAATTATAATCCTTATTCATAAAAAAAAAAATTACAATATAATTTTATAATAAGAAATTATGTTTTGTATTTATAATGAATTTACTTTAAATTTATACAAAAATAATTGATTAATAAATATTACGAGATATATTTTTGAATTTTTATTTTTCTAAATTTGGTAAATTATTGATTCTAAATAAATAAAACAATAAAATAAATAAAAATATTGAAGATAAAATCAAATGAATCATAATAATAGATGGCCTATTTTAATACAGTTAATAAATTTGAGATTTTAAGGTTTATTGATTGTATGTGTTATGACTTATAGCATCTCTAATGGTATTCTCAAAAGTATAAGTGTAATCAAAATTTGATTATTTATCTCAAAAACACTGTCTAATAGATTCTCTAATGTCTCTGGCTGGTGGAATTAAGTTTTGTCATACTGACAAGATGACTAATAGAGTGGCACATGGTCTTGCCAAGTATGCTCTTGTGAGCCCTAAAGACACCTACTGGATGGAAGATGTTCCCAACTGTGTTGAAGAGTTAATGAAGGCAGACTCGCTTGGTTTTGGGGCTGTTTAGTTATTATGGCCCTTTTGTGTTGGTGTTTGTTTTGTTTTTCTATGTTGTGTTCTTTCTCTGCTGGGTTTAGAGGTGGCCATGGTTTCGGTTAAACCGACGGTTTTGCCCGCGGTTTAACCGAAACCGTACTTCCAAAAACCGCCCCAAAACCGAAACCGAAACCGGCGGTTTCAAAACCGGTCGGAAACCGGTTGAACCGGTTACGGTTTCGGTTTGGGTACTTCCAAAAACCACCAAAAACCGACGGTTAAACCGCCGGTTTTTTTATAAAAAAATAAATTTAAAAAAATGGACTAATCAGAAGCTGACACGTGGCATTTTTTTTGAATTTTTTTTTGAAAAACCGAAACCGAACCCAAAACCGTCGGTTTTTAAACCGAAACCGAAACCGAAACCGTAAAACCGCCGGTTAGAAACCGTGTACCAAACCGGTTTTCCGGTTACGGTTTCGGTTTTGGGTGGCCAAGGAACCGAAACCGCCGGTTTCAAACCGAAACCGAACCGTGGCCACCTCTAGCTGGGTTTGCCCAGCCTACTTTGTTTAATAAAATAAAAAAAATAAAAAATTAGCAATAGCTTTAATCAATAATCAAATTGACTATTCAGTAATCAAATTTGAAGATTGACTTTCAATCATCAAATACAAACTTAATCTCAAATAATTGTTGTTGTAATTTTATTATTTCTCTCTCATGTGTGCCTTTTTTTTTTCTTTTTCTTTTTTTCTTTGATCACCTATGTATCTCATCATTGTTTCGACCCCAAAAATTTCAATAAGATAAAATTCATCTCTTCATTACGAATAGATCAATACCAATATCATATACATTCTCTTGTCTTTTATAGTTTTTTTTTTTACCTTGTTTGACAATGATAAACTGAAAGCAATTTTTATTATGATTCTGTACGATTGTAGACTACACAATCATCAATTTTAGCAATCCCTAAAAATAATCCTCAAATGCTGATGTAGCAACTTTTGAGGATCCAAATTTACTTATACCATCAGAGATGCTTTTAGACCATCTCCAATGTATATGTCAATGCCAAATTTGGCACAAAAAATTGTAAAATGCTATATTTAGCACATCATTGTAGCATTGTACTCCAATGCTTAACTCTATTTAAAATGTTATTTTTAATTTTTTATTATTTAAAATTATAAAAGTCAACAAATATAATTAATGCATTCAATTTATATAATATTTTTTATTATTTAAAATTATAAAAGTTAACAATTAATACATACAATACAATTATAAAACGGTATTTTTATAATTAAAAAATCAACATTTATTGCTGTGTCAAATTTGACATAATGGCACAAAGTATAGAATATGTTAAATTTGGCACAACATTTGACACTATTAGAGTATGATTTTTTTTTTTTTACTTTTGTTAAATTATAGTTTTGACACACTAAAATAGCATTTCATTAGAGATACTCTTAGTTATGTTAAACTAGAACCGTTATTTCTAGGAAAAGAAATAAGGTAAACCTGTCAAGCTTTTTAGGGCAGTGAGGCCCCAGATGTACAAAAATCTAATTTCTTTAATTCTCCAATTATTATGATAATTGCAAATAGCTTTGCAATTGAACAACTTAATTTCTACTTTGAAACACCAGAAAGCTGTAAGAGTTTTATGATTGTCCTTTACACAGAGCATCAACAAATGCGTGCGTGTTTGAAAAAACTCTCTAAAATGAAACAAAACCAAAACGAACTAGAGGATTGAAACCGGATGAAACCCGTAACGTAAGCATAACACCGACACAGCAATCTAAGATCACGCCAGATCTACGAGGCCATCCTCGGAGCTGATGAGGAAACTCTTCAGCAGTAACTAATTGAGCAACACGCACACCTATCTTTTTGTCTACACTTTTCGGACCTGAATATTGTGAGTTGATTGGAATCGCCAGATGGGCTGTCTGCCACTCTGAACTAGTACTACCTCTCCTCCTTCCTTTACCATTCCTTGCTTCTGCATATGAAAATAATATCCACCAAGAATGTAATGACACAAATATGAAAGACATATGCAAAGCAATCGTCATCTTTTATACGATCATAATGCAAAGCAATCGTCATCTTTTTTATTTTTATTTTTCCAAATAAGTCTCTTGAGTGTTTACTAGCTAACTCAAAAGGATTTAAGCAGACCAAGAAAAGTTACCTGCAGTAAACCTAAGGCATTCTCAAAGGTTTCTTCAGCATCGTCAGAGAATTGCATGTATATGGGGCATACTCCTTGGTACAAAGACAGTCTCTGTTGTATCGTTTTACTGCACAGCCATCAAGGTCATGTAATTAGAACAAAATTTTCAAATTTATGAACGTGATCTAACGTGGACCGCATCTAAGATCATGTCTGCTTGTTGAAAATTCTTTCAACACAAGACAACAGCAATATATTCTCAAGAAGTAACTAATCTATTCAGTGTTTGAGTTTTTAATATTGATAATAATTTGGTATAGTCAGTAGCTATTCAGTCAGTGATACACTTTTCTTAAAAATTGAACAGATTATGTCGCCATATTCCCCCAGAAATGAAGAACAAGAATCAGTCTATGCCAAAAGCATGATAAGGTCCAGCACTACTAAAAAAATACAAAACTCACTCGTTTGTGAAGGCAAATATGGTGCCAGATGGCCGATAATGGCTTAGTAATATAGCCATAAAACCGGTTTTAGTGAAGACAACAATCGAGGTTCCAAGCGTGTTCGACATCATGGTTGCGTGGTATGCAAACATCTCACTCATGTGGTTCTACAGAAAACAAGAAATCTCCATTAAAATGGAAGGGACAAATATATAGGACGGCACAATACAGTATCTAATGCAGCGTAAAAGATATACAAAGTTATAAGTCAGGTAACCTTGAAGGCTTGACCAAGATTAGGAGGCATCGTACCACCAGGTATGGTTGCTTTAGTCCGTAATGAGACTCTGTGCATAACTTTCACTGCTTTCGATGGAAACCTGAACATAAGCAAAAACACTTTATTAACCTGTCAAAAAGCATAAAAATTGTTTGCATCCAGAGCATCCATATCATTAAAGACCAACTATTACTTTTAGTCATGCAACTAGTCACTCTAGTCTTACATTCTTCACTATCAGTGAAGCCAAATTTTGATATGCAAACGTTTGCCGTAAAATAGGAAGCCGAGGTTCAATATTTTAATGTGAAGCCAATCAATATTTACAAATGGTATTTCTGGGACATTAGATCTTATTGAAACCAGGAGAGGAAAAACGTGACAGCATTTTGGTCCCAGCCCTCAGTTCAACAGGGATGATGTTCACTAACAGTTTCTCCGGTCAAAAGAAAAGAACAAAAACTTACTTCCCAGGAGCAGTCTCTCCGGAAAGCATGACAGCATCAGCACCCTCTCGAACAGCAATGGCAATATCAGATACCTCTGCTCTGGTTGGAGTTGGATGAACAATCATGCTTTCCAACATATTGGTTGCCACAATAACAGCTTTCCCCATGCTACGGCATATCCTGATTATCTCCTCCTAGGCTCCTACAATTTGTCATAGTTTTTGTATTAGAATTTAGAAAAAATAAATAATATCAGACCCAGGTATATAATGCCTTTGAAAGATCATGTCAACCTTCATAACACTCTTATTTAGATAGGAATACTATCTGCAGAAGTGGAACTTCCTCGATAGGAAGTTCTGCACCAAGATCTCCTCTTGCAACCAAGACGAGCGTGTATTAGTTCCAGCATACAGCACAAAATTACTAAAGATACAATGAACTTGGTACCCACTTCTATCCTAAAACCTTTTGGGCGCAGATAAGATTTTCATCTTGGCTGAACATGGGTGAATTCTAATAAAATTCTAATAATCCAGGACAATTGAATTCAACATCTATGTTAATCCATCAAATATAGAAAAAATGCAAAGCAAAGATTCAAGCGATTACCCCATCAGATGCTGTGATGATTGAGTGTAAATTTGGTATAGAGTCTGCACTTTCAATCTTAACAATAGCATGTATATCTGCATTGCAGCCTGCAGTATCACAGGGAAAAAAAGGTTATATATATGGTAAATCTATGCCACAAAATAATAACTTTTTTTTTTTGAAAGAAACAAAATAGAACATATTCGTATTTCTTTACTAACTTAAAATATAAAAAAACAAAGATTCCTTTTCCCTCTAACATTTAAAAAGACGGTCAAGTTTCAAAAAGTGAAGGAAGGCAGCGTTGCACTTTCCCTACATTTAGATGCCTCCTAGACTTGAGCTCTCCTCCATCAACAACTTCACATTTCACAGGATCTTCTGTCTTTGATTTCAACAAAAACGACATCATACCACCTGAATAATAAATCTAAGTCAGTCAAGCATATAGACCATAACAAGAAATTCCTTAGTGATGTGACAGTTAGGTGTCTACACAATCTCAACAAAAGTTTCAAGAACATTTAAAATTTTATTTAATGATGCATAAGCCAAAAGACCTTATGCGAATTAGTCTGGGAAAGAAACACAACAGGCAAAACAGAGGCCAACCCCCAGGAACAAAAAACAACAAAACAGACCCCAAAGGGATAGAAAATATCAGAAAACAAAATACAAGCGAATTAGTCTTCCCACTGAAGGATGTCTCCCTGCGAGCTCGGACCCATTTTAGGTAAATTATCAGCAAAGGAGTTGTACATCAGAGAGTCGTAAACAACCTCTAAGCTGCCAACGCTTTCATGATGCACCGAATATCAACCAATGTTGGATGAGTTAGTCCATGTTTCTCCTTTATTGAGCGGAAATACTCGAGACCTTTATCAACCAATCCAGCATGAGTACAGGCTGAAAGGACTCCAATGAAGACAATATGATTAGGCTGAGTACCTGATTTTAGTAACAAATCAAAGTACTCTAAAGTCTTATCAGACAGACCGTTTCGAGCATATCCAGTAATCAATGCAGTCCATGAAACTATATCTGGTGTAGGTATCCCATCAAACACCCTCTTCGCATTTTCAACATTCCCACACTTGGAATACATATGAACAAGTGCACTGGCCGCGAAACTATAAGGGTCAAATCCAATCCTTGTCATGTATGCATGAACTTGTTGAAGCATGGTCAACACCTGCATTTAGAACGCCAGCAAAAGTAAACTCATTCGGCTTAATCCCTGACTTCATCAACTTCGAAAACAACACGAACCCCTCTTTCTCCCTTCTTCGAAATATCTACCAATCGTTGCTGTCCATGAAACTACATCTCTATCCACCATTTTATCAAAAATGCGCCTAGCTTCATTTATGTTCCCACATTTTCCATACATATCAGATAAAGCACTCTAAACTACCTCATCTGAATCCAATACAGTTCGGGTTATACAACCATGAATCTCTTTTCCTAATCGTAAACACTGAATGGCTGACAAAGCAGCCAGAGCACTAGACACCGTGAACTTATTTGATATCGGTTTTTCACTAATTTGCTTACTTCTATACAATTCTAAAGCCTCTAAAGGCTTTTCATAACGTACATAGCCCGAGATCATCGTGGTCCAAGAAAAATTATCCCTGTCACGCATTTCATCAAACAGTTTTCTTGCCTGTTCAAGAAACCCAACTTTTGTAAACCCAGAAATCATAGTGTTATAAGAACACAAATCTTTTTCATTCATTACATCAAACAGTTTCTGGGCATCACTCAAACACTCACATTTCGCATACATATCAAGCAAACGATTAAGATATGACAACCCCAGGTTTGAATCCTGATGATTTCATGTGCGCATGGACTCTTCTGCACTCTTCTGAGTGCATGATTTTGGCGGCAAAATTGGACGAGATTTGAGTAGACTAAAGCAGAGGGTTGCTTGATTTGATAAAGTAACTGAATTGCTTCTTTGAATGTGTTTTCATTGCATAAGCGAGTTATGAGACCGCCGTCGTTTGTGTTTGATTTGAAAAAAGTTTTCCGGAGAAGAGGTTGATGAGGATTGGTTTGATAAGAATAAGAAAAGATATTTATTCTGTTGTGTTGAAACAAACAACGACTTGAACTTCTGAGATTGCAAGTTTCATGGTATCAATCAAACTAAGTGCTAACTGATTGTTCTTGACTTTTGTCCAAATGTCTTGTTGTATGCATCTTGTCTTGTCTTGACTCTCAAGGAAAAGTACGGGCTTTAAGCAATCTGGTCAGCTCTTGTAGGAATTGGGCAAACATGGGAAAGTCTGAGGAAATCAATATGTGCAGAGTATAGTGATTCCTTGAATGAAATCACAGCAACGAGGCTTGGGAAAGTCAAGCAGCCGTCCTTGTTTTGAAGTGGATCTTCCTGATGCTGAAATTGGCAAGGTGCGCTTGAGATTTGCGCTGGAACCGAGTGGTTATCTTCACATTGGGCATTCGAAAGCAGCACTATTAAACCAGTATTTTGCTCAGCGCTACCGAGGTCAACTTATTGTGCGTTTTGATGATACAAATCCTGCTAAAGAAAGCAATTAATTTGTGGACAATATTCTGAAAGATATTGAGACTTTGGGTATCAAATATGAAGCAGTTACGTATACTTCAGATTATTTTCCAGATCTTATGGAAATGGCCGAGACTCTGATTCGCCGGGGCAAGGCCTATGTTGATGATACACCACGTGAGCAAATGAAGAGAGAAAGAATGGTTGGGATTGAATCAAAATGTAGGAATAACAGTGTAGAGGAAAATATGAAATTGTGGAAGGAAATGTTGGTGGGATCTGAGAGGGGTTTACAATGCTGTCTTCGTGGAAAGTTAGACATGAAAGATCCAAACAAATCTCTTCGAGATCCAGTCTATTACCGTTGTAATCCACTTCCCCACCACAGAATTGGATCCAAGTACAAGATATATCCAACCTATGATTTTGCCTGTCCTTTTGTTGATGCTAGACAAGGAATATCACATGCACTTCGATCTAGTGAGTACCATGATCGCAATGCTCAATATTATAGGATTCAAGAGGATTTGGGAATGAGAAAGGTTCATATTTATGAATTTAGCCGGTTGAATATGGTTTATACTCTTCTCAGCAAGCGCAATCTTCTCTGGTTTGTTCAAAATGGAAAGATTGATGGATGGGATGATCCCCGTTTTCCAACTATCCAAGGAATTGTGCGTAGGGGTCTAAAAGTCGA
The DNA here is from genome assembly GCA_035582765.1 of Acer negundo. Taxonomy (NCBI): domain Eukaryota; kingdom Viridiplantae; phylum Streptophyta; class Magnoliopsida; order Sapindales; family Sapindaceae; genus Acer; species Acer negundo. Next base: position 2,769,442 of record CM069241.1, read on the forward strand.
GGCATTGATACAGTTCATTCTTGAATAGGGTGCTTCGAAAAATCTCAATCTTATGGAATGGGACAAACTTTGGACTATTAATAAGAAGATTATTGATTCTGTGTGTCCTAGACACACTACTGTCATTGAAGACCGACGTGTGTTGTTGACTCTCACTAACGGTCCTGATGAACCATTTGTCCGTATCATGCCAAGGCATAAGAAATATGAAGGTGCAGGCAAAAAAGAAACAACATTCACAAAAAGAATATGGTTAGACCATGAGGATGCCAAGTCCGTCTCGGTAGATGAGGAAGTGACCTTAAAGGATTGGGGGAATGCTATTGTGAAGGAAATTAGTAAGGACCGGATGGAAATGTGACACAATTAACAGGGGTTTTGCACCTTGAAGGATCCGTGAAGTCCACAAAGTTGAAGCTCACCTGACTGCCCAAAACAAGTGAATTAGTTAACCTCACATTGGTGGGATTTGACTATTTAATCACAAAAAAGAAGCTGGAAGAAGGAGATAACTTCATCAATGTGCTTAAGCCATGTACAAGATTTGAGTCTGCTGCACTTGGAGATTCTAACATGCGAAATCTGAAGCCCGGAGAGGGTTTGCAATTAGAGAGGAAAGGTTACTTCATTTGTGATGTTCCGTTTACTACACTTTCGAAGCCCATAGTTCTGTTTGCAATTCCGGATGGGAGGTAGCAACCAGTCTTGAAGTAAAGACGATTGAGCTGAGACTGGGATGTTTCCCATTCTCCTTTTATCTCTTATCATTTATTTCGGTACACATGTTTATAGACATTTTAAACTTAAGTCAATTGATTTACTTTTCTCTTATACATTGTGGAGTGAAGTTTTGTTTTTTCCACTTCAAAAAAAAAAAAAAAAAAAAAAAAAAAAAAAAATCTTCTCTATCTTCTTCTATTTTCATATTATATTGTCATGTAGCAGTTATAATATTATTTTATATTAATTTCAGAAAGAGTGTTGTATGATCTTTTCGGTAAATCATATACCTTATGAAAAAGTTGTTAAATAACTAAATCGTCAATGACATTGGAATTATGAACACCTCAATAGAATTCAGAGTACAAAGTTTAGTGTTCAAGATTTTTAAAAACTTTCTAATTAGAGAAAATCATTTCTTCTGTCATTCAACATCATCAACAAGTTCAAGAAATTCGTCATAAACATCTTCTTGAGTTAAGAAGAAGGTGACTTTGAAGGAAATGACTGGTGGGTAGTTATGTTGAATATCAAAACTTGAGGGCTCAACTCTCATTTTCAAGATATATGGAGCTTTCACTACAGCTTCGTACATTGAGTTAGTGTTTGTCCCACATTTGTCGCCTTTCTGGTCCCTGTTACCTTCTTCCTGATATTTGGGTTGAGCTTGAGTCCTCCATGGTGGTGGTTGTTTTCCAGGCAAATGACTCATGTCCTGGTTAAATTGCTAATGTATGCATTGTTGTAACCCATGGAGCAGAGTATTTGAACATAGTCTTCTGTGCTGATTGTTTGCCTTGTTTATATTGACTTGCTCACCACCCATGTCGAACAGGTCTGCTTCTTTGTGAGTAAGAGTGTAGGAGTAGGACCCTCCTCAAATACGTTCATTCCGTCTGTTTCGATATGGGAAGCTGTGTTATGAATGGCCATGCTCGTACAAATTCAAATGCAGAACAAATAAATACTAATACAGTTGCAGAGTGCATATGACTACGTGAGCCACTCAAATATTGAGCACCAGAAAAGCAACAAAGAAAATTGAGTTTGACTCACTAGAAGTGACCAGAGCTGATCTTATGTCATCAGGAGACCAGTCTTGATGAGCAAGATTTGATGAGAGCTGCTATTCTTGCAACTAGGGGACAAGCTGTAGAAGCTCCTGATAACAATGCATATCCAAAAATGCTGGGGAAATCCGAGCTTTGCAATTGGAGAACTGCACACAGAAGTGAAAAAAATCAAATTGTTTCGGTTCAATGAAAATAAGAGTTTCTGTGTTTTTCACTCCTCACTCTATTCACATATCTTCTACCTTGCTTTACTGATGTAAGAAAGAATTTGTGTCCTCCTTTGTTACAAGGAATAAGAACACACGGGTCAAGCCAGTTATCACCGGACTGCGCAAATATGAGTCCAACCCCTCCTGCTTGCATCACAGATACAGCTGCAGTACCTATTTTCTGTGTTTTTTATTTTGCGAAGCATAATATTAGTATGATTTTCCCTGCTGCTAATATTGCATAAAGACTTCCCAACCGATGATCCTGGCTGAAACAAGTTAGGGAATATCAATTTATGCATTGATTCAGATCAAGAGAGAGGGAGGAAGAATGAGTTCTTACACAGAACCATCTGCATTGTCGTCAGCTATGCGTTCAGAGTACATGAGGCCGGTGAATCCACGGGTTTCTTTTACAGTGTCAATAATAGATAAGTCCTGCAAGAAAAAAAAAATTGCTTTAAACCTTAGTGATTAGGTTATTTTCCAGATTTGACTCCAAGAATTGTTTACTTTGCCTAAAGAGTCTGTTTATTTCCAAGTGTAATGGCTGTTGGGAAGGCTCTGTCAATTGCAGTGGTTCCAACAGTAATGAGCATCATTTCCTGGTGAAGAAATAAGAACATGCTGATCATTGTAGGAGAATAAAGAACATATTTGAATTGAGGGGTGTAGACAGCTTTGGTGCATTGTTTTTCAACATAATCCAGGAGTCCCCTTGTTTGATCAATAACCCCAGGCAAACCTTTTGGAGGTGGCCTGGAAAAGGAGAAGAAGTTAATTAGTATTTAGTAGAGCACATCCTATCAAGTATCAAAAGTGAAAATATATATCTCATCTGATGGATGACATACAGGTGGGGTACCAAGAGTCAATAACAAAGAGATCTCCGAGAAACCAAATTCTTCCATATAGACTGCACGCAAGCCATCCTCCAGCCGAGTGTCCAATCAAGGATACTCTTCCTCCTAACCAAACCATGACAAGCATATAAAGGATAGGAGATCATTTCTACACAACATAGAAATGGCATAAAAAGAACCTATCGCGACTGAATCATGCTGATCATTGTAGGAGAATAAAGGTATATCATAACCAACAGACATTGATGTAACATCTACTACATCGTTTATAGCTTTGTCAAACAATCCTCGACTGCTCTGCCTACTTAAGTGAAATCATCTCCAATGTAGTAATCTATATTGCAGGAAGTCTGGGTTTGAATCTAGCATAAACACAAGATAATTTTCTAGAGGCAAGCCAAAAAGCTAATGACTACAATGCTAATGAGAAAAAATAAAAAATAAAGTATCAATGGATTATCGGTTAGATGTACTACGGGCAAGCACTTGAATTCTAACAGGAATGATAGTAATGATACTAGTTGTACATAAAGGAAACACGATATGGAATTTTAAGAAACTTATACTTTCACATCCTCAACCAAAAGATCAAATGAGTGATCTTTCTAATTCGTGTATAATATAAATTGTGGAAAAGTTCTTAGCAATCAAATCAACAATAGAACCAAAAGTGATATGAAAGAAATAAAAGTAGAGAATTTAGTCTTTTAACATTTATTCAAAATCATCAAGAATAATCTAATGATAAAAGCCTATGAGACCAAGAGTGAGAGCTTCCACGTAATGCTGAATCCCAGCAGAACCATAAGTACCTATATATCACAGTAACTTTAAATGAGAATTCAAAATTTAGTAAGCATTAAGCACACCAAAATTTAGTAAGCAATTAGCAAACCAGGTAGCTTAACAACAAACTTATATCAAATATAAAGACAACAACATATATCATATAGTCATATAAATGCCTACTAATGGTGATAAATATAAAAACTGTTATACAAAATAAGATTTTCATTTGGCCATCTACGAGACAATGAGAAATTGATGAAAACTCCTTATAAAGTACAATGGTAAATAATAAGCATTTGACAATCGGTGATTTTGAGTAATTGGCTACAATCCACTTACATTGTAAAATAAAACATGATAAATTAGTTCCATATTTTTTGACATATAAAAGTTTACAAATCAATCCAAGCAAAATGAAATCTACAATCAATTTATTAATAAAGGTTGTAGATATGCATAGAAGCGATTTATTTACCTTGATTAGTTGAGTTTTTCTGTTGGAGTACATTATTCAATATGTTTCAATCTCTTGGGGTGCGGTTCATCTTCCTCATAGGATTCTACAAGATTTGATTCATCCTTCTCATTAGATTCTTCAAGATTTGACATCAAATGGACTCCACACATTTCCACCTTGCAATGTTCTTTATCATCCGTCGAATGGAATGAACAACTGGCATTCTCCACATTGAATTGGAAAGACAACTCATTGTCACCAAATTCACGGAAAAAGTAGTAACCAAATCCAATGATCACGTGGTTTGACTTCATGTAGTCAGGTCCACAATAAGGCATCTCTAACAAAAGATGAGGCTTTCCACAATACTGACGGTAGCCGAACAAGTTACTCTCAGCACATCGGTTCCCATCTTTAGATTTGACATTGCAATCATAAGTGAGTCGGAGAAATTCTGGATGATTACATTGACGGTCTAGATTAGGAATTGCCAAAACAACGCACAAAGAAAAACATAGATAGTTACAGTTGAGCCAAAGTGGTGGCAGTTTCACGTCAATAAAAGATCCCTTGCTTTGATAGTGGAACCACTCTGGAATCTTACTTTCCGGGTAAATTATAGAAGCAGGTAGCAATACACTTTCAGAAGCATCAACCTATATTATGAAAATAATTAGTTAACAACATCCCTGATATACCATCAAATTATACCAAAGAAAAAAAAAAACGTAAGTATCATCATATAAAAAAATGGAGGGAGTGAAACAAACCTGCTTATAAGATGTTTTCGGTAGAGTATCTTTCTTAACTAAAGCTACTTGACCTTGTATTTTCAGCTGTGTATCTTTCACAACATCGTTGAGTGCGTCTGGATCCAAATTGTAACAATTGATGAAATTTGCGACCCAACATGAAGGTTTTTCAACAATGTCATTCTGAAATGCAAAATATGATGATCTTTCCAATGATGTGCAATTCACTGCGATTATATGTGTCCGTGTTGGAAGCTGCGGTAACTCTCTAAGCCTCTCGCAATAGCTGATGTCTAGGGTTTCTAGTTTGAAGAGATTTATGATGCTTCCAGGAATACTCCCAAAATTGTTTCTGTCCAAAACTAATCTTTCCAGTGAAGTTAAGTCCCCAAGACTGTCTGGTAATTTTGTAATTCCACAATCACTTAGATTTAGACTGAACAAATTCTCCAAGCCTAATAAATTAGGAGGCAATAACAAACCTACCCCATTCACACCCTCAAATCTAGAAATAGATAAGGATCTAAGACTCTTCAAACATGGTACTTCTCCAATAGCAGTTCCTGCAGCCGTGAAATATTCTAGAGACTCTAAAGTTCCTATATCGTCTGGAAGCTTATCAATCTTTGAGCAATTTCTCAGATCGAAATTGCGAAGAGATTTCCACTTACGGACACTGCTTGGAAGACTCTTAAGCATTGAACAATTATGGAGACGCAACGAACTTAGTCTGTCCAGATCCTCCGATGATGGGGGGAATTCTTCTATTGGGACATCTGCTAAAGTTAACGCTTCAACATTGTTAGGGAGTTCTGGAAGCATCTTGAGTTTTGAGCATTGGTAGATTATAAGCTTTGTTAGAGATTTCAAACCCCTCAAATCTGGAATACTCATGAGGCTTTCGTAGCCACTAAGTTTCAATGACCGTACCTTATGGAGACGTGTAAAAGATGATTGAATTTCAACCAAACTTGTGCAAAAATCTAAACCTATTTTTTCCAAATTGTTTGGGAGTTGTGGAAGCCTCTTGAGTTTTGAGCAATTGTCGAGAAAAAGCTCTTTTAGAGATTCAAAACAGGTGCAATCTGGAATACTCTCAAGGCTTTCACAGTCTTTAAGATACAAAGACTCCAGCATAATGAGATGTTGAATAGATGATGGAATTTCAGACAAACTTGTACACTTACTCAGCATCAAACTCTCCAGATTTGGGGTCCGTGAGAGGTCTGGGCAACTAATTAGGTGCTGGGACCCCCTAAGGTCAATTCTTTTTAAATTATGAAGTGGCTGCAAGTATAAATAAATAAATAAAAATTAACACAATTTACCACCTTGATGTTACAAACTAACATGGACGAAACTAGCATTTTAATCTTGGGGACTAAAACTTAAACTAATTTCAAACGATGAACACATAAATAATATATATAAAAAAAAAAAAAAAATTAAAAAGTATACTAACATTAGTAATAATAAAAAAAAATAAACCATATCTTTTTTTTTTTTTTTTGGTTTCATCTAGTCTCTATTATAAATAAAAGGAGTTGTTATTCTCTCCCACTAGGTTGTCTTTGACTTTCTCTGAGAGTCTTAGAAACTTATTGGTGCAAGTAGTCTGTTGATCCATTGGGATCGCTGTTTTTTTTTTTTTTTTCACTCTTTTGGAGTGCTGTTTGGCTATTTGTGGGTGAGATTGGCAATGATGAACGTTGAGGAAGTGGCTAAGTTGTATGTGGCATTGACGCTAAAGAAGAGAGACGGCCCGCTGCAACCTTTGCAGGTGGATCTGAAAGCTGATGGAGAAAAGCGTTTGGCTTGCGGTTTGGTCGGAAAACTACTGTCTAATAAATAAGTGAATAGGGATGCCTCTATCTCTGTTCTTCCAAAGATCTGGAAGTTTGTAGAGGATTTTAGAATTGAGATGGTTTCTAGCAATACCTTCTCCTTCCCTTTTAAGAATGCGAATGACCGGCGGCAAGTTTTTCTTGGAGGACCTTGGAGCTTTGATAAGGCATTACTTGTAATGGAAGCACCAGTGGGTAAGGGTGATGTGCAGAACATGAGTTTTAATGAAGTGGCTTTTTGGGTACAAATTCACAATGTGTCATTGCTGTGTATAACAATCGATATCATGAGGTTTTTGGAGGGCATGATTGGGAAGGTGAAGGAAGTAGATGAAAAAAAAATCTGGTGATTGTGTTGGGAAATATATTCGTGTTCGAGTGGTCGTGAATGTTGATGAGCTACTCCGACAGATACTAAGGGTTGATGTGATGAGGGCTGGTAAAAAGAAAATAATGCTGCTACGATATGAGCGTTTACCGGAGCAGCTATGGGCGGATTGACCATGTAGTTCGTGAATGTGAGATGGAACAGGAGGAAATTGAGGATTATAATCTGCTATATGGCCCATGGTTGCGGGCTACTAGCCCCATTAAGACGAGCAACTTACGGTAGATAAGGGATAGCCATAGAGACGGCGAGGGAAGTAGTGGAGGGGCTCGTAGTGGGCGGCATCAATCTGAAACAAGAGAGGTGGTTGGGCTCTACGTTTGGGAAATAGTCCGACGAAGACGGTGATAGTGGGGGCTGGGGTGAAAGCTGTGGGGGTAGAAAAATTACATAAGAGATTTTGAACGAATCTCGAGACTTGGGGATGGGAGCCGAGATTATGGGAGAGGCAACAACACTCTCGAAAGGAAAAGATTTGGTTTGCGATTTTGTCAATGAAAAATTAGGCCAAAAAGATTCGGTTGCACCGAACAAGATGGAGGCAGCTAAGAATCATGGTGAGAGTCAACCAATCATTGATGACATACTCATGCATGGAAAGGAGACTAGTCCTATGACAATTTTACCAACTAGGAAAGAGACAATGCTTGGTTCAGGTGGGTCTAGAGAGGTGGGAGGCATTCAGCTTCTATCTAGTGGACTAATAAGGGGTTAGGCCCAGACATGTATATGGAGGTGGATTTCGAATTTTGGAAGCATAACTCTTTAGGTCAGGAGTCTAATTAATCATATGGGAATGTGATGAGTGGGCTTAAGGATAGTAAGCAGTGTGGGCCGAAAGCTGGTAAGTGGAAGAGATGGGGTTAAAATCGGTTCTAGTATTGAAATTGAGACACATCTGGGTAAACGAATTGCAGTGGATGAGTGTTATAGGACAGACAAGAAAACAAGAGTTGAGACGGTTTTTATTGATGACAGTGCTACTTTAGATGATATACCGGTGGGTGGTCTCTACTGACCTGCCGAAACCAATGAAAACCTTATTTTGGAACGCTCAGGGAATGGGTAGTACTCAGGCGTTCCAAGTTTTGCTTAGTATCAAGCAGGCGTATAATCCAAAGATTATATTTTTGATGGAAACTAGAGCTAATCATGTGTTAATGGAAAACATTTAGGTTAAATTAGGTTTCGTTGGTAAGTTAGTGGTGGACTAATTTGGTCGAAGCAGAGGTTTATGTCTCTTATGGTTAGATGTAGTTGACATTAGTTTGTTGTCTTTTTCTAGATTTCAAATAGTATTTGGAGATTAACCGGGTTCTATGGGCATCCGGAGGCAGCTCAACGCCATCACGTTTGGTCCCTTCTCTGTCATTTACACGGGATGTCTGATCTTCCGTGGGTTTACATCGGCAATTTTAACGAAATTCTAGAGGATTCCCCGAGTAACTTGGTGGTCTTCTGCGATCTAAGGTCCCCCTTGAAAACTTTAGGTTTGCACTTGATGATTGTGATCTTCAAGATCTTGGTTTTTTGTGTCCACCTTTTACGTGGTGTAATAAATGTGAGGGGTCTGAGATGATTCAAGAAAGACTTGACTGTTGTGTTTGTTTGTTTCAATGGAAAATTTTATTTGGTGATTCTTTAGTGAGTCACCTGGAACTATAGAAGTCTGATCATAGACCAATCCTCCTTGATACTTCTCCTATTCAGTCGTCTATTATCAGGTCTATTAGGGGTCTACGTCGTTTCCATTTCGAAGATTGTTGGACTAATTTAGATGGCTGTAATGAGCTTATTAAGGCTTCTTGGAACTGCAGGTGTGATTAGCGCACTCTGCAGGGCCTGGTGTCAGACATTCATGACTGTACGGATCAGATGAGTAGATGGAATGTGAGAAATCGGAGAGTTTGCGAAAGGGTATTTTGTCTAAATAGAATGATCTTCGTTTCATGACAAATTCAGTGGGTGTGGGCTCTTGGAAGGAGGTTCGTCAAATCGGAAAAGTGCTAGATGTTTTCCTTGATAAAGAGGAAACTTATTAGAAGTAGAGATCTCGTGAAACATGGTTGAAGGATGGAGACAAAAATTCTAGGTACTTTCATTGGAAGGCGTCGTCGAGACGTGCAAGAAATATGATAAGAGGTTTATTTGATGACTCAGATGATAGCATGCTTTTTTCTAGGGCCTCGGAGACGGATTGTCATGTCATCAGACAGATTCTTGATTGCTACTCTAGTGCCTCAGGTTAGGTTGTTAACTTCTAAAAGTTTACTATATGAGTCAGTAGTAGAGTTCATCCTTTCCAAGCGGGTCATATGGCTAGTATTTTGGGTGTGCTGATCGAGCCATTTCAATACCGTATTTTAGCCCCATTTCCTATTTCCTTTGGTCGATTCTTGGGTAAAAAAACATGTATTTGATGGCTCTAAATTAGTGTTTCGTAGGTTTACAATTCTTCAGGAGCTAGTGTAAAGAATTAAGCAAGTTGGGGGAGCTAAAGAGGGTTTTTTGGTGGTTCGCGTCCCGGGTCGTCGTGAAAAGTTGCAGCTCAAATTCCAGTGAAGTTTGCCATGGAGTAGTCACCGTGGAAGGCAGCGACTTTGGCGGCAACTGAAATTCCAATCATCTTCACTGCCAATTGTCGCTTTGAAGAACATCGAAGAAACCTCCAACAGTTAATTTCCAGTGATACTCGTTGTAGATTGGTCGTTGTGGATGGCAGCGAATCAAGTAGTGACCATCCACCACCTTCAAGATCATTGATATTCGCTGTGGAAAGGTCGCATCGACAACAGCGAACTTGACAGCAACCTTTTTGCCAGCTTAGCTCAAGTGACGAGCTTCAGATCTATTTTTGGCAACTTATATATATATATATATATCATGTTTTCTGAGTTTTGAAAAGACCATTACACCTCACCTTTGAAACCTAGATATAGAAATCACCCCACCATATCCAAACACCTTTTCTGTACCCATTCATCATCATTCTTCACCCATTCCACCCATTGTTGGAGAGTACAAGGAAGGAAAGGGAGGACACAAGACTAGTATGCAAGAAGAAGCTCTTATGACCAATTTGGGTTTTCTCCATACCTTTTCTTCCTCTTTTTATTTTCCATTAATGTGTAACTAAACTTCTTCTAGGGGATTGATGTAACCATTTTGGACTACTCTATGTAATTAATTAGTCTACTATTCTTAATTCAATTCGATTTTAATCTCAATTATTGCATTAATTGCTCTAATCTCTCTACTCATGTTTTGTTGTGACCACAAGGGATATGAGTTTGTGAGTTAGTTTATGTAAGAAGTTAGGGTTTAGATGTGGATGACCATTCCATTTAATTCTCAACCCCAAGCTTAGTAATTGAGAAAGTTAGTGTATGCATGACCATGCTATGTTAACTTGGCTTAAAGTTTTATGTTAAATAGAGGTATTGACCATTGCTTGTTACATGACCATGTGGGAGTAATGGAAAAGACCTAGAACTTAATGGATTTATCTTAAAACAAGCCCTGAAATTGGATTGAAGTGTTTAACAAGACTATTGCAAGCATTGAGTGTTCTAAGACCGGTTGCATTGATTCCCTAGTTCTTCTCCCATATATCCATACATTGTGTGTGTTGTTGTTCTTAGCCTAGTTTTAATTACAAGTTGCAATTTAATCATTTTCAAGAAATCAAATCATTTCCCAAAACCAAGCATTATGCAATTTAATTTTCACGCACTTAGAATAGATTTTTCTTAGACTAAGTGGTATTCAACAGATAGAATCACCGATCCTAGCTAACAAACTTTAATTTTAAATTGAATAGAAAATACTATATCATGTGCAGTTGGTCAAGTGTTATGATCGTTATTTGGGTATAACAAGTTTTGCTGGCAAATGTAAGGGAAAGCTGTTTGCAAGTATCCGTGATCGAGTTTGGAATAGAGCGAAGGGCTGGCAAAATAAGCTTTTCTCTTCGGGTGGTAAAGAGGTGCTCTTGAAAGCTGTAGTTAAAGCTATCCTAACTTATTCTATGTCCCTCTTTCGGCTGCCAAAGTTTCTTATCAAGAACCTCCACAGGCTTAGCGTTCGTTTTTTGGTGAAGGTTGGATGAGGAAAAGAATAGGATCCACTAGTGCATTTGGAAGGTTTTGTGTCGCAGCAAGGATTTCGACGGTTTGGGTTTCCGAGACTTGTTAGTTTTTAACTAAGCGCTTTTGGCTCAACAATGCTAATGGTTCATGTTCAATCCGTCTTCACTGGTTGCGAGAGTTCTTAAGCATTGCTATTTCCCTGACACCTCTATCTTTGAGGCTGATTGTGGATCTTCATGTTCCTACCTTTGGCGTAGTTTCATGTGAGGTTGTGAGCTAATCCATGCAGGCTTTAGGTGGTGCATTGGCAAGGGCGAGTCTGTGTCTGTGTCTGTGTCTGTGTACAGGGGTCGTTGGATTCCAAGACCGCTCACCTTTAAAGTCCTCTCCCCAGCTACTTTAGGTGCTAATGCTATGGTGAAGGTCTTGAAGAACCCTTTTGGTTCTTAGAACTCACGTTTGGTTAATGAGTCCTTCTTACTCGAAGACGCAGCGCTAATTCTGAGTCTACCAACTTCTTCTTCACAAATCCGTGGTTCGTTAACCTGGCACTACGAGAAATTGGGATCATACTTAGTTCGGAACGGGTATTACCTTGGATGTGATTTGGTCTCGAGTCTATCTGAATCTTGGTTGAAGTTTTTGTGGCGTATAAATGTGCCATCCAAGGTTAAATTGCTGATGTTGAGGGCCTGCCATGAGTGGATTCTGTCGATGAATAACTTGGCTAGGCGTGGTATGAATGTTGCTAGTTCGTGTCCGGTGTGTAATAATTGTTCGGAGAGCATAATCCACACTCTTTAGACCTGCCTATCTTTGAAGCCTGTTAGATCCTTATGTCCTACTATGAAAGGTATTCAGACCATAATCAGCTCCAATTCATAGACTTTATGATTTCGTGCAAAAATCGGCTACTCTTAGAGGAAATGGAACTGTTATGCATGATTTTATGGCGAAACTAGTATAGAAGAAATGGAAGGATGCATAACTCGGCTTTGATTCATGTGGTAGATGTGGTTCCTTGGGCAAGATCTTTTCTGGTTGATTTCAAGTCTGCGAACGAGCTGAAAGAGGGAACCATCTGTGTTCGTAGGCTGCCAGAAGTTCCTAAGTGGTGCTTGTCTCCTGGTTGTGTTTACAAAATCAACACGGACGCCGCTATTGCAGGAGCTGATCAGAGAGTTGGTATTGGTGTCATTGTCCGGGGTTAGAGAGGGGAGGTCATGACTTCTGTTAGGATTATGCTCCATAGCAAGAGTGTAATGTTGTAATTAACAATCTTTTTCATATTAATAAAGTGATTTCTGGTTTAACAAATCGTATAGCATTTATAGTTTGTATTATAATTGTCAAAGTAAATAATCATAAGGTCTAAAGACTATGGGAAAAGAAGAATTGTTCGTACATCTGGATATGTATGTGGTAGACACAATTCTTTAGTTAGTCTTGAATATTGTTCACAACTTAAGTTAAAGGTTGGGCACCTTTATCTTGTTAAAGTTGTAGAATTCTTTTGCTAGCATTTGAGTGGGATCAAATGAGATATGATGAGTCTAAAATCATCGGAGTGTCTTCGAGCAAAAGGATCTAGTGCACTGGGTGCATTGAACTGGATCACAATGAAAAGCTTTATCTAGAACCGTCAATAGATAATAGTCTTTTCATTATCAGGACAATCGGAGAGTCTATCTTAATCCTGAGATAAATGATGGACTTATGGTTGCAAGTGATATCATTTGAGTTATCAATGAGTACGATTATATCGCATAGTCTATCCTCGATAGTTTGGTGATATTCATTTGTTAATCGATAGAGGACTTCATTTATAGATATGGACATCGTGGCTCCATTTAATTAAATGAGAGTATAATATCATCATATGGATGTTTTGAGGTAATTGGATATTAAATCTCAACGTTGAGTTTTCAATAGTGTCTATTGAAAACATGGCTTCTGGACAAGTCAAAATATCCAAGTTCAAAACGTGGTCATATGAGTAAATATGGTAACTTGGAGAGTTATAGGCGGTCTATGAACTCTTGGCGATTACTGATATTAATCACGAGGATACACTATCTCCAATATGATTGTCTAGGGTATGAATGAGGAGCATCTTCCTTTTCTATCTTTATTTAAGAGTTCAGTTTTAGCTCTTTAGTGGAATGAGTTAAAATTAATGGATCGGACCTAAGTGAATCATTTGTTGATTGTGATTAGGTTATGTCTATTGAAGCTTAAATTTAGATGGCCCGCCAAGATCCCCAATCCACACGGACTTGCATGGATCACTTGATATATTCTACCGGACCAATTTAAGGGTCCATCTAGAATTGCATTTAATATATTAAGAATATAATTTGCACATTATTTAAGTAATGGGCTGCTCAATTATATTAATATATTAATGAAAGACATGTGGGCTTGTTTCTTTTAGTAAGAATGGGTCTGGTTCACATGTGGGCTTTTTTATTTAAAGTCCAATGGATTAAATGAAATAGGAAAATAATATTAGGCCCATCTTATATATAAGTGGGGCGGCTAGGTTAAGGTTTTGACCTAAAAATATTATTTTGTTTCATTTGTTTTAATTAAATAAGAATTAATTGATTTATTGATTAATTGTTTAATTAAAGAAACAAATCTTTCCTAAAAGTAAAAGACTTGTTTGATAAGTAAATAAATAAATTAGTATTATTTATTTAATCAAATAAGGAGTCTTTTTTTTATTTAGTCAAATAAAAGAATAAAAATAAAAGAGTTGGATTAGGGTTTGAAGTCTATAAAGTTAAAAAGAATTAGGGTTGAATTTCAGTCACCCTATATAAGTGACATGATGAAATTCGGCCAACCCTAATTAGATACTACATAGAATTCGGCAACCCTAAAGGAAAAAGAAGAAAAATTCGGCCAACCTATATATATGTTCTTATAGGGTTCGGCCACATCAAGAATTGGTGCTTGAGTTTTTATTTTCTTTCTTCTTCTTCTTAATTCTAAGAGAGTTTTTATTCTAGAGAGACAAAAAGGAGTGAAAAATTATTCTTTGATAGTATACAATTGCTTAAACATCAATAAGCTTGTGTATACGATATCGATCTAGGTTCACGCGAGTTTCGATCATAAGATTGTGAACTCAAAAGTGACCGGAATAATTTTGACATTCTTTTGATTGTTTTGTGACTAACAAAGAAAAGAAAGTATTTGTTTGGTCCATTCACAGGTTTGCAATTCAAAGGAAAGGGAGACCACGCTCCTAGGTGATCCACGTTCGTGCTCTGATTGAAGGTCTTGCGGATTACCATCGACGTAAGTCAATCGGATCACGCGACAAGAGGTAATTTACTTTTGTTGATATATATGCATGTTTATTGATTAAAAGGGTTTAAGGTTCATAAAGGAAAAATTTTAAAAGTCACTAAATCGTCTTTAGTATCGCTTCCGCTGCGTGTAACACTTTTATTTTTTTATTTTTTCCCTACAACTTCCAGTTCTCAAATGGTTTTGGCTGGCTATGATCCTCAGATTGCGGAAGCTAACGCAATTTTGAGGGGGCTAAAGTTGGCCCATAATGCTGGTTTCTGGCCTTGCGTAATTGAATCCGATGCTTAGGTGGTGGTTGTTGAAAGTTTAAACTTGCCAGCTAACCACTTTCAGCAGCTTCAACTGACTTCTAGAAGCTGATATTGTTGACCACCTCCACCGTATAAACTCATCAACAACCATCTCCCAACTCCCTTCTTCCCAACTGCCATCTCCCAACTTCAGTTTGAATTTGCTGGTTTTGCATTTATTTTTGTTTGTCTTTAATCTCATCTCAATTCCCTATATAAAGGGACTCAGATTATGATGTAATGCAGTGGAGTGGTGTAAGAAAATTTCAAGAGAGAAATAAAGTTTAAAGCTTCTCTATTTTTTTTTAGTGTCGAATCTCTCTCAGAGGTGCACCACAAGTGACCTCAACATTCTCATTCCACCAACAGTGGTATCAGAGCCCAAGAGAGCCGGAAATTTGAAGAACAGTGGCCAAAACCAAATTGGCCCAGAAATCAAAGTGCTCAAAATATAAATTTGAGCATACCAGTGTGTTCTACTAGTCTCAAGGAGTGCATCGGTGAAAATTTCATCAAAATCGGAGTACAAGAGAGGCCTCACGCGCATCAGACATTTGGAGCGTGATTCCACGCGCCGCCACGCGCAGCCCCATCGTCCGGATCGTCACGCACACGCGCTGGTCGTCTTCCTTGACCGTTTTTCAGGATCCGACCGGAAGTCCGACCCGTAACCTGATCTGACTCGGTATCCGACCCGAAGTCCAATCATTCGACCCGGTCTGTGAGTGCTGCTAACTTCACTAACGCCGTTAGTCCGTCTGGAATATTCCGTCAGAAAAGGAATATTCCGTTATCTTGGTTGACTTTTGTCAAAAAGTTTGACCGCCCGTTTCGAACGCTTCCGAACTCGTTTTTTGACAAACCCGGACTGTTTTCCAAGGTTTTAGACCATTTCGGACGCAACCGTGCACTCAGTTTTTATAAATTCAGACTCCAGATCAGTGTTCTAAGTAGTTCAAGCTCGATGGCCAACGGAAATGCGCAAGTTGTCATCTCGAAACTCACCAAAGACAACTATGAAAATTGGTGCATACAAATGAGAGCCCTACTAGGTTCTCAAGATGTTATGGACATTGTGGAAGACGGATACACAGAACTCGCATCTAAAGAAGCTGAAGGAACCATGACAGAAGCTCAGACAACAACTCTCAGAGCCGATCGAAAGAAGGATTGTAAAGCAAAGTTCATAATCTATCAAGGACTAGACGAACCCACGTTCGAGCTCATAGCTTCCTCCAAGTTGTCAAAAGAAGTCTAGGACACCCTTCACAAGACCTACAAAGGTGCTGACAAAGTGAAAAGGATCCGTCTTCAAACTCTACGAGGTGAGTTCGAATCTTTATGAATGAAATATAATGAATCCATTGCAGAGTTCTATACACGAGTCATGGTTGTTGCAAATCAGCTAAGAAGAAATGGAGAAACTTTCGAAGACATGAGAATTTCGGAGAAAATTTTACGATCATTGGATCCAAAGTTTGACTTTATAGTTGTGGCCTTGGAAGAAACAAAAGATCTGGAGACGATGTCTGTAGAAGAACCGGTGGGTTCATTGCAAGCCCATGAGCAGAAAGTCACAAGAAGAAGTGACGACAGAGTATTGGAGCAAGCTCTCCAGTCAAAGCTATCCCTCAATGAAAAAAGATATGAGCAAGAAGGGACCTCACAACAAGGAAGAGAACGAGGTAGAGGATCTCGTGGAAGAGGTTCTGGAAATGCTGAAACCAAAGGTAGAGGCAGAGGAGGAAGAGACGCAAGTAGAGGAGGACGTGGACAACAAAACCATGTCTCACGAGGACGAGGACGAGGACGAGGACGAGGAAGAAGAGGCGGTTACAACTACCGTCCAAACGTTGACAAAAGAAACGTTCAATGGTATAATTGCCACAAATATAGGCACTATAGCAACGAGTGCAGAGGTATCCCAAATGAAGTAAATGAAAGTTCTAACTTTGCAGAGAAAGAGCAGGTTGAAGGAGAATCGTTGATGCTAATGGCACATAACTCAACATATCAAAATCAAGATGTGTGGTTTCTTGATTCTGGAGCCAGCAACCATATGACTGGCAGAAAAGACTTGTTCACTGAACTTGATGAGAAAGTTCATGGAGAAATCTCATTTGGTGACCTCTCTAAAATCTCTGTCCAAGGAAGAGGAGATGTCATGATAAAGCAGAAGAATGGAGATCATGCTTTCATCTCCAATGTTTATTATGTTCCAGACATGAAGACAAACATCCTAAGTCTCGGACAACTCTTGGAGAAAGGCTATCACATTAGTCTTCAAAATATGCAACTCACCATCACAGATGCTCAAGGAAAGCTGGTTACTCGAGTCCAGATGACGAAGAATAGGATGTTTCCTCTCACAATTCATCATGATACTCCAAAATGTCTGACAGTCATCATCAACAACAAAGACTGGTTGTGGCATCTCAGGTATGGACATCTCAATTTTGAAAGTTTAAAGCAACTGGGAGGTAAGAAGATGGTGAAAGGATTGCCAAACATCCATCACCCAAATGAGATGTGTGAAAGTTATGTTCTTAGCAAACAACACAGAAATAGCTTCGGAAAGGAGGCAAATTGGAGAGCAACCATGCCACTTGAGCTCGTTCACACAGATGTGTGTGGTCCATTGACGCCAGTATCAAATGGACAGAATTAATACTTCCTTACATTCATTGACGACTACAGCAGGAAGACTTGGGTCTATTTCCTAAAAAGGAAGTCTGAAGTGTTTAGCTACTTCAAATAATTCAAAACTCTTGTGGAGAAGCAAAGTGGCTATCACATCAAAGCATTAAGATCAGATCAAGGTGGAGAATACACTGCAGGTGCTTTCCAGGAGTTCCTAAAGCAACAAGGAATCAGACATCAGTTTACACCAGCTTATACTCCTCAGTTAAACGGTGTAGCTGAAAGGAAGAATCAAATAATCCTTAACATGGCCAGAAGCATGTTAAAGGATAAAAACATGCCTAAAAGTTTTTGGGCTGAAGCAGTCTTGTGTGCGGTATATCTACAAAACATATGTCCTACAAAGAGTCTTGATACAAAGACACCGCACGAAGCATGGAGCACTCACAAACCAAGTGTCAGCCACCTTAGAGTTTTTGGCTCTATTGCCTACATCAAAGTCCCAGAAGCGAGAAGAACCAAGCTTGAAGATAAAGAAGAGAAGTGTATTCTTGTTGGATACTGTGACAGAACTATGGGTTACCGGCTATATAACCCCACCACCAAGAAAGTAATCTTCAGCAGAGATGTCATTTTTGAAGAAAATGAATCCTGGAATTGGGATCAAACTAAAGCTTCCAGAAGCGCAGAGTTGATACCTGAAGAAGAGACAAGAGAAGTGGCTATAGAGACACAAACACCCAGAGATCAACAAACACCTCAACGTGGTTCCCCTTCACCACAAAGGTATGATACTTCATTACCAATTGATCGTGATTTCTCAGATATGAGGCCTAGATGAACACGCAGTCTAGAAAATCTGTATGAATATACAGAACAGGTGGAAGAAGATCTTACTCTGTATTGTCTGCTGATGACAAGCAATCCAGTTAGCTTTGAAGAGGCTAACCAAGAAGGAAAATGGAGAAGTGCAATGGAGGATGAGATTCGATCCATTGAGAAGAACAAGACGTGGGAGTTGACTAATCTCCCAAAAGGCAGGAAAGCTATCGGAGTGAAATGGGTCTATAAAACCAAAAGGAATGCGAAAGGAGAAGTCCAGAGATACAAGGCAAGACTTGTAACAAAAGGCTATAAACAAAATGAAGGAGTTGACTACGGAGAAGTCTTTGCGCCAGTTGCCAGACTAGAGACCATCAGATTGCTAATACCATTAGCAGCCCAGAAAAGTTGGAAAATTTACCAACTTGACGTAAAGTCAGCATTCCTGAATGGCTTTCTTGAAGAAGAAATCTATGTGGAACAACCACCTGGATATGTGAAGAAAGGAAAAGAAGATAAAGTGTGCAGACTGAAGAAAGCCTTATATGGTTTGAAGCAAGCGCCTCGTGCATGGAATATGAGGATTGATGATTACTTCCAAAAGAACAGATTTGAGAAATGCCCGTATAAGCATGCACTATATATGAAGAAGGAGATTGACGGAAGCTTGTTATATGCATGCTTATACGTTGATGACTTGATCTTCACTGGCAACAATCCAGCCATGTTTGAAGATTTCAAGAGGAGGATGGTGAAAGAATTTGAGATGACTGACATTGGTCTAATGGCTCATTTTCTCGGTATTGAAGTTGTGCAAAGCGAAAAAGGTATCTTCATCTCTCAGAGTATCTATGCAAAAGAAATTCTGAAAAGATTTGGTATGAAAAAATGCAATCCTGTCACAACTCCAGTAGAAACAGGATTAGAGTTAAGAAAGAATGAAAGGGGAGATGTTGATCCAACCTATTTCAAGAGCTTGGTTGGAAGCCTGAGATACTTGACGTGTACCAGGCCAGATATACTCTATGGAGTTGGACTAGTCAGCAGATACATGGAGACTCATGACCAGTCTCACCTGAATGCAGCAAAGAGGATACTCAGGTACATAAAAGGTACTATTAATGATTGTATTTTATATACCAAACGTGAAGATTGCAGGTTGATTGGCTATTCAGATAGTGATTGGGGAAGAGATCTGGATGAACGTAAAAGCACCACAGGTTTTACGTATTTTATGGGAGATACAGCGTTCACATGGTCATCCAAAAAGCAAGCCATTGTGACATTGTCATCATGTGAAGCTGAGTATGTTGCTGCCTGCTCAGCTGTTTGTCATGGTATCTGGATCAGGAATGTGTTGCAGTACTTGGGATTTCCACAAGTTAATCCCACAGAGGTCTACATTGACAATCAGTCAGCGATTGCACTAGCAAAGAATCCAGTATTCCATGAAAGAAGCAAACATATTGATACGCGGTATCATTTCATCAGAGAGCATGTGAAGAATAAAGAGGTGGAACTAGTCTCTTGCAGGACATATGATCAAACTGTTGATATTTTCACCAAGCCGCTCAAATATGATGTGTTTTCAAGACTAAAGACAATGCTTGGTATGACGAAACACGGAGAGTCAAGTTTAAGGGGGGATGTTGAAAGTTTAAACTTGCCAGCTAACCACTTTCAGCAGCTTCAACTGACTTCTAGAAGCTGATATTGTTGACCACCTCCACCGTCCAAACTCATCAACAACCATCTCCCAACTCCCTTCTTCCCAACTGCCATCTCCCAACTTCAGTTTGAATTTGCTGGTTTTGCATTTATTTTTGTTTGTCTTTAATCTCATCTCAGTTCCCTATATAAAGGGACTCAGATTATGATGTAATGCAGTGGAGTGGTGTAAGAAAATTTCAAGAGAGAAATAAAGTTTAAAGCTTCTCCGTTTTTTTTAGTGTCGAATCTCTCTCAGAGGTGCACCACAAGTGACCTCAACATTCTCATTCCACCAACAGTGGTGAACCTGGTAAAGGGGAACAACATTGTCAATTCTAAAGTTGGTTTGGTCATTAAAGACATAATTCAGCTTCTGCTTTCCTATTCTGGTTGTAGTATTTGTTTTATTTCTAGAAAAGCAAATATGGCTACTCATAGCCTTGCTAAATTGGGTGAGTCTGTTAGCTATGCTAGATTCTGGATGGAAAAGGTTCCACCTAGTGTGGCTCCAGTTGTGTTGGGTGACTGCCCTAACCAGTTGTAGTTTCTTTTCTAGTTAATAAATTTGCCTTTCAAAAAAAAATATAAATAAAAGGAAATGAAACAAAAACAGTCTATATATGCGATGTAAAATAAAACTTTACGCGACGAGATGAGATTGGTCTGGTGATAAACCACTAACACCAACATCACAAGCTTGTGGGTTCGAGTCTTCCTCTCTCCAAAAATTTATGTAATACTTAAAAAAAAATGGAACTTTACACCAATATAATGTTAATTTTTTTTTTTTTTTTTGAAGCAGTAAATTTTATAAATTTTACCATTGAAATTAAAATTAAAAGATCAGGAAGGGGAATTAAAAGCTATAGTGGAAGGAATTAAAAGATCTGGTGGGGGCTAACTATTATATATATACAATATTTAATAACCAAAAAAATGACATTAAAAATTTAAAAATATTTCATAGGCTTGGAATATTAAATATGAAATGTACCTGCACACCCCCGCTCCATAGTTCTTCAATCTTGCTATTAGGCATTTCAAGTATGACAAGATTCTCAAAATGAAATTTTGATTGCAACGATTTCAATGGGTATCCATACCAATGGAGACACTTTAACTCAGTGAAATCAAATTCAACAAGGCCTTCGGAAACATGCACTTTATTTCCACAATTATCGTGAATATCATTGACATAAAAGTTCAAGAGTCTCAATTTCTCCATCTTTGCGAAAGCACGAGGAGTTAAGTTTATATCTCTTGCATTTGAGGACATATTCAAAGAGATCGTTTCTATCATTTCAGTCCCCTAATATATATACAAGAAGAAATATGTTAGTATCAATGTATACAAAAGGCACTGGTCAGGGAAACTTTGGAATAACAAATAATTAGATAATAATATTCATATTATGTATTCGTTCAAAAGAAAAAGAATTTATACTCTTAATACATCAACTAATAATTATTCATCCTTAAAAAAGACTTATAATTATTAATAGGGATTAATATCGTGTAAATAACAACTTTTTTTTGTTGATAAATAGTAAATAACAACTTTTCACTTATTCAAGTGCGCATATTATTATAACTTTTTAACTAAAACATTGTATGAGCATTACAAATAAAAATAAAAATATAGTATGCTGGTCAAACCCACAAAACAATATTTTTTGTTAGATCAAAAACCCCAAACCCTCAAAAAAAAAAAAAAAAAAAAACACTCGATCCCCATTTTTCTAACTGAGCTTATGCCAAAGATTAATATTAAAAATGGTACTTTAATATACTGAATCTCACCTTATATTTAGTCAATACATCATAGATATCTTTGTGATGCCACAACCGAGTACGTTTGCCAGGATCATTGGTAGATTCTTGTCGAACAATTTCTTTTCCCATTGCTTGAAGTAAATCATGCATTGTTACCATATTTTCTGATTTGGTTATCAAAGATTTATCAATGAGACCACTTATTCCAACCTCAACGAAGAAGCCACAAGCATCCATTATCACTTTTACAATATCAATGTTCCACCCCTTAAAGAAACATGCAATATCCAAAAATATACTTTGTTCATTATCATCAAGTTCATCGTAACTTATTTTCAATACATCATGAATTTCCTTATCAAAATTATTTTCAAGTTTTTTCAATGCACTCTCCCAAACTTTTTTTGTCTTGCCAAAAAGAGCAGAACCCAAAACCTTAGAAGCTAATGGCACACCTCCAACCTTTTCAACTAGACTGTTTGACAGTTCCGTATAATCTACTTCAGGATGGTTTTGTCTAAAGGCATGCTGGCAAAATAGCTTAAGAGCATCATTAAAACATAATTCCTCAACTTGGTATATGTGATGCACCCTACAATTTTGGAGCACTTGTTTATCTCTCGACGTTACAATAATTCGACTTTCTGAAGCAAGACACTCAAGATCTCCAATTAAATGTTCTACTTGTCTAAAATTAGTTACATCATCCAAAATAATGAGAAGCTTCTTACGTCCAAGCCTTTTCTCTGTAAACGTACCCATATATGCATTTTCATCATTTAATAGTGTAGAGAGAAGACTTTGTCGCAAGGAGTTTAATCTGCCTTGTTTTGAATATTCTCTAACGTTGCCAGCAAAGCCAGAACTTTCAAACCGACAAGAGATTTTTTTGGATACAGCTTGCGCAAGAGTTGTCTTGCCTATACCCCCAATTCCCCAAATTCCTAAACTGCGAACATCTCCTCTCCTTAACAAGGATTCAATTTGTTTGACCCTTGAATTGATTCCGACTAGATTTTTGTTACAACTTGGGGACATATTGTCCAGCTTCTTCAAAACATCATCAACAATTTTGCTTATAAGTACAGACTCGGGCCTAGCAATTACGTGAAAAAACCATTCATTAGTAAGTAGATTTGAATCGCAAGTGATCAAGCCAATATTATAAATATAGAAATTTGGTACTAGTAACTAGGGGTGGGCATCCAAACCGTCAAACTAATCAACCGTCCAAAACCGAACCAACTTAAGCGGGTTGGTCTGATTTTGTTAAAAAAAAACGATTGAGTTGATTTTGAACAACCTAGACGGTTTGGGTTGGTTTGTGGGTTGTATTTTATCAAACCACATAATCCAACCCAAACCATATGAAATATATATATATATATATATATATATATAAATTTGGTACTAGTAGTAACTACACATAATAGCACATAGAAAGATAAACATAAAGGATAAATTTTATCTGCTTTCCCAACGATAAAAAAAAAAAAAAAAAAAAAAAACTTACTTAATCACACGTGAATCGAACCCTGAAAGATTGGCAGCTTGCTTGAGAGCATCCTTCCATGTCTGAGCTCTCTGAACTTTGTCTAAAGTCTCCATTAAACGTTGTTCATGCTGAGCAAATACTTCTGCATAACTACTAGTTTGATTCCTCACATCCGATGGATCTATTTCATAGAAAACTGGAATCACAATTTGTTTGTGGTTTTCCCTGCATTCAACGATCTTCACAAGTTCTTCGAGACACCATCTGGAAAATGCATAATTTTTTGAGAAAATGACAATAGAAATATGAGATTCTTCAATTGCTGAGAGAAGAGAAGGAGATATTTCATCTCCTCTGTTAAGATGTTTGTCATCAATGAAAGTTTTAATTTGTTTATCACACAAAGCTTTACAAAGATGGCTGGTGAAAGTGTTGCGAGTGTCATCGCCTCTGAAACTGAGAAAAACATCGTACTTGATTTGAGGAGTACTAGAAATCAATGCCATTGAAGGTTGAAGGAGGGTGAATGTTGAGATGCGGAGATAACAGGAGATGTTGAGAAGAATATTATTGAATTCATCACTGCAGGCCTGCAGGGGTGGTCCACGTTGACCTTGAACAGCTTTATTTTTCTTTTCCACCGATTTTCACCAACCACGTTGAACAAAATGCTCTGTTGGGGTCCGCCACATTGAACAAAATGGTGAATATTTAATCATGTCATGCGATATAAAAGCTTTTTTGTCCCATCTTTTGGGATGTAATTATGTAAATTAGTTTTCACTGAAGGCTTAGCGTGTGTTATCCATTGACAACAATCAAACGATGATATAAGTTATAACCAAGAAAATCTAGATTATATTATTATTATAACATAAGATTGAGATTTGCTGTTTTATTAACCACAGTCCACAGACTTGATAGATAACCAAATAGAAGAGTGATCATGCATTAGAAAAATTGCAGTCCATCAACTGAAAAGACATTGAAAAACGTCTGAATCCAAGCGATAGATAACTAACTAGGGCTTTCAGTCAAGGACGAAGTGGTTAAGCTGCCTCTTTCCTGGAATATTAAATAGAAAATAGCAGTCCATCAACGGCAAGGACTTGACTCTGATCAAGAGTAATAAGTTGATGCTTCCTTAATGATACCTCACCTAATAGATTAATGGGTTATTGGTACCGGTCCTTCTAAACTTTACACGAGTTTATATTTTCCCTCCTTAACTTCTTTTTTAGACGTTAAACCCTTTAAACTCTTTAATTGGTATGTAGATGCCCCTTTAAACAGACGTTCAAGAGACAATAAACCAAACCATTTGTCGATTAATGAGAGTTCAAGAGATTTAATGTCCAAAAAAAAATTTAAGGGGTAAAATACAAACTCTCGTAAGGTCCAAGGGGGCTGGTGCCAATAACCTTAGATTAATTAGTCATGTTTTGGAAACACTTCTAATTTCCATAGATCAAGAAAGATTTATCACTAACCATGCAGTATATTTAAAAGCTAGAAGCAAAGTGTGTTAAAACAAGTCATAAACAACTAAAAGTTCAAATACACCTAGTTCCATGATCACAATCCTACAAATGCACAAAATCTAACAATCACGATCACCTCTGCTACACAGCCAAATGACATGAACAAGGATACCAATACGATTACGACTAAGTCTGAATTATTACATCATCATGATGACTTCCAAGCTGCAGCTGCTAGTTTCTCAAAATCAAGTCGGGTGCTTCGGATACGCCCATTGATAGAAACAGTGCGTGACCTCAACTTATTAATCTCAACAGTCTTTTTCTCCTTCCCAATTTTGTTCTCAATCATCTTCTTTTTAATTGATTCCATTTCTTCGTCCAACTTTGTTCTCTCATCGGTATGCTGTATTATCCCCCTTTCATCATCTTTTAAGTCATCCATAAGCAATCCTTGCTTCTTTCTAATTGATGGTAATTCATTAACACGTTTCCAAAGCAAAGTAACATCAAATCCGTGCTTTTCCAAATCAAGAAGACTATCCAAGGTGCTAGCAAATATATCCATAGAATCATCACACTTTAACATGTTGATCTTCTCAAACAAACCAGCAAAGGTTACCATAATACCAATAGCTGATCCTTCACGATACTGCTCTTTAGTTTCACTTAATGGGTGAAAGTGTGGTTTTTGGGGCACTACTTGGAAAACTTCCATAGATTCAATAGTTTTCCAAATAAGTGACTTCTTCACAAACGGCAGCATTTGATTTTTTACTGGTGCACTGCCACCTTGGGCACCAATTGTCGAAGATTCCATTACAATATCATTTTGGCTTTTTCTTTCCTCATTCAATCCATTGACAGTAGTAGTTGAGGACAACCCTAGACAGAAGAAAACGAATTTGTCAACAAAATTACAACAACCAGAAAGAGGTTATTATGTTTAATAAGCTTACTTAGTTCTTCACCATTGGACGATCATCATCTTCCACATTGTTGGATGCTACAGCAACAACCTTCTCAACTTCTTTTGACAAGCAATCAGTCTTGGGAACTTCTCCTATTCTTTCACCAGATGCATCTCCAACAACTACAAATACAGACAGGACTTCAATTCCATGTAATCCAAGTAGCAATAAAAAAAATATTCATTTTCTTCTTGATCTTTATTATTTTCAATAAGAACTTGATACCATTGTTTAAATAGAACTCGATACTGTTACTTCAACAATTATCTTTGATGCCAATATCAAAAATATGGTCGAAATTTCAAAATTCTAACGATATTTTCAATATTTCCACCAATGTAAAATTTGGACCCCAATTAATAAATTGAAAGCAAGTATAAGATAAATATGTCAAGCTTTTTAGGGCGGTGAGGCCCAATGCACAAAAATCTGCCAAGCATTTTGAGTTTCTTTGATTCTCCAATTATTGTGATAATTGCAAAGAGCTTTGCAATTGAACAACTTAATTTCTACTTCGAAGCACCAGAAAGCAGTAAGAGTTTTATGATTGTCCTTTAAACAAGCATCAATAAATAAGTAAGTCTAGAAAACTCTCTAAAATGAAACAAAACCAAAACAAAAACCAATTAACAACTAAACTAGAGGATTACAACTGGATGGGAACCTGGTAACGTAAGCATAAACACCAACATAGCAATCTAAGATCACACGCCAGATCCATGAGGCAATCCTCCGAGGAGCTGATGAGGAAACTCTTCAGCAGTAACTAATTGAGCAACACACGCGCCTATCCTTTTGTCTACACTTTTCGGACCTGAATATTGTGAATTGATTGGATCACCAGATGGGCTGTCTGCCGCTCTGAACTAGTGCTACCTCTTCTCCTTCTTTTACCATTCCTTGGTTCTGCATATGACAAAAATATCCACCAAGAATGTAATGACACAAAAATGAAAGATATATGCAAAGCAATCGTCATCTTTTATACGATCATTTATGCAAAGCAATCGTCACCTTTTTTTTCCGAATAAGTGTCTCTTGAGCATTTACTAGCTAACTAGAAAGGATTTAAGCAGACCAAGAAAAGTTACCTGCAGTAAACCTAAGGCATTCTCAAAGGTTTCTTCAGCATCGTCTGAGAATTGCATGTATATGGGGCATACTCCTTGATACAAAGACAGTCTCTGTTGTATCGTCTTACTGCACAGCCATCAAGGTCATGTAATTAGAATAAAAATTTCAAATTTATTAACGGGATCTAACGTAGACCACGTCTAAGACCCATGATCTGCTTGTTGAAAATTCTTTCAACACGAGACAATGGCAATATATTCTCAAGAAGTAACAAACCTATTCGGTGTTTGAGTTTTTAATATTGATAATAATTTGGTATAGTCGGTTGCTATTCAGATTTGTCTTAAAAATATAACAGATTATGTTGCCATATTCCCCCAGAAATGAAGCACAAGAATCTGTCTATGCCAAAAACATGATAAGGTCCAGCACTACTAAAAAAAAGACAAAACTCACTAATTTGTGAAGGCAAATATGGTGCCAGATGGCCGATAATGGCTTAGTAATATAGCCATAAAACCGGTTTTAGTGAAGACAATAATCGAGGTTACGAGCGTGTTCGACATCATGGTTGCGTGGTAAGCAAACATCTCACTCATGTGGCTCTACAGAAAACAAGAAATTTCTGGTAAGCAATTAGGATTGACGATCCAAACAGAAGGGAAAAATATATAGGTCGGTGCAATACAGTATCTAATGCATCATAAAAGATATACAAAGTTATAAGTCAGGTAACCTTGAAGGCTTGACCAAGATTAGGAGGCATTGTACCACCAGGTATGGTTGCTTCAGTCCGTAACGAGACAGTGTGCATAATTTTCACTGCTTTCAATGGAAACCTGAACATAAGAAAAATCACTTTATTAACCTGTCCGAAAGTATAAAAATTGTTTGCATCCAGAGAATCCATATCATTAAAGATCAACTATCACTTTTAGTCATGCAACTAGTCACTCTAGTCTTACATTCTTCACTGTTCTAAAATAGGAAGCCGAGGTCAATATTTTAACGTGAAGCCAATCAATCTATACAAATGGTATTTCTAGGACATTATATCTTATCGAAACCAGGAGAGGAAAAACTGCATGGAAACCCCTTGAAAGGGAACAATTTTACATGTAGAACTAAATTGAATAATTTTCTGGGCTGTAATTTATAGCAGGTCCCAGCCCTCTTTTCAACATGCATGATGTTCACTAACAGTTTCTCCAGTCACATCCAATTAATAGTCCCATTAATTCAAAAGAAAAGAACAAAAACTAACTCACTTCCCATGAGCAGTTTCTCCAGAAAGCATGACAGCATCAGCACCCTCTCGAACAGCAATGGCAATATCAGATACCTCTGCTCTGGTTGGAGTTGGATGAACAATCATGCTTTCCAACATATTGGTTGCCACAATAACAGCTTTCCCCATGCTACGGCATATCCTGATTATCTCTTCCTACAATTTGTCATAGTTTTTGTATTAGAATTTAGAAAAAATAAATAATATCATACCCAGGTATATAATACCTTTGAAATATCATGTCAACCTTCATATCACTCTTATTTAGATAGGAAGGAACTTCCTCGATAGGAAGTTCTGCACCAAGATCTCCTCTTGCAACCAAGACGAGCGTGTATTAGTTCCAGCATACATCACAAAATTACTAAAGATACAATGAACTTGGTACCCACTTCTATCCTAAAAACTTTGGGTGCAGATAAGATTTTCATCTTGGCTCATCATGGGTGAATTCTAATAAAATTCTAATAATCCAGGACAATTGAATTCATCATCTATGTACATCCAAAAAAATATAGCAAGAAGTAAAAAATGCAAAGCAAAGATTCAAGCGATTACCCCATCAGATGCTGTGATGATTGAGTGTAAATTTGGTATAGAGTCTGCACTTTCAATCTTTACAATGACATGTATATCTGCATTGCAGCCTGCAGTATAAGAGCAAAAAAAAAAAAGGAAAATGACTTTCTACCAGCTAATAGTCTACAGGGGGGGAAATGGGGAATGTAAACAATCTAGCACCATTGAAGGAATAGACGGTCAAGTTTCAACCAGTGATGGAAGGCAGCGTTGCACTTTTCCCTCGAACATTTAGATGTCTCCTAGACTTGAGCTCTCCTCCATCAACAACTTCACATTTCACTGAATCTTCTGTCTTTGATTTCACCAAAAACGACATCATACCACCTGAATAATAAATCTAAGTCAGTCAAGCATATAGACCATAACAAGAAATTCCTTAGAGATGTTACAGTTAGGTGTCTACACAATCTCACCAAAAGTTTCCAGAACATTTAAAATTTTGTTAATGATGCGTCAGTCAAAAGACCTTATATCAATAAAACAACATAAACACATGGCTGTCCCGGTAAAACTGAAAGCACCACTAAGAGTCTCAAATTTCTCAATTTTAACAAAATCATACAAAAATTAAGTTTGAAAAGGAAATGCACTCTCTTCAGTGGAAGTTCAAATATAAATCAATAAAAAAAAGAAAAAGATCAGCTTGTGTACCATCAACAAGAAGCATGTCACCCGCTTCTACATCAATAACAAAGCCATTGTAGTTAACACTGACACAATCAGTTGTGTGAATTTCTGGCCACTTTCTAAATTGATTGGTTGTGGTACCTGGTAAGTCACCACTCCTAACCTCGGGGCCCTGATAACAAAGAAAATTACTATTAAAAAAACTTCAAATGACGAAATAATCAGCCTTCTCATGTACAACCTAAATACTAAATAATGAGATTTTAATAAATAAATACAAATGATTTTGATCCAGGCTACTCTATTTTTTTTCAGCATTCATTCCTTTCATTAAGTGAATGATACTGTCAAAATTTTATACCACTACACAGTAGACACTACTGTAAAAATTTATTCGGTTTCGTTGGCATTTTAGAAATGATGCCCTCAGCTTCTTCAAACCGACCAGACCATGCCAATAGATCAACTATACAAGCAAAATGATCAGCAGTATGAGTTAGTCCATGTTTCTCCTTTATTGAGCGGAAATACTCGAGACCTTTATCAACCAATCCAGCATGAGTACAGGCTGAAAGGACTCCAATGAAGACAATATGATTAGGCTGAGTACCTGATTTTAGTAACAAATCAAAGTACTCTAAAGTCTTATCAGACAGACCGTTTCGAGCATATCCAGTAATCAATGCAGTCCATGAAACTATATATGGTGTAGGTATCCCATCAAACACCCTCTTCGCATTTTCAACATTCCCACACTTGGAATACATATGAACAAGTGCACTGGCCGCGAAACTATAAGGGTCAAATCCAATCCTTGTCATGTATGCATGAACTTGTTTTCCAAGCTGCTCCAAAGCATGGTCAACACATGCATTTAGAACGCCAGCAAAAGTAAACTCATTCGGCCTAATCCCTGACTTCATCAACTTCGAAAACAACACGAACCCCTCTTCTCTTCTCCCTTCTTCGAAATATCTACCAATCGTTGCTGTCCATGAAACTACATCTCTATCCACCATTTTATCAAAAATGCGCCTAGCTTCATTTATGTTCCCACATTTTCCATACATATCAGATAAAGCACTCTAAACTACCTCATCTGAATCCAATACAGTTCGGGTTATACAACCATGAATCTCTTTTCCTAATCGTAAACACTGAATGGCTGACAAAGCAGCCAGAGCACTAGACACCGTGAACTTATTTGATATCGATTTTTCACTAATTTGCTTACTTCTATACAATTCTAAAGCCTCTAAAGGCTTTTCATAACGTACATAGCCCGAGATCATCGCGGTCCAAGAAAAATTATCTCTGTCACGCATTTCATCAAACAGTTTTCTTGCCTGTTCAAGAAACCCAACTCTCCCATACGCAGAAATCATAGTGTTATAAGAACACAAATCTTTTTCATTCATTACATCAAACAGTTTCTGGGCATCACTCAAACACTCACATTTCACATACATATCAAGCAAACGATTAGATATGAAAACCCCACCTGATGATTTCATGTGCGCATGGACTCTTCTGCTCTCTTCGAGTGCAATGATTTTGGCGGCAAAATTGGACGAGATTTGAGTAGACTAAAGCAGAGGGTTGCTTGATTTGATAAAGTAACTGAATTGCTTCTTTGAATTACTTTATCCGTCGTTAGTGTTTGATTTGAAAAACGTTTCCCGGAGAAGAGGTTGATGAGGATTGGTTTGATAAGAATAAGAAAAGATATTTATTCTGTTGTGTTGAAACAAAGAACGACTTGAACTTCTGAGATTTGCAAGTTTCATGGTATCAATCAAACTGATTGACCAATTGTCTTGTTGTATGCTTCTTGTCTTGATTGTCAAGGAAAGCTATGGGCTTTAAAGGCCCAAGCCCAACTTGTTTTTAAAGTCATATTACTTGGAGATTTTAACATGCGAAATCTGAAGCCTGGAGAGGTTTTGCAGTTAGAGAGGAAAGGTTACTTCATTTTAAACTTAAGTCAACCGGTTTACTTTTCTCGTATACATTATGTAGTGAAGTTTTCTCAAAATGACATTTAAGAAAAGTTTTCTCAAAAGTTTTCTCAGCTTTTCTCGTCTACACTCTTTTCTCGCTACATTCTTTTTATTTTTTTTTTATTATTTTTTTTTTATGCTTTAGGTGTCCTCATAGGGTGATAATTTGCATCAAAAATGACAGAAATGTACGAAGACTAACATGTAGTAGTTATAATGTTATATTGTCACACCCCTAAGTTCAAAGGTCAAAGAGTGTTGTATGATCTTTTCGGTAAATTATATACCTTATGAAAAAGCTGTTAAATAACTAAATAGTCAATTGCATTGAAATTATGAACACCTCGATAAAATCACAATTCAGGGTACAAAGTTTAGCGTTCAGGATTTAAAAATTTTCTAATTAGAGAAAATAATTTCTTCTGTCATTCAACATCATCAACAAGTTCAAGAAATTCGTCATAAACATCTTCTTGAGTCAAGAAGAAGGTGATTTGAAGGAAATGACTCTGGTGGGTGGTTATGTTGAATCTCAAAACTTGAGGGCTCAACTCTCATTTTCAGGCTATATGGAGCTTTCACTACAGCTTTGTACACTGAGTAAGTGTTTGTCCCACATTTGTCGCCTTTCTTGTCCCTGTTACCTTTTCTTGATATTTGGGTTGAGCTTGAGTCCTCCATGGTGGTGGCTGTTTTCCAGGCAAATGTCCTGGTTAAATTACTAATGTATGCATTGTTGTAACCCATGGAGCAGAGTATTTTAACATAGTCTTCTGTGCTGATTGTTTGCCTTGTTTCGATTGACTTGCTCACCATCCATGTCGAACAGGTCTGCTTCTTTGTGAACAGGTCTCTACAAATTCAAATGCAGAACAAATAAATACCAATACAGTTGAATGGTGCATATGACTATGTGAGCTACTCAAACATTGAGCACTAGAAAAGCAACAAAGAAAATTGAGTTTGACTCACTAGAAGTGACCAGAGATGATTATATGGCATCAGGAGACCAGTCTTGATGAGCAGATTGGATGAGAGCTGCTATTCTTGCGACAAGGGGACAAGCTGTAGAAGTTCCTGATAACAGTAGTGCCCTATCACTTAGTGCTAGCTGGGCACGTATACCTTTAATACAGCTTGAGACATTGAGCTAGGTCCTGTAGAGGAGAAAGGAAGCAACCTGTGGATAGTCTGGAGATACCCGTTTCCCTTTAACACTCTGGGGAAATCCGAGCTTTGCAATCGGAGAACTGCACACAGAAGTGAAGAAAATCAAATAGTTTCGGTTCAATGAAAATAAGAGTTTCTGTTTTTTTCACTCCTCACTCTATTCACATATCTTCTACCTTGCTTTTCTGATGTAATAAAGAATTTGTGTCCTACTTTGTTACAAGGAATAAGAACACACAGGTCAAGCCGGTTATCACCAGACTGCGCAAATATGAGTCCAACCCCTCCTACTTGCATCAGAGATACTGCTGCAAACCTATTTTCTGTGTTTCTGATTTTGCGAAGCATTATATTAGTATGATTTTCCCTGCTGCTAATATTGCATTTGACAATCGGTGATTTGAGTAAATGGCTACAATCCACTTACATTTTGATAAATCAGTTCAATATTTTGATATAAAAGGGACAAATCAATCAAAGCAAAATGAAATCAACAATCAATTTATTAATAAAGGTTAAGCGATTTATTACCTTGATTAGTTGAGTTTTTCTGTTGGAGTATGTTTTTCATTATGTTTCAATCTCTTGGGGTGCGGTTCATCTTCCTCATCAGATTCTTCAGGTCCTTCAGGATGTCAACTTCCTCATCAGATTCTTCAAGATATGATTCATCTTCCTCCTCACTTTCATCGGATGTTTCAAGATGTAGGTCTGACATTAAATGGACTCCACACATTTCCACCTTGAAATGTTCTTTATCATCCTTCGAATGGAATGAAAAACTGTCTTTCTCCACATTGAATTGGAAAGAGAACTCATTGTCACAAAACTCACGGAAAAAGTAGTAATCAAACCCAATGATCACGTGGTTTGACTTCATGCTGTCAGGACCACAATCAGGCATCTCTAACAAAAGACAAGGCTTTCCACAAAACCGATGGTGGCCAAACAAGTTAATCTCAACATGTCGGTTCCCATCTTTAGATTTGACGATGCAATCATAAGTGACTTTTGAAAGTCTATGGAATTCAGAATCTGGATGATTACATTGACGGTCTAGATTTGGAATTGTCACAACAACACACAAAGCAAAACATAGAAAGTTACAGTTGAGGCAAAGTGGTGGCAGTTTCACATCAACAAAAGATCCCCTGCTTTGATAGTGGAACCAATCTGGATTCATACTTTCCGGGTAAATTATAGAAGCAGGTATCAATACATTGTCATAAGGATGAACCTATATTATGAAAATAATTAGTTTACAACATCCTTGATATACCATCAAATTATGCCAAAGAAAAAAAAAAAAACGTTAGTATCATCATATAAAAAATGGAGGGAGTGAAACAGACCGGCCAATCATGATCTTCCGAATCATAATCTTCCAAATCAATAGGTCTTCTAATTGGTGTTTTCAGTAGAGTATCTTTCTTAATTAAAGCTGCTTGACCTTGTATTTTCAGCAGTGTATCTTTCACAATATCGTTGAGTGCATCTGGATCCAAATTGTAACAATTGATGAAATTTGCGACCAGACTTGAAGGTTTTTCAAAAATGTCATTTTGAAATGCAAAATATGATGATCTTTCCAATGACGTGCAATTCACTGCGTCTATATGTGTCCCTGCTGGAAGCTGCGGTAACTCTCTAAGCCTCTTGCAATCGATGATGGATAGGGTTTGTAGTTTAAAGAGATTTATGATGCTTCCAGGAATACTCACAAAATTGTTTCCGTTCAAATATAAACTTTTCAGTGAAGTTAAGTCCCCAAGACTATCTGGTAATTTTGTAATTCCACAGTCACGTAGATATAGTGCGGACAAATTCTCCAAGCCTGATAAATTAGGAGGCAATAATAAACCTACCCCATCCACACCCTCACATCTACGCATACATAAGATTCTAAGACTCTTCAAACATGAGATAGATGACGGTACTTCTCCAATAGCAGTTTCAGCCATGAAATAGTCGAGAGACTCTAAAGCTCCTATATCGTCCGGAAGCTTATCAATCTTTGAGCAATTTATCATAAAGAATTGGCGAAGAGATTTCCACTTACGGATGCTGCTTGGAAGACTCTTAAGCATTGAACAATCAATAAGAAACAATGCACTTAGTCTGTCCTGATCCTCCAATGATGGGGGGAATTCTTCTATTGGGACATCTGTTAAATTTAACACTTCAATACTGTCAGGGAGTTCTGGAAGCATCTTGAGTTTTAAGCAATTTATCAGTTGGAAAGAGCGAAGAGATTTCCACTTACGGACGCTGCTTGGAAGACTCTTAAGCATTGAACAATTATGGAGAAGCAAATAGCTTAGTCTGTCCAGATCCTCCGATGGCGGGGGGAATTCTTCTATGGAGACAGACCCTAAAGTTAACTTTTCAATATTGTTAGAGAGTTCTGGAAGCATCTTGAGTTTTGGGCAACCGTTGATATCAAGATCTTTTAGAGATTTCAAACCCCTTAAGTCTGGAATACTCGTGAGGCTTTCGTAGCCACTAAGTTGCAAAGACCGTACCTTATGGAGACATGTAAAAGACGATTGAATTTCAACCAAACTTGTACAATCATCTAAAACTATTTTTTCCAAATTGGTTGGGAGTTGTGGAAGCCTCTTAAGTTTTGAGCAATTGCCAAGAAAAAGCTCTTTTAGAGATTCCAAACAAGTGCAATCTGGAATACTCTCAAGGCTTTCGCAAACTCTAAGATCCAAAGACTCCAGCTTATTGAGATGTTGAATAGATAATGGAATTTCAGACAAACTTGTACACCGACTTAGC
The DNA here is from genome assembly GCA_035582765.1 of Acer negundo. Classification (NCBI taxonomy): domain Eukaryota; kingdom Viridiplantae; phylum Streptophyta; class Magnoliopsida; order Sapindales; family Sapindaceae; genus Acer; species Acer negundo. The sequence goes on from CM069241.1 coordinate 2,804,653, forward strand.
ATCAGACTCTCTAGATTTGGGGTCCGTGAGAGGTCTGGGCAACTAATTAGCTGCTGAGACCCACTAAGGTCAATTCTTTTCAAATTATGAAGTGGCTGCAAGTAAAAATAAATAAATAAAAAATCAACACAATTTACCACCCTTGATGTTAAAAACTACTAGGGAACTAAGCTAGAATTTTGATTTTTGGGGCCAAAACTTGAACTAATTTTAAATGATGAACACACAAATGATATACAAAACAAAAAAAAAAAAAAAAAAAAATTAAAAGTATGCTAACATTAGTAATAATAAAAAAAAAAAAATTAAACCATTTTTTTTTTGTTTTGTTTCATCTAGTCTCAACTATAAATAAAAGGAAATGAAAATAAAAAAAATAAATAGATAAATAAAAAGAAATGAAACAAAAACAATCTATATATGCGATGAGGTTGGTCCGATGGTGTACCACTCACACCTAAAAATGGAACTTTACTCCAATCTAATGTTTATTTTTATTTTTATTTTTTTTGAAGCAGTAAATTTTTTAAAATTTACTATTGAAATTAAAATTAAAAGATCAGGAAAGAGAATTGAAAAGCTATGGTGGGGGCTAACTATTTTATATTAAAAATAAAAAATAAATAACCAGAAAATGACATTAAAAATAATTTTAAAAATTCATGGGCTGGGTCCGGCCCCACTAGCCTCGTCCTTGCAAACTATAATAATAATAATAATAATAATAATAATAATAATAGTATAAATATTAAATGTACCTGCACACCGCCGTTCCATAGTTCTTCAATATTGCTATTATGCATTTCAAGTATGACAAGATTCTCAAAATGAAATTTTTGCTGCAATGATTTCAATGGACATCCATACCAATGGAGATACTTTAATTCAGTGAAATCGGATTCAACAAGTCCTTTAGAAACATAAACCTTATTTTCACAATTTTTGTGAATATCATCAACATGAAATTTCAAAAGTCTCAATTTCTCCATCTTTACAAAAGCACGAGGATTTAAGTTTATATCTCTTGCATTTGAGGATGACATATTCAAAGAGATCGCTTCTATTTTTTCGGTCCCCTAATATATGTAGAGGAAGAAATAAGTTAGTATTAAATGTATACAGAAGGGAAACTTTGGAATAACAAATAATTAGATAATAATATTCATATTATGTATTCGTTCAAAAGAAGAAAATATATGTATACTCTTAATAGTTAATACATGAACTAATGATTATTAATCCTTAAAAAAAAGACTTAAAATTATTAATATCTTGTAAATAACAACCTTTCACTTCTTCAAGTGCGCATATTAATATAACTTTTTAATTAAAACATAAACATTGTATGCATATTGCAAATAAAAATAAAAATATAGTATGCTCGTCAAACCCACAAAATGCCAAAACAATATTTTTGTTAGATCAAAAACACCCGAACCCTAATAAATAAAAAAAATAATTTTAAAAAAACACTCAACCCCCACTTTTCTAACTGAGCTTATGCACAAGATTAATATTAGAAATGGTACTTTTAATAAACTGAATCTCACCTTATCTTTAGTCAATACATCATAGATATCTTTGTAATGCCACAACCGAGTACGTTTGCTACGATCATTGGTAGATTCTTGTCGAACAATTTCTTTTCCCATTGCTTGAAGTAAATCATGCATTGTTAGCATATTTCCTGATTTGGTTATCAAGGATTTATCAATGAGATCGCTTATTCCAACTTCATCGAAGAAGCCACAAGCATCCATGATCACTTTTACACTATCAATGTTCCAACCCTTAAAGAAACATGCAATATCCAGAAACATACTTTGTTCATTATCGTCAAGTTCATCATAACTTATTTTCAATACCTCATGAATTTCCTTATCAAAATTATTTTCTAGTTTTTTCAATGCACTCTCCCAAACCTTTTTTGTCTTGCCAAAAAGAGCGGAACCCAAAACCTTAAGAGCTAATGGCACACCTCCTACCTTTTCAACTACACTGTTTGACAGCTCCTTATAATCTATTTCAGGATGGTTTTGTATAAAGGCATGCTGGCAAAATAGCTTAAGAGCATCATTAAAACATAATTCCTCAACTTGGTATATGTGATGCACCCTACAATTTTGGAGCACTTGTTTATCTCTCGACGTTACAATGATTCGACTTTCTGAAGCAAGACACTCAGGATCTCCAATTAAATGTTCTATTTGTCTAAAATTAGTTACATCATCCAAAATAATGAGAAGCTTCTTACGGTCAAGCCTTTTCTCTATGTACGTACCCATATATGCATTCTCATCCTTTAATAGTGTAGAGAGAAGACTTTGTCGCAAGTAGTTTAATCTGCCTTGTTTTGAATATTCTCTAACGCTGTCAGCAAAGCCAGAACTTTCAAATTGACAAGAGATTTTTTTGGATACTTCTTGCGCAAGAGTTGTCTTGCCTATACCCCCAATTCCCCAGATTCCTAAAATGCGAACACCTCCTCTCTTTAACAAGGATTCAATTTGTTTGATCCTTGAATTCATTTTGACTAGCTTTTTGTTATAATTTGGGGACATTTTATCCAGCTTCTTCAAAACATCATCAACAATATTGTTTACAAGTACAGACTCAGGCCTAGCAATTACGTGAAAAAAACATTAGTAAGTAGATTTGAATTGCAAGTGATCAAGACAATATTGTAAATATATAAATTTGGTACTAGTAACTAGGGGTGGGCATCCAAACCGCCAAACTCTTCAACCGGCCAAAATTGAACCAATTTAAGCGGGTTGGTCTGATTTTGTTAAAAATAAAAACCGATTGAGTTGATTTTGAGCAACCCGAACGGTTTGGGTTAGTTTGTGGGTTGTATTTTATCAAACCGCACAATCTAACCCAAATCCTAGATAAAAAATTTATGCGAAATCAGTAATTCTAAACGGTTGGAATCAATGATCCCGTACAAAAAACTTCCGCACTTGATAACTACTCTCTCTCTCTCTCTATATATATATAAATTTATCAAATAAAATAGTTTTATATTATTTCTTATCAAAGCTATTGCATCCCAAGTGGTTGGCAGTTGGCACAGACCTAATCCTTTAAAGAATTAACTATTAATTTATACTTATTTTTCAAAGTATTAGTTTTTATATTTCTTATTTTGTTTTTTGTTTTTTCTTAATATTCCTACAAAAGCGCATTGCATAAATGTATGATTATGTTCATTCTTCATATTGTATGATTCAGCTTAATCAAACTCTGCAAACGAAATTATAGTAACTGTTTTTATTTTGTTTTCTATATGTATCACACAACGGTAACGCTTACTTGAGGATTTTTTTTAAACGTACTTGTTCCACACTTGTTAAATCTAAGTATTACTGTAATTATTTTCTATAAACATCAACCCAAACTAAACTAAACCGATTTTTATTGGTTTGGTTTGGTTTTAACTTATAATTGTCTAGTATTATTGTAATTATTTTCTATAAACGTCAACCCAAACCGAACTAAGCCGATTTTTATTGGATTGGTTTCGTTTTACTTTATAATTAGTTTGGATCGTAAAAAACTAGCCCGATTAAATTATGGTTGTTTTGTTTGGGTATAGTCAAAACCAACCAAAACCAACCCTTGCCAACCCTTAAGTAGCACATAGAAATTAAGATAAACATAAAGGATAAATTTTCTCTGCTTTCCCAATAAAAAAAATGAAAATCAAAATAAAAACTTACTTAATGACACGTGAATCAAACCCTGAAAGATTGGCAACTTGGTTGAGAGCATCCTTCCATGTCTGAACTCTCTGAACTTTGTCTAAACTCTCCATTAAACGTTGTTCATGCTGAGCAAATGCTTCTGCATAACTCCCAGTTTGATTCCTCACATCCGATGGATCTATTTTATAGAAAACTGGAATCACAATTTGTTTGTGGTTTTCCTTGCATTCAACGATTTTCACAAGTTCTTCGAGACACCATCTGGAAGATGCATATTGTTTTGAGAAAATGACAACAGAAATATGAGATTCTTCAACTGCTGAGAGAAGAGAAGGAGATATTTCATCTCCTCTGTTAAGATGTTTGTCATCAATGAAAGTTTCAATTTGTTTATCACGCAAAGCATTACAGAGATGGCTGGTGAAAGTGTTGCGGGTGTCAATGCCTCTGAAACTGAGAAAAACATCGTACTTAAAAATCGATGCCATTGAAGGTTGAAGGATGGTGATGAAATGATCAGAGGGTTGAGATGTGGAGAATGATAACAGGAGATTTTGAGCAGAATATTATTGAATTTATGTGGTGAGACTAGAGAGTGAGAAACAGCTCATCACTGCAGGGGTGGACCACGTTGACCTTGACTTTTAAATAGTGTTTCTTGCTTTATTTTCCTTTTCCATCGATTTTCACTAACATATTCTGGGATTAAAATTATGAACAAAATGCTCTGTTGGGGTCCGCCCCTGCAAAGGCATTGATAGTCAGTTGACCTTGACTTACAAATTTGAAGTGTGGCATGGGCCAGAAGTAAAGCAAGAAATTCGGTGGAAAATGAAAATAAAGCAAGAAACTTACACGAAGCTGCTTAGCATTCACCACATAAATTCAATAATATTCTTCTCGGCATCTCTGTTATCATTCTCCACATCTCAACATTCACCCCTCTGATATTTCACCATCCTTAGATGTAGTGGCGGATCCGGAAATTTAACCGAGATGACACTCAAACAAATAACAATTATATTAAAAAATATCGAAAATTTAAGATCATAATAAAATGAGTTATTTTATAAAAAAAAAAAAAAAAAAATTGATGGTGTAATGAAGTTTAAGTAAAATAGACAAATATAATACGATGGACTAAATAGTCTTATATTAAAAAAGAAATAAAATCAAAAGACACAGTATTAAAAAATAAATAATAACAAAAAAAACAGCGTAAACAATGTAAAATTTATAATATTTATTTTTAAAAAATAAATTACAATATGATTTTATAATAGGAAATTTTGTTTTGTATTTATAATGAATTCATTTTAAATTTATATAAAAAGAATTGATTAATAAATATTACTAGACATGTTTTATTTATTTTTTAATTATTAATAAATATTACTAGCATCTCGCTGTGGTAGGAGAGATTTGCTCCTTCTGCTCCTCCTCCTCCACATCATGCAGTACAAAGTTGGTGTCAGGCACATACCCTTCTTCTTTCATTTTCTTCGAAATCTCGACCAAGAACTCGTGCATTTCCTTGGACTGTGGGTGAGAAGTATCTCCCACCAAGAACAAGTGTACTCCCATTTTTTTTCTAATTTTCGCTACATCACACCACCTACTAGCAGTGGCGTAAATGTTGTTCATGGTAATATAAGTTGCTGGATTCTCAGGCTCTATCTCAAATAACGCTTCTACTGCTTGCTTTGCCAGTTCAAGGTTTCCATGAATTCTGCAACCACCAAGCAAGGACGCCCAGAAAAATTTATTCAGTTTCGTTGGCATTTAGAAATGATGCCCTCAGCTTCTTCAAACCGACCAGACCATGCCAATAGATCAACTATACAAGCATAATGATCAGCAGTATGAGTTAGTCCATGTTTCTCCTTTATTGAGCGGAAATACTCGAGACCTTTATCAACCAATCCAGCATGAGTACAGGCTGAAAGGACCCCAACGAAGACAATATGGTCAGGCTGAGTAACTGATTTAAGTAACAAATCAAAGTACTCTAAAACCTTATCAGACAGACCGTTTCGAGCATATCCAGTAATCAATGTAGTTCATGAAACTATATCTGGTCTAGGTATCCCATCAAACACCCTCTTCACATTTTCAACATTCCCACACTTGGAATACATATGAACAAGAGCACTAACCGCGAAACTATAAGGGTCTCCAATCCTTGTCATGTATGCATGAACTTGTTTTCCAAGCTCCTCCGCAGCATGGTCAACACATGCATTTAGAACGCCAGCAAAAGTAAACTCATTAGGCCTAATCCCTGACTTCATCAACTTCGAAAACAACACGAAACCCCTCTTCTCTTCTCCCTTCTTCGAAATATCTACCAATCATTGCTGTCCATGAAACTATCTCTGTCACGTACATAGCCACAGATCATCGCGGTCCAAGAAAAATTATCTCTGCACGCATTTCACCAAACAGTTTTCTTGCCTGTTCAAGAAACCCAACTCTCCCATACGCAGAAATCGTAGTGTTATAAAAACACAAATCTTTTTCATTCATTACATCAAACAGTTTCTGGGCATCACTCAAACACTCACATTTCACATAAATAACAAGCAAACGATTAGATATGACAACCCCACCTGATGATTTCATGTGCGCATGGACTCTTCTGCCCTCTTCGAGTGCATGATTTTGGCGGCAAAATTGGACGAGATTTGAGTAGACTAAAGCAGAGTGTTGCTTCTTTGAATTACTTTATCCGTCGTTAGTGTTTGATTTGAAAAACGTTTCCCGGAGAAGAGGTTGATGAGGATTGGTTTGAGAAGAATAAGAAAAGATATTGATTCTGTTGTGTTGAAAAAAAGAACGACTTGAACTTCTGAGATTTGCAAGTTTCATGGTATCAATCAAACTGATTGTTCTTGACTTTTGTCCAAATGTCTTGTTGTATGCTTCTTGTCTTGACTCTCAAGGAAAAGTATGGGCTTGAAAGGCCCAAGCCCAACTTGAAAGGCCCAAGCCCAACTTGAAAGGCCCAAGCCCAACTTGAAAGGCCCATTTGAGAATTTCACCAAATTTGGAAAGAAAGAAACGGTGCCATTATATGGTGACCCATTCCTAGGTGCGAATTGCATTATGGGTTATACTTATAGAGGTTGATCTCGTTAGGTCTCGATCAACAAATCTGTAAACCGATTGGTAGGACAAATGGGATGTGAAAAATGAAGCTTCCAAGAAGAAATGTGATGCAAAAGAACAAACATTTCTTAGAGAGGAAGGGATTTCAAGTTTCCAACTTCGTTTTCAAGAATCAATTATTTGGACCAAGTAAGTTACTCACACCTTACACAATAATTCAAGTGGTTTGACTTTGTGGCAAGTTGTATCGTACTGTCTATATAAAACATATCTAAGAATGTATTAGAATTTTTTTTTTTTTTTTTTTCATACAAATAAGTTTTACATAGATCCATGTGAACAAGCTTTATTCCAAGCAAAACAAGTTTGTTCATGTAAAATTATCACAAAAATATAATATTCCAGTTGTTAAATAAATCGAACGCGATAAAAGTTGAGGTGCTTCAATAGTCAATCCCTTATATCCACACATTAATATTTATATTCTAAAAAAAAAAAAAAAAAATCTATTAGTCTTGTAAAGGGGAATGCTTCAAAGGCCCAAGCCCAACTTTTTTTTTAAGTTATATTACTTTTTGAAGGCCCATTCCAAAAAAAAAAAAATTGGATCCAACATATGATTTTGCCTGTCCTTTCGTTGATGCTAGACAAGGAATATCACATGCACGTCGATCTAGTGAGTACCATGATCGTAATGCTCAATATTATAGGATTCAAGAGGATATGGGAATGAGAAAGGTTCATATTTATGAATTTAGCCGGTTGAATATGGTGTATACTCTTCTGAGCAAGCGCAATCTTCTCTGGTTTGTTCAAAATGGAAAGGTTGATGGATGGGATGATCCCCGTTTTCCAACTATCCAAGGAATTGTGCGTAGGGGTCTGAAAGTCGAGGCATTGATACAGTTTATTCTTGAACAGGGTGCTTCGAAAAATCTCAATCTTATGGAATGGGACAAACTTTGGACTATTAATAAGAAGATTATTGATTCTGTATGTCCTAGACACACTACTGTCATTGAAGAACGACGTGTGTTGTTGACTCTCACTAACGGTCCTGATGAACCATTTGTCCGTATCATGCCAAGGCATAAGAAATATGAAGGTGCAGGCGAAAAAGAAACAACATTCACAAAGAGAATATGGTTAGACCATGAGGATGCCAAGTCAGTCTCGGTACTTAAAGGATTGGGGGTATGCTATTGTGAAGGAAATTAGTAAGGACCAAGATGGAAATGTGACAGAATTAACAGGGGTTTTGCACCTTGAAGGATCCGTGAAGACCACAAAGTTGAAGCTCACCTGGCTGCCCAAAACAAGTGAATTAGTTAACCTCACATTGGTGGGATTTGACTATTTAATCACAAAAAAAGAAGCTGTAAGAAGGAAATAACTTCATGAATGTGCTTAACTAACCAAGAACAAGATGATTGATTGTATCAGCTTTTATGTGCCAGACAAGATTTGAGTCTGCTGCACTTGGAGATCCTAACATACGAAATCTGAAGCCTGGAGAGGTTTTGCAGTTAGAGAGGAAAGGTTACTTCATTTGTGATGTTCCGGATGGCAGGCAGCAAGCAATCTTGAAGTAGAGACGATTGAGATGTTTCCAACTCTCCTTTTATCCTCTTATCATTTATTTTGGTACACATGTTTATAGACATTTTAAACTTAAGTCAACAATTGGGATGTTTTTTCTCTCTATAAGATTAAAGTTGATGATCCAAGTGAGATTGAGACTACAAGATTTAAGGAAACACAGCACTATAACTCAAAATGACATTTAAGTGAGCTACATTCTTTTTATTCTTAAATTTCTGCATCAAAAATTACAGAAATGTACTAAGAATATCATGCAGTAGTTATAATATTATATTGTCACAACCGTAAGTTTAGAGGTCAAAGAGTTAGGGGTCGTTTGTTTTTTTGTCTGCAGACTGAATAGTCCTGAATTGTCCTGAATTTTACTGAAGACTAATAGTGACTGAAACCTGAATTTGAATAACATAGTTTTTTTTTTTTTTTCCCTCACATTTAAATGTGCTGTCAACATGTTTGTTTTTTAAAAATAAAACTGTTTGAAAAGAAATAATTTTACATATATATCTATGTTAAACAATTATACATATAATATAGAATAAAAACAATCCAAAAATAATAATTATATATGAACACATATGATCATGATCTTCTTCTTCGATTACAAACAAACTTTATTTTTACTAAGAAAATAAAATGTTTTTTTGTTTTTTTTTTTTTTTCAAAAAATAAAAGAGACAACAGGAAACTAATACAAAACACTCTAAAAAAATAATATATAAATACATCACCATAATATCATAATAAAGTATTTATATTAAACACAAATATGAGAAGTGATTAGAGTTTTTATTTTTATTTTTAAAGCTATTTAAAATAACCAATATATTAAAATAAAGATTTCTATACAATATATAATTATGATGAAATTTGAGATATGTTATAAATGGAGAATAGTATCGAAAGAAAATATTTTGAATTGCATTTAATACAATTCAGTGATTTACAATTAAGTGAAAAGTCAAGATTTTTTACTTTTTATTTTAAGTTTTTCTTTTTTGGTATTTTTAAATTGTTTGACCACTTCAAAAAATCAAACAAAACAACTTAATAATTATGATTCAGCCCATTAAGTTTTAAGTGGAAAAAAAAAAGACCCCTTAATCATATACCTTATGAAAAAGCTATTAAATAACTAAATCGTCAATGGCATTAAAATTATGAACACTCAATAGAATTCAGAGTACAAAGTTTAGTGTTCAAGATTTAAAAACTTTCTAATTAGAGAAAATCATTTCTTCTGTCATTCAACATCATCAAGAAGTTCAAGAAATTCATCAGAAACATCTTCTTGAGTTAAGCTATGTCGAAGGAAATGACTTTGAAGGAAATGACTCGGTGGGATGGTTATGTCGAATCTCAAAACTTGAGGGCTCAACTCTCATTTTCAAGCTACATGGAGCTTTCACGACAGCTTTGTACACTGAGTTAGTGTTTGTCCAACATTTGTCACCTTTCTTGTCACTGATGTTAAGCTTTTGCCTTTGAAGTGAATTTTGATTATATGTATCGTGGTCATTTTGCTAATATCCCCAACTCCAAGTAGCAATAAATAAAAAATATTCATTTTCTTCTTGATCTTTATTATTTACAATAAGAACTTGATACCATTGTTTAAATAGAACTCAATAATGTTACTTCAACAATTATCTTTGATGCCAATATCAAAAATATCAAAATTCTAACGATATTTTCAATATTTCCACCAATGTAAAATTTGGACCCCAATTTATAAATTGAAAGCAAGTATAAGTTAAATATGTCAAGCTTTTTAGGGCGGCAAGGCCCGATGCACAAAAATCTACCAAGCATTTCGAGTTTCTTTGATTCTCCAATTATTGTGATAATTGCAAATAGCTTTGCAATTGATCAACTTAATTTCTACTTCGAAGCACCAGAAAGATGTAAGAGTTTTATGATTGTCCTTTCTTTTAATCAAGCATCAATAAATACGTACATGTCTGGAAAAACTCTCTAAAATGAAACAAAACCAAAATGAAAACCAATTAACAACTTAACTAGAGGATTAAAACTGGATGGGAACCTGGTAAAGTAAGTAAGCATAAACACCAACATAGCAATCTAAGATCACACGCCAGATCCACGAGGCCATCCTCCGAGTAGCTGATGAGGAAACTCTTCAGCAGTAACTAACTGAGCGACACACGCGCCTATCTTCGTGTCTACACTTTTCGGACCTGAATATTGTGAGTTGATTGGAATCGCCAAATGGGCTGTCTGCCACTCTGAACTAGTGCAACCTCTTCTCCTTCTTTTACCATTCCTTGCTTCTGCACATGAAAGTAATATCCACCAAGAATGTAAAGACACAAATATGAATATGAATGATACATGTAAAGCAATCGTCATCTTTTATACGATCATATATGCAAAGCAATTGTCATCTTTTTTCTTCTTTTTTTTTATCTGAATAAGTGTCTCTTGAGCATTTACTAGCTAACTAAAAAGGATTTAAGCAGACCAAGAAAAGCTACCTGCAGTAAACCTAAGGCATTCTCAAAGGTTTCTTCAGCATCGTCAGAGAATTGCATGTATATGGGGCATACTCCTTGGTACAAAGACAGTCTCTGTTGTATCGTTTTACTGCACAGCCATCAAGGTCATGTAATTAGAACAAAAATTTCAAATTTATGAACGGTATCTAACGTAGATCGCATCTAAGACCCATGATCTACTTGTTGAAAATTCTTTCGACACGAGACAATAGCAATATATTCTCAAGAAGTAACTAACCTATTCAATGTTTGAGTTTTTAATATTGATAATAATTTGGTATAGTCGGTCGCTATTTAGTCAGTGATACACTTGTCTTAAAAATATAACAGATTATGTTTCCATATTTCCCCAGAAATTAAGCACTATAATCTGTCTATGCCAGTGCTACTAAAAAAAATACAAAACTCACTCGTTTGTGAAGGCAAATATGGTGCCAGATGGCCGATAATGGCTAAGTAATATAGCCATAAAACCGGTTTTAGTGAAGACAACAATCGAGGTTCCAAGTGTGTTCGACATCATGGTTGCGTGGTATGCAAACATTTCACTCATGTGGTTCTACAGAAAACAAAAAATCTCCATTAAAATGGAAGGGACAAATATATAGGACGGCACAATACAGTATCTAATGCAGCGTAAAAGATATACAAAGTTATAAGTCAGGTAACCTTGAAGGCTTGACCAAGATTAGGAGGCATCGTACCACCAGGTATGGTTGCTTCAGTCCGTAATGAGACTGTGTGCATAACTTTCACTGCTTTCAATGGAAACCTGAAAAGCAAAAACACTTTATTAACCTGTCCAAAAGTATAAAAATTGTTTGCATCCAGAGCATCCATATCATTAAAGACCAACTATCAGTTTTAGTCATGCAATTAATTAGTCACTCTATTCTTACATTCTTCACTAACAGTGAAGCCAAATTTTGATATGCAAACGTTTGCCGTAAAATAGAAGCTGAGGTTCAATATTTTAATGTGAAGCCAACCAATCTATACAAATGGTATTTCTGGGACATTAGATCATATTAAACCAGGAGAGGAAAAACTGCATGGAAACCCCTTGAAAGGGAACAATTTTACATGTAGAACTAATCGAATAATTTTCTGGGCTGTAATTTATAGCAGGTCCCAGCCCTCTTTTCAACATGGATGATGTTCACTAACAGTTTCTCCAGTCACGTCCAATTAATAGTCCGTTAAGTCAAAAGAAAAGAACAAAAAACTTACTTCCCATGAGCAGTTTCTCCAGAAAGCATGACAGCATCAGCACCCTCTCGGACAGCAATGGCAATATCAGATACCTCTGCTCTGGTTGGAGTCGGATGAACAATCATGCTTTCCAGCATATTGGTTGCCACAATAACAGCTTTCCCCATGCTACGGCATATCCTGATTATCTCCTCCTACAATTGTCATAGTTTTCGTATTAGAAAAAATAAATAATATCAGTCCTAGGTATATAATGCCTTTGAAAGATCATGTCAACCTTGATATAACTCTTATTTAGAGAGGAATACTACCTGCAAAAGTGGAACTTCCTCGATAGGAAGTTCTGCACCAAGATCTCCTCTTGCAACCATGGCCTAAAACAAGAAGACCGTGTATTAGTTCCAGCATACAGAATAGAATTACTAAAGATACAATGAAATTGGAACCCACTTCTATCCTAAAACCTTTGGGCGCAGATAAGATTTTCATCTTGGCTCAATATGGGAGAATTCTAATAATCCATGACAATTGAATTCACCATCTATAAGTACATCCATCAGATATAGCAAGAAGTAAAAAATGCAAAGCAAAGATTCAAGCGATTACCCCATCAGATGCTGTGATGATTGAGTGTAAATTTGGTATCGAGTCTGCACTTTCAATCTTAACAATGACATGTATATCTGCATTGCAGCCTGCAGTATCAGAGGAAAAAAAAAAAAGGTTATATATATGATAAATCTATGCCACAAAATAAGCAAATATTCCTATTTATTTACTACAATTAAAATATAAAACAAAAAGTTACTTTTTAGATAATTCTTCAACTCATGAACCACTTGTGCATCTTTAACAAAAGAAACAGCATAGAAGTCAACTTTGTTGTCCACTCCAAATTTGATATCGTCCCAATCCTTCTCTGCAGAAAGAAAATGTAAACAATTATGTCCATTTGCAAAGGAAAATGACTTTCTACCAGCTAAAAGTCAACAGGGGGAATGTAAACTATCTAGCATCATTGAAGAAATGGACGGTCAAGTTTCAACCAGTGATGGAAGGCAGCGTTGCACTTTTCCCTCGAACATTTAGATGCCTCCTAGACTTGAGCTCTCCTCCATCAACAACTTCACATTTCACTGAATCTTCTGTCTTCGATTTCACCAGAAACGACATCATACCACCTGAATAATAAATCTAAGTCAGTCAAGCATATTGACCATAACAAGAAATTCCTTAGTGATGTGACAGTTAGGTGTGTACACAATCTCAGCAAAAGTTTCCAGAACATTTAAAATTTTGTTTAATGATCCATAAGTCAAAAGACCTTATATCAATAAAACAACATAAACACATAGCTGTCCTGGTAAAACCGAAAGCACCACTAAGAGTCTCAAATTTCTCAATTTTAACAAAATCATACAAAAATTAAGTTTGAAAAGGAATTGCACTCTCTTCAGTGGAAGTTCAAATATAAATCAATAAAAAAAAAAAAATGAAAAAGATCAGCTTGTGTACCATCAACAAGAAGCATGTCACCCGCTTCTACATCATTAACAAAATCATCGTAATTAACACTGACACAATCAGTTGTGCCAACTCCTCTCCGGATCGTAAATGTGAATTCCTGGCCACTTTCTAAATTGATTGGTTGCGGTAAGTCACCACTCCTAACCTCAGGGCCCTGATAACAAAGAAAATTACTATTAAAATAAAAACTGTATACAATAAATTAATCAACCATCCCATGTACAACCTAAACAATGGAAAATTCAACGACAAACAAAACCCGAAAAACAAATTAAAGAGAAACCTACCTTGGTGTCAAGCATGATTGAGATAACATTATCTTTGGACTGCTCATTATATTCCTTAACCAAATCAATAACTTTCTGATGTGAAGCATGGTCTCCGTGAGACATATTCATACGAGCAACATTCATCCCAGCCTCAGCCAGCTTCCATATCATTTCCTTCGTGTTAGTTGACGGACCAATCGTGCAAACAATCTTCGTCTTACGTCTAACAGTTGGTGTCGACCACATGCTCACTGATGTATCGCCTAACTGCTGAAGCCTCTGTAACTGCTGAAATTTCTCCTCTCTCTGATCATCACCACAACAAACAATAACAGAACTTTCAGACTATACTTCCTGCGTCTAAACCGTAAAAAACACACACACTGATGGCTTCGATGAAGATTACACTTCACCAATTAAACTGTATACATGCAATATCACGTTTTTTTTATAAAAAAAAATCTCTAATTTAACAACCAAAATTACTACAAAAAAAATAGTATAATCCTTCAAATTTTCCACCGACATTTTCTAGGCTAACAAACACAGCCTTACTAGCTCTACTTTGTCAATGTATGCATTTATGTATCTAATTATCTATCCATAGAAAAAATAATAAAAATTTAAACAATTCTATCGCACTAATTTTCTCGCATTATCTCGGCAACCAAACAGTACATATAAAAAGGAACAAGTAGCACATACCTTAGGCAAATCCTCTGGTGACACAGGAATTACTTCAGGCTCGACACGTACGGATCTCTTAGCAGTAATTCTAGTACTTCTACGAACAACAGTGAGCTTCTTCGTCGTCATCGCTTGACGCTCCATCACTCTCGAAGCAAAACTCGGAGGCTTCAGGTTCTCGGACCGCTCCTGTACGGATCCAGACCTAGGAGACATAAACGAACTCTGTATCGATCGAGTCGCGACCACCTGAGCCATCTCTCTAAACAAAAATGTGAGACTGTGTGTGTGTGGAGACGAGGAAATGAAAGTGTCTGTTAAAAAGAGGAAATGCAGAGGTTTTGATTTTTCTAAAGAGAGCGTTAGCTTTTGAGCTTTTGAAAGAGAGAGATTGGAGAAATCGCCGATAAGTTTGGCGGAGGAAATGAAGAGTAGAGAAGGAGGCGCAAGAAGAGAAAGTTAAAAAGTAAAGTGTGAGCGAGGAGGGTGCTTAGTTCGTATCGAAGAAATTAATATTATTTATTATTTATTATTATTATATATTTTTTCTTTGCTGGTTGTTCAAAAACAGTTGAGGGTTTTAATGGGAAAGAAAGTGATGTTATCAAGGTCAAGAAATTCGATTTTGTTCGTGTAACTGTGTAAGGTTGAGGCTAGAGGTGGCCATGGTTTCGGTTAAACCGATGGTTTTGTCCGCGGTTTAACCAAAACCGTACTTTTAAAAACCGTCCTAAAACCGAAATCAGAACCGGCGGTTTCAAAACCGGTCGGAAACCGGTTGAACCGGTTACGGTTTCGGTTTGGGTACTTCCAAAAACCGGCGGTTTTCACCGCGGTTAAACCGCCGGTTTTTTTTTTTAAAAAAATTAAAAAAAATCGACTAATTAGAAGCTGACACTTGGTATTTTTTTTGAATTTTTTTCTGAAAAACCGAAACCGAACCCAAAATCGTCGGTTTTTAAGCCGAAACCGAAACCGAAACCGTAAAACCGCCGGTTAGAAACCGTATACCAAACCGGTTTTCCGGTTACGGTTTCGGTTTCGGTTTTTGGTGGCCACGGAACCGAAACCGCCGGTTTCAAATTGAAACCGAACCGAAACCGAACCGTGGCCACCACTAGTTAAGGCCATGCAATACGACCTCGTTTAAAGAACACCGATCAGGTTTGGTATGGTCTTTTTACTGGTCAAAAGTGTTTTTTTTTTTTTTTTTTTAATATAAAAAGCTATTTTGATGGGTTTTTTTTTTTTTAATGGGTTTTTTTTACTGGTCAGAAGTTCTTTTTAATTTTCAAAAAGCTATTTTATATTTCTAAGCTTTATTATATATATATATATATATTTAATTTTATAGTCTCTCGAATGCATCTCATAAACTTTACATATTTGGTCATATATTTTTCTATTACAAATAATTTGTTACGGTCCATTTTTGTACTTTTTAATAAGGTTTTTTAGAGATATTTTATTAGATAATCTACTAGTTTAAAATCGATTCTTTAAATAAATACCAAACAATATACGATTTTTTATTAAAAGTTTTATTAAATAAAATATCTATTTATAACAGATCTATTCTAACAACTCTATTTTAAAACCCATCTCAAGGTGACTAGTCACGCAGTAGAATCGTGATTGATGCTGAACATCCTCTAAATTATACTAGTGGAAATGATGGAGAGATAGAACTATCAACTGATGAAGTGATTATTCAAAGGATAAATAATTTATATGACAATTGTGTTTTATCGTAATAAAAAAAATAAAAAAAAAATAAAAAAATAAAGAATCTTTAAATTTAAAAAGTGTGTATATACTTATAGATATCACAACTCGATAAAAAAGTATGGAAATTTAATAAGGCCAAAGGTATCATTTGTCCATTCATTCTACAGACCTAGATTGACAAACTTGTATTGTTTACTACCTCACACCTGATGAGTTCATTGTGACATTGTTGATCCAAGGTTGATTTGTCTCAATAACAAAGAATATTCAAAATACAAAGTATCCAATTAACTAAATATTATTAATGTATCATTAGAAAGTTACATGAGCTTTACTGGCTTTTGTGTTTTTCATTGGTTCAATTATCGGTTTTGCTGCAGTAGATGCTGCAATTAAGGCAGAGATACTTGTGTCATCCTTGGTTCTTTCCAAACGCTACGGATTTTTTTATTTTTTTTCATTGTCTACGGATCATTACTGCCATTTGAATCCGTGATCTTTAATTTCTCAAGAACCCAACTAACCATCAAATAAGATGTTGAGCTAACACTTCCTCGAAATTACTAGTAACATTGCAACGGTATCCTTGTTACTAAACATGACAATTGATCTTATTATTACGAATCTGTACTTGTATCATGTTAAAATTGTTCAACCGAACACGATCCGTTAATTTAATGGGTGTAAGGACAAAAACTTAAAACAATTTGTAAAATTAACGAACAATCGACCCGACCCGACCCGTTGCAAATGTTGTATTTGAGATTTATTAAAAAATTAGAAATAAATAGTACTAAAATATGAAGCGTGATCAAGCTCATGCATTCATGTCCACCCGGTTTTTTTTATCAAAAATATCATATTTTAAGAAAATAAAAATCTAAAATAAACAACTTGAAAATGAAATCTTCCCTAACTTCCATAAATCTTAATGGATATTCATTATGTTGTGATTTAAAATCTCAATACTCACTTAGGCTTTAAGAGTTAAACTGTTTGTGTTAGATATTAAGAAAAGAAAAATTATCAGATATTAATAAATTCAATACCTTTTTAATAAATGATAAATTTACAAATAACGTTATACCCTTTAAAACTTATTAGAAATTGACAATGACTAATTATAAAAAAGTAGAAGAGACTACTTTTAGGGTTATGATTATAATCTAATGATACAAACAATTTATAGTAGTATAGTTTTTAATATAGAAATTATTTTAAAATTAATTATTTAAATATATCATAATTGTAATTATAGAGATATTTTTTTTAGAAGTTCCATAACAGGATTATTAGAATTTATTTACTATTAAGTCAATAAATACAAAGAGTTTTTAATAAATATCATAAACATATTTTATAAAAAATAAATATTTATATTATCAAGTTATAACGGAGTAACTGTTTTTCAAGAGTGAATCAGTCTATTATATTACGGGTTTTAATGGATTAACTCATTAAGAAACCGATCCAATAAATTACTACAATAAAATCAATTGCCGAAACATCCAATCAAATCTTGCCACCTCAGTGAGTTGCACCTGCACTTCATCTTTCCCGCAAACATGCAATCATTTCTCTTCAGACCACCAAAGCGCGGGAAAATTCACATCTAAATTACATTGGCGCCTCAAGAACGAGCCCTAACATCAGTCTCGTCGTCACAATCTCACCACAGATCCTCTCTCTCTCTCTTCTCTGTCTCTTCAATTTCAAGCCGATTACTTTCTTAGTTGTAAAATCTTTCTCTCAAACTCGAAATCCTAAACATTTGTTCAAAGATGGACATGGAAGGCTTGTCTGTGATATGCGCCGGTATCGGCCTCGCCGACGAGGACGAAATAGGCAACCGGATCGGCTACTCCCCGGGAGAGTACTGTTTAGGTACGCGTTTCGCTTTTTTATATTCTCGATTCAATGTGAATTTGATAAATTAATTAATTTTTATGATGAATGATCCGGATTTTCACGATTTTTGTTTGTTGATAGATAATTTGAAGGATTTGCTGAGATTTTTGAGGCGTGATGATCCGCAAACGCGAGAAGTATTCAAGCAAGTGTGTAAATGGAACATCGTGTCGAAAGATTTGATACCTATTTTTGAATACTGTCAAGATGATCGAAACTTGGTTTTAAATGCAGGTGATTACAAATTTTTATTTTTAGTTTTTATAAAATTTTCATAGTTTTGTTAAGGTTTATTTGTCTTTTTTGGTTGAAAAGTGTGATGAGAAATGTTTGTTTATTTGTGATTTTTGCAGTGAAGGTTTTGGTGTTTTTAACCATGCCTATCGAGCCTTCGTCGAATGATATACCTCAACAGATAGAGTATCTTTGGGGTTTGAAGTCCGCAATCACATGTAGTGATACAGTTGCAGTGATTGTTTCGTTGCTGGAAGGCCCATTACAGAATTTGGAATGGTAACATGAACCATGTGAATCCAAATTATTATTATTATTATTATTATTATTATTTTAACTTTCATTTGTAGATCTCTTTTAAATAAGAAACATTGCCCATGGCTTCCATCTTTTGCAGTATCAGGTTTTGCATTGCTTTACATTCAATGTATTGTTGTTGTTGTTGGTATTGTTGTTGATTAATGATCAAATGACATGCAGTGAAGCATTCACCGAGGATGACTGGAAGTTGGTCCAGTTAGTACTGACTTTTTTTCGAAACATTCTTGCCATCCAAGATATTCCGCCGCATCAGAAGGCTGGGGGTTCTGCTAGTGAATTTGTGTCGTTGAGAGATAAATTTATGGAACTTTTGTTCAATGAGAATGTAATGGACATAATTATTGTTATAGCTCAGCATGTTGGTGGTTCTCGTGGTCATTTTCGGCACGACAACTTGCTTTTATTGGAGACATTTCATTACATTTTCATGGGTCAAGATCCAGAATTAATTGCCAAAGTTCATCAGAAGGGTTCCAAGGTGAAATTTCTTAATCACTTTCTCTTCTTTTTTCTTTTTCTTTTTTTTTTTTTTTTTGTCTCGTAACTAGAGAAATTCAAACTGAGAACCAATATGGGAGATATATTAGGAGGAATAGTAGAAGCTTCCTCTTAGAGCTTTATTCAAATTGAACAAAATTTGTGTCAATAAAGCAAACCACCTTTATTTGATTTGTAGCCTGGCTGTAATTGGTCATGTACAAATTATTCGGGTTATGAAGCATTGAAGCTTCTATCCATAATCCATTTATGTCATTGTAGATTAGTTATTCAGTTGAATAGTAACAAGTTTTGTTGGTAATTTTAATGATTTTTTTTTTTTCATGTGATAAAAGGGTGGAGACAACAAGGATTCTCTTGATAGTCTGAAATCCCTAATGGCAAAGGAAGAAGAGAAAAGAAAGCTTTCAAGATTACAAAATGCAATTCGTCACTCCCAATTTAGCGGTACATTTGCAAGGCCTACCATGGTAAGAAGTTCCCCCGATTACTAATGCTTATAGAGAGTTTTTTACAGATGATCAGTTACTAAAATAGCTTTTTTCAACAGGATGGTTCTAAAGCAGTTTTCAAGGGAAACCCTAATCGTGCTTCCCACAATACCATACTCAAACCTCATAAAGGTCATAAGGGTGTAAATAAAAGAATTGTGTGGGACATTGGAGGATTACCTTCAACAAAGGATAACGTTTTGGAGTTGCTCCATGATTTTGTGAACCAGTTTCTATCGGGGAGTTACAACGGTATATCTTTGAGAAGTCTTTGCTTAGATTCTTCCGCTCTTTCTTCTTCTTTGTGGTAATGCTAATAATCAACATATGCCAAATGTGTATCAGTTTTGATGCAGTCAGTTCGTAAAGATATTGAAAAGGAGCATCATGCAATTCAGAACAGTGATATCATTATCTTTTTTCGAGTTGCTCAGTTTGTGACTTCATTTCAGTATTACAAAATTTTGTCTTCTAAGGTGAGGGGTACAGGAATATCACAAAAATTGTCTTTTAAATGTAAATTGCATGTACTTTGTGCATATCCATTGGATTTATAAGTTTGTACTGCATTTTTCTTTAATTCTATGAAATTTATATTTGAATCTAGATAGTCATTTATCTCAATTTTAAATGATGCTAATATTAGATAGATCACTTTGATTTTTTTCATTTGTATATAATGAGGAGGATCCTCCATAGCTTTACTAGCTACAAGTATGCAACATTGCTAATTTTATAAACTAGAAAATCTTGCAAGTTAGATTTAGTTATAATATCTGCCATAGTGTCATATGAGAAAGGCTAGTAAAAGTTGTAATTGCATTTGTGACATTCGTCATCCTGAGATCTGTCTTATGTTTTGTTTCTTTGTTACTGGGTTGATTATTTGCTGCTTGAAAGTATGATTTGCTTTATCATAGTTTTTAGCCTTTTGTAAATAACCTTTGGCTTGAATGTTTGTGATAATACAGCCAACCAAAGAAACAGAGACATCAGAAGCTTCCCCTGATGAATTTGCTGATAGCACTTTGTTTAAAGGCAACATATGTGGACCAATTGCATCATCAATGGATGATTCAATGTTTCAACTGGTTATTTCAAAATGGCGTTATGCATTTGATGGCTTGAAGGAAACAAAGGAATATAAGTTTCTGTCTGCAGCAGGTTCTCTTATGAAAAATATGGTGATTATACCTACTTGTTTACTCTATGCTTTTAGATGCATGTGTTGTTAAGGTCTCTGTATAGATTTTTACTAGATACTCTTGATTCTACTTACCTTCCCTCAATGTCTTGACTTCAACTGTATGAATGTGGTAAAAAGTAGAATATTGTGCTTGATTTTGCTGTGGCGGAGAAGGGTTTTTTTTTTTTTTTTTTCCTTTATTGTTTTTACTAAGATTCCTGTTAACAGAACAGAGAGGACCTCCTTGATGACTTCTTGAGTCTTCTTTCTAAATATACTTTGCCACTGGCTCTTTTTCCTTACAGATTCGCATGCTAGATTTGGTGCTTAAGTTATTGCCAGAAGATTCTAAGGAGCCACAAACAGCTCGCATCCTTCTTTACAAGTTATTTTATGATCAGACTGACCAAGGGGTGACTCAGTTTCTCTTGAACCTGATCAAAGCGTTTGACACTCACAAACAACCTAAAAGGTTTTACCCTTAAGCCTTAAGTATTAAAGACTCGAAAGGTTTTTGTATTCATTTTGGGTTTGACATTTTGAGCTGTATAATAAGCAATTATTAGGTCATTTTGCACTCATTATTGCATAATTTTGAAATGAGAATTAATCCTCATTATAGGAGAATTAAATTTCTCATGCTGGAAGTGTACACACCATTTTTGATTGGCTGTTAGGTTCGGTTATTTCACTAACATAAATGCTCTTTTTATCTATATCTCTAAGATCATGTACTGTCCTTGATATACATTGTTTGGAAGCCTTTCTTAAGGAACTACTTGGGGTAGTCATTGTGCTACAGAGATGTCCCTTCTCTCTCTATTTTATTTATGCATTTCACTAAGGCTACTGATGTTACCAAAGCACTTATATTTGATAATTATATATTATCAATAGTAGTGTATATATGTAAGTACAGGTTTGCTGTCTCTGTGCATATCATATACTTGATGATGCATGAGTAGATAATTTACTTTTTTGTACTGAATTAATTGTCTTGCTGCTGATGCTAAGTTTGTTATTCTTGCCAGTGATCTTGCAGATTTGGTAGAAATGATATGTGTACTTGTAAGGCTCATGGAGAAACTTCAAGCACGTGGTACATTAAGGGTATGCTTTCTCATTTGCGAAGCAGTTTTAGATGGGAAATATTTTTTAACTTTGGACATTTCATGTTGATCTTTTTTCCTATGTAATTTCTTACAGTATAGGCTTAAAATATAATTTAGAGTATCTTGTTTTGAATGTATTAGGTTTGCAAGTTACTTCTTCATCCTTCTCTTCATTTCCTTGTTTGGTGAAAGTGCTGTATTTTTAGCATGTGAAGGCCCTGCTACTTTTTTTTTTTGTGCACATATTTAATATTATTGTTTCTTTTGTTTTTGTATGTACGCCAATCACCTTTCTTTTCAGTCCTGATGGTGTAAATTGAAACTTCTGTTTTCTGATTAAGGTTTCTAGAAAATCAAGGAGGGGAAGAAAAAAGGAAGTAATGAAAAGTGAAAAGGAAGCTGAAAGTGAAGGAAAAAAGGAAGTACTGAATGGTGAAAAGGAAGCTGAAAGTGAAGGAAAAAAGGAAGTACTGAATGGCGAAAAGGAAGCAGAAATTGAAGGAAAAAAGGAAGTACCGAATGGCGAAAAGGAAGCTGAAAGTGAAGGAAAACAGAAAGTACTGAAGGGAGAAAAGGAAGCTGAAATTGAAGTGTCTGGAAGTCATGCTACCATTCAGGATGATATTTGTATCTCAAATGGTGAACATATAGAAGATTTTTGCATGCTGCAGAAGGAAAACCCAACAAATACTACTTCTGATGGGAATGAAGACATGACCATCCCTGCTCAGATTGATGAGCCTGAAAAGCCAGCGCTAGGCAGTGGAGATCTTGGAGTCAATCTCCCAGAGACGGATAAAAGAAAATCTGATCATGCGGACGATTATCTTAGTTGCAGCAGTGGTGATTCTGGTGATGAGCAGCCAGCTGCAACTGATGAAGTCGACTTTAGAGTATCTACTTTCATTTCAGCCTTTGCAAACTGCAGCATTATTCAAAAATTGTGCTGGTTGCTGCATTTTTATAAGAGTAATTCCAACCGTACGAATCACTACATAATTTGCATGTTGCGGACAATCACTGATGACCTGGAACTCGCTCCAATGCTATATCAGGTTAAACTTTGAAACTCTATCATTAAGAATATTGAATGATCACATGAATCTAAACCTCACACAGATATTTGGACAAAATTTTGCAGTTATCACTCCTCACTACATTCTATGACATCCTGGCTGAGCAGAAGTCATGTCCATGCAAAGATTATGAAAATATAGTTGATTTTCTGAAAAGCTTGGTCCGGACAATGTTTAAAAGAATGAAGAACCAGCCTCTTCTCTTTGTGGAAATCCTCTTCTGGAAGACACGCAGAGAATGCCATTACATTAATGCTGAATATATGTTGCAAGAGCTTGGCAATGTAAAGAAAAGAACTGGAAATTGGGAAAATGTATCAGAGATTGGAGAAATTGGGTCATCACAGGCCAAAGGATGGACTCGCAGAAGCTTAGCAGATGCATTGGGTGAAGATGAAGCTGATGTTGTGATCTCTCATGACTTGGGATATCAAAAGTAAGACTGTTTATGGCATGACTAATCTATTCTTGTGTTTGTTTTACCTTATTGTTCACTGTTGAAAAGTTTTCAAATATTTAGTACAATGAGTAGTAATCTGTGTACATATTTTGCAGTCCATCCAATTTGAAAATAGCTTTTTTTATTTGATATTTTTTATTAAATAAATAGTGATAGTATCTTGATTTTTCTAATGCCAATTTTCTTTCTTTTATAGTGAATCGCAGGAGGACATACCATCTGGTTTAAACAGCGAGACTGATCGGTAAGATTATTTTGACTAGCATGATATTTTGGACAATACTCGAAGATTGCCATTATTATTTTATTGAAAATACTTCAAGTAAAAAGTGCTTGGTGTATTTGGCTGCTGCAGTGGGATAAGTTCCATGCAAGGTGAATTTAATAAGTTTCCTAAAAGAAAGAGAAGACTTGTTCTTAGTAATGAGTGGGACAAGAAGATCAAGGTTCTATATGATAAGTAAGCTTAATTTCAAGCCACCTTTTTACTTTAACTAGATTTCCTCAAGATTCTCTTAAAACTATTATATGTATGCAATAATATCCAAAGCATATAGTTGATTGTTCATCATATATTCAATGGTAATAGATTGATTGTATGTGGTTGTGGTACATGGTGTCATAGTCATATATTCTCTACAATTCATCTGTAGTTTCTGAAACTTTTAGCCTTGTTTTAATAAAAATATGGTTCTTATAGATTCAAAGATGATCAGAATTGTAGTCGTCTTATAGCGGAATCCCTAGTTCCTGATGGTAAAGTTTCGGTTGCTCAAGTTTCCAACAAGCTTAAGCAGCTAGGATTCCAGCTTGCACCAAAGAAAAGGGTGCGCTCAACTGCTGAATCTCGTTCTGCTGGCCCTGATCAACCCGGAGAAGAGCGATTAACAATGGAGAGCAAAAGTGTTCTACGCAACTCAGATGATCTAGAAGGAAGTCTTTTGAGCCAACCTTTGTAAGTGCTTATTAGAAAGGCATCTGTAAATTCCAAATGTGTCAACTTGCATATTTTTGTACTGAGTTGTTAAGAGACTGCTCTTTTACTGCAAGCATGAGAGTTTTGTTCTTGAAACAGAAATTATAAACTTGGGAGCATCTTCATTAGAGATCAAAAGCGTAGATAAGGATTTTCCAATTATTATTTTTTCCAAATTAATAGTTGAATGCTTGTTTTTGACAGGAACAAAAGGAAAAGAGTGCATGCCTTTAGCAGAGATCAAGAGGCTATGATTAAAGTTCTATATGAGCAGTGAGTGTAATTGAACTTGTTCTTTAGTACAGTCTCAGACTTGATTGTGTTAATTCACTTATTTATACTTTACAATCTTTAAATTTGGAATCGCACCTACCTCGGAAAGTTAATTTTTAGATAACTGGGATTGGTTTCGTTATGTGGTTACAACTTATGACAGTTAATTTTGGCTGTTTTGCTTTGCACAGATTCAAAGACCATAAGAGGTGTAGCTACATGATTGCAAATGCACTGGATGACGGTAACACATTCACAGCTGCCCAAATTACCCGTAAACTCAAGCAACTTGGCTTACATACTCCAAAACAGAAGAAGTCTGAAGCTCACATGAATCTGAGAGACGAAGATCCTAATGACACTGCTGTAGATGAAGCACATGATTCAGACAATGAAACGTTGTTATCATTCAGCAAGAGGTAGTTATACATCGATAAAGGTTTTTTTGGTTACAAGCTTTCTATAATATACTAACTGTGTTTCATACTTGCATTTGTTCTCAATTGTCATGTACCCAACTTGAATTGTAATCTAAATCACACTCACTTGTGAACATGTTTCTTTTCGAATTGCTCACCTTCAATACAATTTGGCATGGTTGGTATTAGAATCACCGATTCATTCAAAAAAAAAAATGGTATTAGAATCACTAAGTAACTTTTTTTATGCTCTCAGAAAATTTTAGTGAAATTCCTTTGCTGTGATGAATAAATAGCAATCATGTTTCACTCTAACACATTCTTTCCTTGAGTCAAGATCCTTGATCATTATCTTAAAGTTTAGAAGGCACATTTAGCAAATGAATTTGAAATGTACATGTGAGATTTTTTATTTTTAAGTATTAAAGACTTTGGTGGATCTTCTGAAAAGGCATTGGACCCTTTTGAGTTAATTTATTTAATTGATCATTAAATTTTAGGAAGAAAAGCAAGGATGACGGCGGTTTATTTGATAAGGAGCCGCAACAAAAGAATATAGAGGGAAAAATGCCAGATGATTCTGATGAGGAAACATTAAGCTCTGTTCTCAAGTAATTCTCTTTTCTCTCTAGCTTTAGTGTGAATTTTGCTATTCAGAAGGAAAATCATAAACCTGGTCCACCCGGAACTCTGAAGTCATCTTGATTAGCAGCTTCCATCTCTTATGTTTTGTTCTGTTTGTTTTTCTCAAGTTAATTGATTTATCATGAAAATAGGAAATCTAGGAAGCTCCATCCAGAGTCAGAGGATGAAAGGCTAGGAACACTACTGGCTAAATGGACAAATGAAGACTTGAGAAACGGCATAACTGAAGATGTTACGGAAAGGTAATTTATCCATATGGATTTCTGCTATGAACTCCATTTTATTTTCATAACCAATTGAAGAATTTGGAAATCTTATCAAAACTCTAATATCTGTTTCCATCAAACCCCTGTTTAATTGGCTTTAGACATTTCACATTTTCGGATGGATGTACAATGGAATATCTTTCATACCATTTGTATGGATGGAGAATGCAAAGGAGAAACATTTTTCTCCATGTGTTCATTTTGTCTTCAAATTTAGAAAGACATAATCTTCGTTCTAATTTCTTGTGAAGAAAAATAAAGCTTCATACAAGCTGCTATTTTTTGAGATCATCCATATATAATAGGAGGTTTGACTCGACCTTGCTTCTTTCTTAATCAGGGATGGTGACAACCAGTCCGGTGAAGAAGCTGCTGCAGGAATCAACAATGTGGATGATTTACCAGATCAACTCATGGATGACGACATGGCAGATTTAGAGGATGATTTGGCTCCCGATGAGTCAACGAGAAGTGTTGTAAGCAGACGAAAGCTAAGGATGGTAATTGATGCTGATGATGACGATGATTAAGATGGATATTATCCAGGTTTCTCTCTCATAATGCTTTACTATTATCTGCTGCACAATCTGTTTCATTTCTACTGAACCTGGAGATGCTGCCCAGTTTTTGCAACGCCTACTCTTTCAGGCTTTTTATACACCTATTTATCCAATAGGTGTCCTTGTTTCTCTTATGTGAATAGGTAGGTGAATCTGCAAAACAACCATTACAAGCCTGCAATGAAATCTTGAAAAACTCCACTTTGCATTCCTGGCGTGGTGGACGAAATGTCGATTTCTTCGTTCTAGCTGATGAGCCAGAAACAGAAGCCTCTGATGTATATAGTAGTCTCTGATTATTTAATGTTTCCTTGTGATTCAATTTTGTATATAGAATAAGTTTCTAGTATAATATTTCAATGATCAATTAAGTCTTTGGTTAATCTCCAATAGGAGTTAAAATCTGTTTACAGGTAGAAAGTGTAGCAGCTTGTTTCGAAAATTTTGATAGAAATCGTTTCTTGTATTCCAAAAACATTGTCGTGTTTAAAAAATTCCCGTCAAAAGGGTTTATCTAATTTGACATTAGAGAGTTGTTTTTAAAGAAAAGTGTACTTCCGGAAGTATTTTGCATTTCTTCTGTGAGTCAACTGGTGGCACGTCACTTGTCGACTCAGTATTGAGACTGGTCATGTAAATTATCGGTTTTGATTCTTTTGAAAGGACAGTTTCACCTTAGAATTGGTTCCTAATTTATGTTAAATTTTATCAAATTCACTCACTTTTCTTTAATAATCTGTATCTTAATGTTGATTCATCTTTGCTTTCATGTAATTTTCGCCTGCAACTAAACTACGTTTCGCAATTACTCTGAATTCATATCGTTTGTTCATTGTGACTTTGAAATTGTTGATAAAAGGTATAGCTTGAAGACTGCCATCTATCTCTATACTAGTACGTTAAATATTTTGCAAAAATATTTAATGTACTACTGTTGCCAAAATATTTTAGTAGCATTTCATGAAAAAGCTTGTGCTTTTCGTTGATGCTTTATTTGTTTAATTTCAATTTCAAATCTGCAACTGCAGAACTTTGAAGAAATCAAGCAAATGGAGATGATTGTTTTGCCATCAAACAACAAACTTTAACGGATATCGGTTATAGTCTATTAGGATTGGTCCGGTAAAAGTTTGACAAATCTATGGTGTCGGGTGATGAAGAGATCAGAAGAGGAAGAATTTTCAATTGAGTTCATGCAAGGGTTTTATCTTTAAAATAAAAAATATACTTTTCATTTTCGAATTGAAATAGAAATCCACTATTGTATTCCAAAAACATTGTTGTGTATCAAATCCCCATTCAAAAGGGTTTTATCTAAATCTGAAAATAGAGAGTTGATTTCGAAGAAAAATTATTGTATTTTCTCCTATTGTTTAGTTCTCGTCATTTTGACAGGAGAGATGTTGAGGCTAAACAGGCCAAATGAACAAAAACCATATAATAAATGAATGAATTATGCAATAACCAATGAATTACAACAAGAAAACCCCACCACACCCAGTCGAAACACACGAGCGATTGAGATGCATCTTATATGTTACGACACAACCTGCTCAAAGATGCACTCTGAAGCAAGAATTTCGGTTAAATCACAACCAGGATTTTTAACTCCGATCTTGACCCAAAAATACCTGCTCAAAGATGCACTCTGAAGCAAGAACTTTGGTTATATCACAACCGGGACTTTTAACTCTGATCTTGACTGAAAAATCCGGTTACATAATAACATGTATAAGTGAGATCATTACAATATTGAAGTCACTCGAACTGAATTATCGGCTGAACCAGTCAAGAAAACCGGCAAGGTTGGATGCCAATCCACAGTTGTAATAGCTGCACTGTGGGGAAGAGTTTTCAACCCATTTGTATTACCTCGAACCTGAGTCAAGTAAATACGAACGTTAAAAAAAAAATATCATGAGACCACTACCTGAATCTGAAATGAACAGGATACCAAGCAGTCTGGACAGCCCCAAACATAATCTGTTTGGCCGCAAATTGGCAACTTAATTATGATTATGGTCCATAGATTGAACAAACAAGACCAATGTGCAGGTAGAGCCAAACAAATTGCAAGCAAACACGCAACTATGTGTTTCAGTGATCACTGGTGAAGTCGTGAAGGTCTGTGTGTGTGTCTAGCCATGAAGGTGTATGAGCACTGTACATATCTCTGTATGTGTGTGTGTGCGAGAGAGAGAGAGAGAGAGAGAGAGAGAGAGAGAGAGAGAGAGAGAGAGAGACCTGATATATGGGTGCTCTTACGGAACTAGATGTTACCAATAGTTTCCTCCCATTAGCATCCAAAGCCATCTCATGTCTACATTGTTTTGAGGTCTCAGGGTCACGGAACCTACAGGAATTTTAAAAATAATAATAATATTAAAGTTTCTTCCAAGAATTTGTGTAGATGCAACCATAAGGGTCAACTAGAGTATAATAAAATGTTTTTCAGCAGCAATACAACACAAGACACTCATTTAATAAGGAAAATATATAAAGAAGGCAAATATGATTTCAGATTGTCGACAATCATGAAGCTGAATTCAACAAAAAGTACATAAAATGTTACCACAGAAATCAGAATAAGGTTCAAAATCAATTTTGTTTACATTATTGTGAACACCAAAACTTTCACTAGCTAGCTTTCAAATGATCAATTGATCGTTAAATCAACACGAACTGAAGGTTAAGGTGCAAGGTATTCAGTGGAAATAATTTTTGCTTTGACAACTAGTGCACAACCAACATAATTATTGAATATCTATTTGGAAAAAAAAAAAAAAAATTACAGAATATCTGAAGGGACAAGTAATCCAAAATACCTGCTACAATTCCTTGACCAAAGGATCCGACCTTGGTTTTGCAAGCTCCATTCTAATATCTAACACATCAAATCAATTCCATGAGGTTTCCATATTTAGTATAACGAGGAAACACAGATTATACTTTAACATGATTCAAAGAACTACTTTTACAGCAATCTTAATGCACAGGCCAAACTTAAAACCAGAATTAGTATGGAAAATGAAAGTACTTGCCTTTCCATCAGACCCCAAGCTAAAAATGCTTGTTTCGTCGGGACCAAAGAGAATTGAGCTAATAGCAGAATCATGTGCAGGCCACCCAGTAATTTGTAGACCAGCAGACATGTCTTTGTCAAGTTAAGGATCATGTTTCGGCTTTATTTTGTCTTCTTAATATGTGCAATTGAAAATGTCAAAAGGGGTATCCAAATCATCTATAAATCATTAGCCACTTTGTTAGAGATGTATGATATCAGGCTCTATAATTATAAAAGGATACCAAACATGTGAATCATTCCATCAACTGCTGAAGCTGCTAGAATCTTGCCATTGTGATTGAAGCATAAGGAAGTTATTGCTGGTGGATCTTCACCAAGAGGAAGGACTGTCTTCATAGAAGCTAAAATTCATTAAGGGAAAAACCGGCAACAGCATTCATACAAGGAATCATGAGCACATACCATAGCTTTCCATGTTTTCATGTTCCAGACAGTTAACGAAGCAAATCCCCAACTATCGGTATAACTTGAGCCATAACT
Source organism: Acer negundo (assembly GCA_035582765.1). Taxonomy (NCBI): domain Eukaryota; kingdom Viridiplantae; phylum Streptophyta; class Magnoliopsida; order Sapindales; family Sapindaceae; genus Acer; species Acer negundo. The sequence continues at coordinate 2,834,996 of CM069241.1, forward strand.
GCGAAGTGACAGACAAATCACTGCAGTTAATTAAGAGTGTTAAAATAATACATTCAAAAATTTAAATTAAGGAAAAAAAATACCCTCTGGATGCTGCTGCAGAAACAAAGATTGGTTCAACGGGGCTACACTTCAGATCCAAGACACTGCAGCAAGACAAAAATGTGAAAAGGTGATCAAAAGGATGAACTTGATGACGCAAGATATTTCAAGTAATTACCTAGGAAATGCTTCAGTTGTATTGAGATCACAGACGACTCTTTTAGCATCAACATTCCATGCTTTAATGCCTCCATCAGCAGTGCCAATTAGAAGCTTTTTTCAAAAAGAAAAGCAAAACTTACAAGCCAGCACTTCAATCTCAAACGAGTAACTCACATGAAACTGCAATGTATTTACTAAAATTGCCACATTACCCACCAAGCGGTCAGATTTACACTCCCAGTCAAGTGACATAATCTCTGCCCCACAGTATATGGTTGCATTTCTAGAAGCTGGAGTTGTCAAATCATGAGTCCATATCCTTGGTTGAGTATGCACAAATCCAAAAAGTTGGTAAGTAAATCGGATGCTAGAAAATAATCAAGAAATTCAAGAACAGTAAGTACTTGAGGCATGCCCAATAATTTAGGTAGTCCAATTGATACCACCATGAATCAGGAGATGGCATTGAGGTTTTCAAACAACCCATTTGAGACACATGCAGATAATTATGCTGATCAGATCACTATGAGCCCTAGTTACAGTGCCTGTTAAGCCAAGTGGGATACCATACTAGCCTCATACTTGGATCACCTGAGTTTAATTAGTATATAGACAATTGAGTCTAAATAATTAGGCTGCCCAGTGATCTCACATAACCATTGGGCCATTCATCTCTATAGACTATATCAACTACTTCCTGTAAGTACTAAGTACCTGACAGTGCCATCCACAGAAGCACTAGCTATATTGTCTCCAGATGCAGAAAAGCGGCAGCGACTGATTGGGCTTGTGTGGCCTAAAAATGTGTCCTGAAACACATAGTACTGCAAGTTAAACACACACTAATAAACAATAAACTGGCTAAATATAGGCAAAATGACAGGTCGTTAATAAAGGGGGCAAAAAATGCAAAAGTGAAAAAGGCTATAATTCAATTATAGAAACAATTTAGGCAGCACGAACCAGTTGTCTACCATTTTCTGTATCGAGTCTCAAATATGTCTTATGAATTTACCTGAAAGTCTATTTTAACTTCTGGGAAATCCTCTTCTCTCTGCATTTCTCTACCAAGCTCTGCCACATAACATCAGATGATTAGTTTAACGATTATCAAATCCTAAGTTTTACACTGTAATCTGTAACCTATTCAACAAACAAACTTAGGCAGCAGCGAACCAATTGTCCACCATCTAAATTCAGCAGTAAGTTCAATGCCAATTAAATGGCTTCCTAGATTTCTTGCTCAAAGCTACTAGAAAACAACCCAGATTTTAAATTGATGAGTTATAATATCAATTCATCTCTTCCCACAGGGTTATTTATACCCCAGATGCAACGTTCTCTAGCTTTTGAAATCTATTAAATACATAACTTCTTTCTACAGGCATTATCATTTGACTTCTCCGGATATGGATAAAATCATATCACTTGTCCACTTAACTAAATACATAATATTAACAGCTGAAGTAAACCTAATTTGTTTTTCCCAAAATACATTAGTTTCTACATTTTGTCTTCCTGTACACCTTTATATTTCACAATCACACCTAAGAACTTGGTTGCAAATCACTCAACCAATCTTTTTCATGAGATTATTTTCTCTAGCTTGTCAGAAATATGTTAAAAGCTATTCACAATGCTCATAAAACCATCAAAACAAAACGGTTACCTACTAGTGTAAGAACCATCATAATACATATGAATGGAATCACTGGCTGAAACATCTTCAACAAAAGTTGTCTGAAATATGATAAAAGCTATTCACAATGCTCACAAAACCATCAAAAGAAAACGGTTACCTACCAGTGTAAGAACCATCATAGTACATATGAATGGTATCACTGGCTGAAACATCTTCAACAATAGTTGGAGGAGAACTAGCATCATATCCAGATTTGGATGCAGTAGTACTCGATAAGGTTTTGGCAGGTACAGAGAAGGCCCATTTCTGACCTGGCTCTGTCTCCCCCACATGGGCAGTAGCATTAGTAGAAGTTTCCTGAGCGTTTGTTGATAGATGAAGATTTTCTTCATGCATGCCACTTGATGGAGTTGAAATCATAGTCCGCCCCATGTTTGCATCCGTTATTGACTCAGCATTACTGGCAGTATTAGGTGCCAAAATAATATCAACTTCCATAGAAACAATGCCTTAAGTAAACCATTAAAGTCCCACAGAAACTACAAAGATAACATTACTTCCTTAGTCGGCATAGCTGGGTGTCTCTTTCCTCCAATAAGACCTGAAGTTGTGACAGCTTAACATTAAGTTGCTTGATATCTTTTTTGAGACGGTTGACAGTGTTCTTCTCTGAACTGATCTTCAAGAGGGCAGGGAGACGTGGTTTAATTAAGGACAAAACATCAAATTATTGTCAAAGGGTAAACGATGCACATTATGTGAATTTTGGGGGAAAAAAAAATATATATATATATATATATATTTTAAATCTACCTTTTGGTTTAGAAAAGAAATGAGGGACTATTTCGGGACACATGGATTTGATAGATTGCGAAAAGAGCTAGCCACCAAAATTAAACTCAATTTTGCTGCAAACCTGTTCCACCTAATACTCTTACATTTACTACCCTTAAAAGTGAGGCTATTTGTGAAGTTCACATTTTCTAAACAAAATTCAAGGTTGCGGAGCAAATAAGTTTCTCAACAATAAAGGAACTCAGAGAGGTATATTCTCTAGCATACACGGCTCTTGAGCATGCAATTGAAACTTGTGATAGCATCAGCAATTTAAGGCAAGGAATGAGATAATAAATATCAACAAAAAAAAATCCAAATTCAAAGGATATGAGTTCCATTGAAGATCTCACTGAAAAAATTCTTCACAGAAAGTCGCAACGCTTCATACCATTCCTTTGAGAAATATATGCGGAACTGGGGATCTATCTGTGGATTCTTCAGATAAGGGATGGCTGCACATCATTACCATTATTGTAAACTGACAATAAGTTACTTAAAGAAACATAATTAAAAGAGAATAAGAGACGACAAACCCACCAAACCATGCAGTCCAGTCTTGACCCTTTTGCAACAAATCATTCCCATTATCTCCGAAAAATTCCACAACTTTGTCTTTTCTTCCTGACCGTAAGGCATGAACTATATAGTAGCGTAGAATAGATACCTCCAATTTTGATAGAGTGGCAGTAACTATTGTCTCAGATGATGAAGAAAAACACTGCTTGAAGAAACCCAGCAGACCAACTAATTTTTCCGCTTGAAACTTGGGAACATACACCGAGAATATCAAGTCCAATATCTTATCCACTTGAAACCCTTTGCCTATATCCGTGCTTAATTCCGTTTCGAAAGCTTGCAAAGTATTCGTAAACCCTCTGAACACGAGAAACTCCCTCACCAGCTCTTCAGCATACTGGATATTCTCCATCTTATCATGCTAAGACCTACAATCCATACACACAAACACCTCCAGACTCTTAAAACTTATTACCATATTCGGGCACAGCTCAAAATCAAAATGCGGTGTTCGAATAGCTTAATTTTATTCGAAACTATTTCTGGGCAGTAAAAATACTACACCAAACAACCAAATTTTGAAGTTGATTAATGAAAACACATGATCCATCTAATCAAATTAACCAATATCAGTAACTACTCCTACGAAAGCAAAATCCTTTCTTTAATTGACCTAAAAAGCACCTAACTTTACAAGCAAATTGAATAAAATTTGCTGTCAAATTAAAATCTAGGGTTTTGCAGTGACTAGAAATTGAAGGATGAGAATATATATATATATATATATATATATATATATATATGTATAGATAAGAAGAAAATGTGAAAAAATAAAAAATAAAAATAAAAAATAAAAGGAGAAAAACTATGAACTGTATGTACCTTAGACAACTGCAGAGGAATTGTAAATCAAACCGGAGAAATTAGCTTGGTGTCGACGGAATCCGATTTCTTCTTGTTAGGGTATTCTGTGACAGACAGTGCATCAAATGATTGATTAATTTGGCGCTTAAAGTTTTTCTTTCTTTTATTTATTTTATTTTATTTTATTTTTATTTTTTATGCGCTAAAGTTAGCGAAGTGGTTGCATTAATATATACATCACCACCAATCATCGTACACCACGTCACCAGTC